>VXBA01003489.1:889416-936811 GCA_013399895.1 Serilophus lunatus | reverse complement strand
GGGGGGGGGGGGGGGGAAAGGCATAATAAGCAGCATTTGGGAGGGAGGGAAAAGGGGAGGTTGGGAGGAAATGAGTATAAACATCCCTGTCCAGGGGATACTCGTTATGCACATGCTCCATCTTCATTCAAGTCATCTCACACGGCCCCAGCACGTCTTTCCACAAGGGCCAAGAAATATATATTCTGCTCTCCTCAGTTTATATCCAGAACAAATCTATTTCACAGAGCTAAATGTTGCTGCTGGTCTGGGAATATTTGTTAAATGGCTGTAATGTGATACAGTTAAGTTATTTACTACTTGTGACTGGAGAGAAAATTGAGATTTTTCTGATGTTACGTTTCTAGAGGAAAAAAATGTATCTTTATGAAAATAAATCGTTTGGGCCTCCTTTGATATTCTGTATTTTTCAGAGGGTAAAAGAGATTCATTAACATGCATTTAATGTCATCTCAATGGGTATGAATGTAAAGTTGTTCAGGTAGGAGTGGCTACACAACCACACTTGGTAAAACACTACCCATCACTATTGTACACTGATTTTCCCCAGAAGTGTCAGAAAAGTTGGTGCAGTTTAAAACAAAATGCTGTGCTGATCCAATCTTGATAGATTCAAAAATGTCTCTTCAGCTTCACTGTTTGTTTGGGTCTAAATTTCACCAAAATAAAAGACTAACAAAAGGGAGAGTTGAAATCCCCAAAGCTGCACTGCCTGCTTTTAGTTGACAAGATATCATGGAATCATGGAATGGTTTGGGTTGGGAAGGACCTTAAAGATCAACTAGTGCCACCCCCTGCCATGGGCAGGGACACCTCCCACTGTCCCAGGGGGCTCCAACCTGCCCTTGGACACTCCCAGGGATGGGGCAGCCACAGCTTCTCTGGGCACCCTGAATTTCTTCCCAATATCCCATCTAACCCTACTCTCTACCAGCCATTCCCCCTTGTCCTGTCACTCAGACCCTATAATCACTCTCTCTCCATGTTTCCCATGGCTCCTTCAGGTCCTGGAAAATCACAATCAGGTCACCCCAAAGCTTCTGTTCTCCAGCTGAACAATCCCAACTGCCCCATCCTTTCCTCCCAGCAGAGCTGCTCCATCCCTCTGATCATCCTGGTGCCTCCTCTGGACTCTTTCCAACAACTCTGAGTCCTTCCTGTGCTGGATCCCAGAGCTGGAGGCAGGTGGGCCCTCACCTGAGAGACCAGTCCAGGGCACGAGGGTTTCTGGGCTGTCACTGCACCCTTCTGTCCTTCCAGTGAACATTTCCCTCCATTTTAACACATCACCTTTCCACTTAGTCCTCTTTTTTAGGCCTGATCAAAAAACCCCCAAAATCACACTTAATCCTACAGCCACCATCCCACATGGGAAAACAGCAATCTATTTTCTTCTATTTTAAGAAAAGCTATAAAAATACCGAATATTTTATCTTATTTATCTGCTAAATTGTGCAGATATTTTATGCAGCTGAGATGGAAGCAGGGCTGTGTCATGAAATGTAATGACATTTTCCTCCTTTGGTCCATTTAGGACGACATTTCTCATGTCTCCAACAGCTGTAGTGGTCACTGGAGTGTTGCAAGACCTCAATGACATCTCAAAGACCAGTCTGAAATGGGTTTTTGGGGCACACTGGGCACAAAACCTCAAGTTCTTTATTGTGTCTTAGTTGGCACCTAGTGCTGTCATGCTACAGGATCAGAGACAGGAGTTTGAGGTCCCCAAAGGCAGATGGGCAAGGAGAAATCACAGTTTTCACATTTTGAGGAAAAAAAAATCCAGAACAGCAACAGCCTCAGACTATGATGTGAATTGTTATGGAGAAATATTGCTGAGCAACCTTTTAATAGAAGCTACTGGTATTTTTGACAGAGATCTCAGAGGTTGGTTTGCTCTTATGAAGCCTCATGTGATGGCTTCACACAAGCTCACCAAAGCAGGAGAGTAAAGGCAGGAACTGAGAGGATAAAGCAGGTCAAATGTTCATTGCCTTCCACTAAAAGCAGCCCTTTAATGAGAGAGAACTTGGCTAAAGCTTCAGTTTTCTCTGTCTGACACTGCAAACAACAGCAGGCTGGAGAGGCTTTGAGAGCCAAGGGGAGAAAGCTGAAGGGTCATTTCAGGTTTTCTCCATGGGAAGTGCCAGGGGGAAGATTGAACTGTGCAACTGGCTGAGCTGCAATAAAAACCAGCTCTTTTGATGAGGAATGTTTTCTGCTGGGTCACTCACCCTGCAGAAACAAATTGTGCATCCTCATTCTCCACTGAAAGTCATTGACAGAAAAATTCAGTTTTATGCCACCAGTATTCACAACCAAACCTCTTTTTTTCCCTTTTTTTTTTCCACGATTTGATGAGAATTTTAAGGGATATTACAACATAGAGGGTAACTTGCTATTTTTCCTCTTCCAAAAGACTAACAAATATCTGGATCACAAGAAAGCCTTATGAATGATCTATGCCTTATATTTTGGAGTAATCCACAAGTGAGCTATTCTTGAAGACTTCTTACAGCAGGAAGCTTGTAAAATGAATTAAAGAAATTCCCTGTCTTCACCAGTTTACCATATCCTGGAGCCTGCCTTGCCCTGCATCTCAAACAGTTCTTGGAATATAGAGGTAAAACATCACTTTTCTCCTGCAGAGATGCACAGCTGGTCTAATGCTCCACAGAGGAGTTTAAATCACTGTCAAAGACAAAGAGCTTGTGATTGACCAACCCCAACAATATTAAAAACAGACATTGCTTAGTAAACGTAACAGTAAGACCAAGACCCAAAATAAGAGCACAAACCAGACAATTCAAGCTCCCTAGGGAATGGAAATGAACTAAAACACAAGTGTGGTGCTGTCAGGATGACAACTTTTCGAGTTTAAAATCTTAAATCTAAAGGTTTAAAACCAGTTCTGTGCATTTAGCCCTCAGTCCCATTTATGAACTGAAGATTTCTTCTGAAAGTTTCTGTTAAACTTCACTTTGGTTGTGTGGAATAACTGAAGACAGCTGAAGGAACTCAGATTAACTGTGTGAGGACAAGTAAATCACTGAAACTTAGTTTTGAAAGATGGGCTCTGAGTACCTGCTCTGTGTTGTTCATGTTCCCAGCTTGATGTCTGGGGTCATATTTCACAAGAGCAGAGCAACTGAAGAAGACTAAAATTATTCCCAGAGCCCTAAGAAATGCTAAATACTCTGGAAAAAAATAACTCTGGAGACTTTATACACTGGAAATTGGAATTAGAATGTATTTTTGACACTGCTGTCAAAATCCTGTGCCTCCGCTTCTGAACTGGGAAAAAGGGAATTTCTGCACCCACCACACCTTTCCTCAACAAGGCCAGCATTTGTACCACCCCAAATCACTGCTGAGCAGCCAGAAAGTGATGAAAACAAAATAATTTGCACTTGGATTTAGATTACAAATTACACAAGGTCTGGAGGCACAGATTAGAGCAAGTGGCTGTTAATTTTATGGACTCTGCCCCTCACTTTCACTGAAAGAAGCAGAACCCAGCATGAAATACAGTGTAGGCACATGGTGCCTTGTATGTACTGGTGACAGGAATGCTGACAGCAACGAGTTCTGAAACTCTGCAGGCTCCCAGGGCTTCTCTGAAGCATTAAATTATTTTAATATAAGTAATATATAATCAACCACCAGAAATTTATCACCGTAAGAACCCGGTGGCTTCACATTTTTGTTCCAGTGAGGAGGTTGGTTTAAGTCAAACATAACCAGTCATTTGCTTTGGCTTTTTTATGTCAGAGAAGGTTGTTAAACCCTGCTTAATACTGACTGACTGAAGAGTATTAGCAGCTGACAGCTGAGGTGCAGCTCCATTAGAATGTGGGTATTTCTAGACTTTAACAGCTCAGGGTGTATTATAAAACACTGACAAAAGTTAGAAATTAAGTAGGAGATTGATACAATTTTGCAGAACTGAGCACTGTATTAAGAAAAAAAGAATTGGGGGGAAAAAAAAAAAAGGGATCCAAAGCTCTGCAAAGCTTTGGTTTTCACTTGATTTATTCCCAAATTTACTGCAGGTTTTAGCATTCTGATTATATTTTTTTTTCAGATGTCTATTATTAATAATAATTATTATTTACTTATTATTAATTTTTCAGGTGTCAGACTCTGCTCAGCCCCCTGGTGACACTGGGCAGCTGTGCCAGCTCCTGGTGGGTGAGCACTGGATTGGGAAGTGTCACGAACCCACTGTGTCCCCTCCGCTGGAACAGCAGCTCTGCCACAGCATCCTCAAATCCCGGATTCTGTGTCACTAGAGGGTGTCACAGCCATGGGAAGCAGCAGTAGATTCTTACAAATGAGGTTCGAACCGAGCTGAATAAACAGTGGATAGACTTTTCCCTTTCCTTCAGCCCCTCCCAGGAAGATTTGCACATATTCTGTGCCCTACAGAATTTTCACATATTACACCTTTCCCTGTTCTCCCAGACAGCACAAGGCACTGGAAGCCAGTGCTGATAATCCTATTAGTGGCTTCTGTGTTTATTACCTGTAATTAAATGTTGCCATTTACAGTGTAAAGTGTACGAGACAATAAAAGAGTCAGAAAGTGGTTAAATCCTCTCATAAACCTACAGCCTCTGACAAAAGGGAAAGCACTTGGTTTTTCCTCCCCTATATATATTTCAGTCTCGTGAACATAAGGCTCCTAAATGGATTTAACAAAGCATAACATAAAACCAGGCAGAAAAGCACTGAGCTCCTGGCCAGACAGCTATTGAAGATGATTTTCTTTCTTGCTTCCTTTGACTTCACAAGGAACGTCAAGATGGATCCGAGGAGCACAGGCAGACACCACATCTATCAGAGAGTCCTCAATATTCATGAGCATTTGCTTCTCCCCGTTCCAGTTTGTGAATTGCTTATTAGCTTTGCTGACATAAACACAGTGGTGGAGGGGTTTGTTTTTGTTGTTTTGTTAAGTGAATAGCTTGGGTGGAAAAACAACACCATAATTAAAACAAAACAGGACATGTATGTGTTGTAAACAAAAGGACTGGTGATCTTCTTCACACCAATCTTCCCTGAGCTCCATCTGTTCATTCTAACAAGCTTTATTTCTTGAATGTTTGTCCTCACTTTAATTTCTGGTTAAGACTGAAGAAAATGAAGGGAAATTAATTTCTGCATGCTCAGGAAGTTGTTTCCTCATTGAACAAATGGTCTTCTCTCCCCATTCTGCCTATTCCAGCCACCATGGAGTTCATAGAATCAGGGAATGGTTTGGGTTGGGAGGGATGTTAAAACTCATCCAGTGCCACCCCCTGCCCTGGGCAGGGACACCTCCCACTGTCCCAGGGGGCTCCAACCTGCCCTTGGGCACTCCCAGGGATGGGGCAGCCACAGCTTCTCTGGGCACCCTGTGCCAGGGCCTGCCCACCCTCCCAGCCAGGAATTCCTTCCTAACATCCAATTTAAACTTCCTCTCTGTCAGGTCAAAGCCATAAAACTTGTTCAGTTTAAATAGGAACTGTTCCTGCCAACGGTAGCTTCAAACTGATGTTCAAGGAATTTTCATTTTAATTATGCTGTTATTAGTACATTTGTGATTTGCAGCCAAGCCTACTGTGCTGGTATTGATGTGTGTCAGTGTAGGAGTGGAGAAGATGATGATAGATATCTGGGGCTCTTTTTGATTAAGGGCACATCCTGCTTTCCCTGGAAAGCCCCAGTTTCAAACCACCTGTAGAGCTGCACCCACTGAAAATCTGGCAGTAAAATGAGGTGTAATTTGTGCTCCTGAGGCAACTTCTGCTTCAAAGTCACCAAAAGAGCACTGAAAGTGTGGTACCTTTGAACAAACAGCACAGCCACATTATACTGCAAATGCATCAACAGCAAAAACCATCCTGCAAGAGCTGTTTGTCACATCACACTGGATTTAATTACAGTTAAGGATTTAATTAGAATTTTTCTGTTATTCTACTATCTGTTTTTTCCACTTTTTTTTTTTTTTTTTAACTTGACTGATTGTTTTGTTGTTTCACTGATGTTCTCTTTCTACTCTAAACCTCAAACAGCTTCATGCCCTGGGGATGACAAATACTTTTAGGCTTGATTACTTGTAATGATGGATGTCTGTGGTGCAGGTAGAGGAGGTGGGGAGGGTGATCCCTTACTGTGCCTGTTCTCCTCCCTTGCCAGGCAGATTCCTTGGAGGCAGCTGCCTGACTGACACTCTCACCTGCCTGATCCTTGAGCACTGAGATGTTATTAATTAATGACTTGTTTCCTGATAGTGACTTACTCCATATATTTTGCACACCACAGAGATCTGGCAGGAGTGGAATAACTATCATTTCAGAGGAGACCTGAGTGCCATCTGTTTTTCCTGGCACCAGCGTTTCTTGGGAGGTTAGAAAGGTGGAAGACCAAGTATTTTCTCCTCCACTTTTCTCTAAATCATTGTCAAAGAAAAAATGATAAGTTTTGAAACACTCTGCCGCCTTCTCCTCTCTCAGAGTACGCACACAGAGGTTACACCTACTTTTCTACAACATGATCTTCTATGTATTTTTTCCTGTTGTCTGACAAAATCCATATGTTCCAGCCTCAGACCATCTGTCACTCTCTATTCTTTTGCACAAAAGTTTCTATGCATTGCTGTCCTGATTGATTTCTTTCTATAATTGCACAGGGGGGCCTTTGACAGAAGGAATTTTCATCCCTCACCACCCCAAAGCAATCTCCACGCACAGGTCTCCTCTGTGCCCAAAGACTGGATGAATAAAGAGCTTTCAGCTCTCAAGCAGAGCAGGAGTTGAGTTTTGCTTGGTTGGCTTTGGTTTTCTTCTCCAAGAAAACAAAGTACTCCTGAAAAACCAGCACAGCAGTGAAGGAGTTGTTGGCTCTTTCAAGATTAGTAGTTCCTTGCCAAAGCCATGTCCCAGAGAATTTAACAACTCCAGTTACAGCTATAACCATCTTCACAGGGCTTCAGAGGGACCAGATTTCAGAGGACTAACTCATAAATTCTATAAGTGTTGGAGACCTTTAACCACAGAGCTGTGGGATGCACCTTGTAACAAGCCTTAAGTACCAAGCAGTGACTCTGGTGTTTGTTTTTACTCCTGAAACACAGATTTATAAATTATTTTCTCATTGTTGGCTGTAGAAATGGAAGATCAGAGTGTGTTTCAAACAGGGAGTAAATCATACATGTTTATTTTACTTTCAAGTCTGTACTATGGCTGTTTGCAAATATTCCATCTCTTGGGAAAAACCCCAGTTTTAGGATGCTCTGGAAAGACTGGACTGGGCTGTTCTTGCCAATTCTAACAGCTACTGCTCACAGGTCTTCAAATAAACAGTGCCAAAAATCAGCAATTCCTGACAGCAGGAATATACTGTAACATGCAAAGAGTTAGTCTTTGGGTTTTACTGTAAAAATAAAAACTACCCCATAAACAAATAAATCATTTTTGTGTTCAGCTTCACATTATTCAACAACAGAAGTCACATTAACAGATAAGACATTTGAAGGAAATGTAATTCTGTAGCACTGCATTTGTTTTTTTGAGCTGTTGTCTCAGTGTCAAAAACTAAAACCCAGATTCAAGGTATCTCTGAGAAGGTTCAATATTCAGCATTGCTGAACATACAGTTTAGTTCCCTAAGAAGAACAACAGTTTCTTCCATGTTGTTTCTCTTTCTAGGACATTTAAACAGTGGGGAGTTTGTTTTCATTTTTTGGCAAACATTTCTTGAAGGTTTGTTCCATTACAAGTAAAATTCCACTATGGGGAAACTTGGCACCTGGCATCAGGTCAAGCAGCAGGGAAGAGATTGATTGACTCCAAGTTTGAAAATCATAATGACTTTGTACTTTCCTTTCACCAAGCCTTGTTTTCCTGCCCAAGACATTTTCAGTTTAATGTGCTCAACTTGCAGAGTTTGTTGAGCACCACAGGAATTCCAGGTCATAACCAGCATCCTGGCTGGCTGCAATTTCTTGTTCCTTATTAATTCAGCTTTTCTTCTTTTCAGTTTTACTATTAATAAATGTGATCAGTTTTTGTTTCAAGATGAATTATGTTCACACGTTTGGCTTTGGTGGGAGTTTACCCTTGATTTCCATGTTTTTAGAATCATGGAATCCCAGTTGGGGGGGAAGGGACCTTAAAAATCTTCCAGTGCCACCCCTGCCCTGGGCAGGGACACCTCCCACTGTCCCAGGGGGCTCCAACCTGCCCTTGGACACTCCCAGGGATGGGGCAGCCACAGCTTCTCTGGGCACCCTGTGCCAGGGCCTCACTACTCTCACAGCCAAGAATTTCTCCTTCTTCAAGACTTACCCCAGATCTCATGGATGTTGCTTTGTAAGGAGACATGGAAAGTTTCTTTGGATTTATTTTCTAATAATGCCAGAGATTATCTGTTTTTCATTGGACAAACCACTTAGAACAAATTTCATGAGTTATTAGGCATGTGAAGATGCTGATAAGTGCCTAATGGGATTTTTTGAAGGAACTCAAGTGAGACAAAAATATATCCTGACACGGTCTAATTTCCTTTTTTTTTTCAACATAAGGAGAGGGTAAAAAAGAAGATAATATTAGTCCTGATAAGTAAGAATTTGCTTGCATTGCTCTAAACCCAGCCTTAAAAATCAGCTGAGTTTAGGTATTTTCATAGGATTTTCATGCAATGTCAATAATTAAATTATGAGGCTTTATAAAATGAATTAAATGATAATGTATTTTTTCCTTATTCTCTGTAAAAGAAAAGAGAAATCCTTGACTTTGAAAGATGATCTCAAAAAAAAAAAAGGAATTAATTCTGTCCTTAAATCTTCCATTTTGACCTTCTAGCTGTGATTTATGGCAATAAAGATATTGCAATGCAAACACAGCATCAGCTTTCCCAGCCAAAACAGAACAACTCGTGACTAATTAAGAAACACTAAAGATGATGTTCTGAACCTGTCAAAATTTACACTCCATTAATTTCAGTTATAGAGTAGAAGTACATATTTCCATGTTAATAATAAATGAAATCCTCATAATTAACATTATTTCAGTACAGGAGAACTCATATCATACATGATTATATGTCTGATTAGTTCTGTGTGACATTAACAGTCCAGAGGAGAATTGATGATTCTCCCTATCAAAAGCAAAACCAACCTGGTGTGTGCTGAAAAGAAACTCACAATCTGAATTTGAAACAATCTGAATTATTTATTGGGAATAATGAAAGCAGGAATGAAGGGTTTGATTGTTTTTCTACTAACAGTTGAATGTCCTTTAGTTTGTCTCCATGTTCTTAAACTGAATCAGGATCTGCCTGGAATCTGATTTATTCCACTTACTCCTGAATTACTCTGGTTCAATTCTTGTTCATTATAATGCAGGAAAAGGTGAAATCCTTTATTTTGAAGGTTATTTTGGTACTGCTTTCACCCATTGATATCCAAGTGCTTTGGTATTTTTATGAAGAGTTTGACCCTGTTGGGAGCTGTGCTGTCCCTCTCCCCTCAGTTACTTCATACTCGCAGTTTTCTCCTCTGACCCTGTAAAACACCAGTTTCTGTTGGGAACAGATCCTCACTAACTTGCTAAACACTGGTTCAGATGTTTTTTCATTTTCACCTCCATTAAAATAAAGGAAAAAAAAAGAGTTAAAATCCTCCCCTTCACATTAGATGTGGCCTTTGGCCTTGCAGCTGTTGTTGAAGTTAATAGGATTTTAGTTCCTCTACTAAAGGGGTCAAATAACAGCATTTACCCAGAGATTAAAACACATTAATTAGCAAAGACAGAGTTATTTCTTTTGGAAAGGTAAAAGCAGAGCTTTTCTGTTACCATTTACCCCATCCCAATATCTACAAAGATCACAGGACTGTAGAGGGGAAGTGGCAGGAGAAGAATTAAATTGGGACCCACAATATTTACTGTCCTAGAAAAGACAAACTACACCCATCCTTTAGAAAGGTAACAACAGCTTTCAGCTCACAAGTTTACAAACCACATCTGCCAAAGATGTCTATGGACAGCACTGCTGGAGCTCCCCCACATTTGTATTCTCTTATCAGGAACAGGACCCAAGAGATGACATTGATTTTGCTGAAAACAAACTAAAGTGTTTGGACTTGTTGGTGAACAGCACATTCTGCTGCTTTGTTTCGCTCTGCCATGACTCTCATCAGCCAGACACACAAAGAGATGGAGACAATACCTCCACTTAATGGTTGTCCAGAAGACTGGATTGATATCCTCGGTTTTGGATGAGAACTGGACAAATTAAAAGCCTGTTTGTGTTTGAAACACCACACAGAGCACTCAGCAGAGACTTCTGGAAGGTGACCTGTGCTGGGTTTGTGAGACATAAAGGAATGAGATTGATTTTTGTGATTTCCAATACGTGATGCCATGACTTTACAGGGGAGAATCACCATGGTGGGAGACAAAGGCAAAGGACAGTGGCAGGTTTTGCTCTCAGTTCTTTCATTTCTGCCTTTCCAGTTCCTGGTGTGACGTGCTGGGAAACCACAGAATCATTTAAGTTGGAAAAGCCCTCCAAGATCAAGTCCAACCATTAGCTCAGCACTGCCGAGCCCACCAGTGACACAAGTTATTACCAAATCTCAGAAAGGGATGAGCACATCATGTTCCTTTCGAGTTTTGGTGTTGCCCAAGTTGAGAAAATTAAAATAAATCAATAGAAACCAGTGCTGCAGTGCTTCCAATATCATTTGGTGGCACAGCTACTGGTTAAGCAGTTCATGCTTTGTGTGGCAAAATTGGCACAGTTCTTACTAAGGTAGAAAAGACAAAGCTGAAGCACAGACAGATTTTAATGATTTAAACCAACATGAATTATCAGAGATTCACATTTTCAGTATGTTGCTCGAGGTAGAAGAAAATAAGTGGCTTTTTTTATTGTGGCAGGGAGTTTCCTAACACTTTAAACAGGAGGAAAAGAACATAACAGGGGCACTTGCACTGGGGTGAAATTTAAACCAGCTGCTGGAAGAGGCACCATCTGCCCTCTGCATTCCCAGATAATTCCTTCTCTTAGATCCCCCTGCCAATGTGAATCCCATAGTTCACTACCTCAAGGAACAACCCAAGTTCCAGTTAATTGGAAATATTTACTTCTGATTAATGAAGTCCCTACCAGCTTTGTGAAACTGCAGCCAGTGCTGCAGCTCCAGAAGCTGAATTTATGGGTTGGCTGTGGGTTGGAGTGTCCCATGGATCCTGTCTGGGCAGAGTTAAGGGCCTGCAGTGAATTATTAGAGCCAGGACATCATGTCCTGTAATAGTTACACGAGCTCTTACCAAACCCCTAAAGGAGGGTGAAAAACTTTCTCCTACTGGCATTTGTTGAGCAGTTTTTGATGAACCCTTGCCACAGCTTAAGCATTTTTTACATCTCTAGGAGCCCATACACAACTAAATAATGAGTCAGGAGCCCCTTTAGAACTTGTCTATGCTCCCAAAAAAGACCTAATAGTAAAATTGCCTGAGAAGCCAGAACAGAAAAGAACAGCACTTATTATAAAGCTCAGAATAAAATGCTGCAACGTAGTGAAACCCATCTGGAGGCTGCTCATGAGAACTGGGAGACACACAGACATGGAATAAAAATATGGTCCCAACCTGAGCCCCCAGATCTCAAAGCTGAGAAACAGAAACAACAACCGGGTGGGGAGAAAACAAGAAAGCAGAGCATGAATTCAGATTGCAGCAGTGAGCAGAGCATTTTGTGCGTTGCAGCTGCTGACCAGCTCATTTTTGTTTGCCTTCTTCATTAGGAAGGGTGAAAGGAGGATCTATTTTTATTCTTTTAAGAAACAAAATGAAAAACTACTCTCTCAGTTCTCTTTTCAAGTCATTCATCTTTGTTCAATCACATCTTTACAACCTTTGTATGTTTAGAAATAATTATTACTAAAATCCATGTTTAAAGAAGCCCTTCAACTTCAGACAGACATGGTCATCAAAATGTGCAGTGAATGGACCTCTGGACCTTCAGGAAAATTATTTTCTATTACATCAAATTGTGCTGTTGATCCTTTGAATGAACATTTCAGTGTGCTCACCACATGCAGAGTCACTCAGTCCACAGAAAACATTTGAAATTGCCCAAAGATGATGTTCAATTTTCCTATTATTTTTATCCACTAACATTTTGCACATCCACAGAATCAGTTAGCTTGGTAAAGACATCCAAGATCATCAAGTCCAACCAAGATTCCTTCTGTATTCCTTCAGGCTGAAGGGGTTTAGACACTTTTAAGCAGTGACATATGTAAGATCTTTAATTCCCCTTTATATAACCAGTATTCTGAAATTAGAAGGAATTGCACTTTAGTATAAAATCTTGGAATAAGTTTTTTTCCTTCTTTACAGGCATTTCTACTCAGATTTCCCTCTGCTCCCATCAAGCTTTGGACCAAAGTCTAATTGGACTATCCAGCAGATTTAAATGAAATCATTCAGCTTCCCAGCTTAGACCTAATTAGACTCTTGGATACCCAGAGAACATCCACATTGTATTCTCTTTCCCTCACAGCTCCACAAAGGCTGAAGCCTCCAAAGCTTTATTCACTTGCTATAAAAAAATGCATGGAGAAACTACAATCCTGGAATTTTTGCTCACTGTTTAAAGCTTGAGGTCACTCAGGAAGAAAATAGATCACAAATTGTTAAGGACACTCTGAAATGTTGTCCTGCCAGAAGGAGGAGATAGCAGGACATGAAGAGTTTTGCCATCAGATGATATATTGGGAACATAGAGAATAATGGAACACAGCAAAATCTTAGAAAAAAAAATCAGGATGTGGCAGAGAGTCTGTGCTTCAAGTAATATTCCAGTAATAATCATTCCATAATGGTTCAACCAGACCAGCAAAGCACCTCCAAGGCTTGAAACTGCAGACTCATGAGAAAAAGATTTTAACCTCAAAGCCTTCCCATTTCTCCCTTTCCAAGTCAGCAGGAAGAACAAGAAGTAATTTATGTTTACAATCACTCAGTTTGATTAAAAAGTCATACTTCACCAGCTCTGAAGATGCATTTTCTGAACATCCTCTTTTCCATTCAATTAATCCCAAATGATATTTGCCCAGAAAATGTAGAGCATGTTTAACAGCAATGGAGATAATGCTAAAGCAAGCAATCCCTGCTTAAAACTTGAGCTCAGTTCTGTCAGCATTCTTGCAAGAACATTACACCTTGGTTCCCTCGTTAATATTGTTCTGCATTAGCCTAATGTGGAGCTAAGTAATGTGTCAGGCAGCAGAACTGAGCAGGCAAAGAGAAAACCTTCTCCATATGGCACATTTCCAATGACCTTCCCCATTTTTACTCATAAAATCCGTGTTTTTCAGGGCTGCAGCTCAGACTTTGCCATGTTTTGAAATGCTCAGCATCCCTCTTACTGAGCCTGAATAAACTAGGGGTAGGGGCTAGGCTGAGATTTAGGACACTGATTCTATTTTTACTTGCACCAGTGACTTATTCCTGGCTAAATCACATCAGATTGGACATGAGTGACATAAATTGAAGTGTTGCAGCTAATGCTGAGAGAACACCTATGGATTTTCTTTTTGCATCTGCTTCCCAGGCTGCCAAAATGGAGCAAATTATGCTTAAACTTTATTATCTTAAAAAATGGAGAGGAAAAAGAATTATGAAGTTCTAGAAGCAGCTTTGGGCGTTTGCAGCAAATACAAGAGTCGGGATTTGACTGTGTCAGATGATTTACACATTAAAAATGTTTATTCTCTTCTTGTGTCTCTCTGACCATGTCAGAGCTCAGTGAGGCTGGAAGGGGCTTCAACAGGTGATTTTGGTCTGTTTTTACATATTTCCCCAGGATATTCAGTTGATCATGAGCCACTCTTAGGAATATTCCCATCCCTTGAGAACTGGCAGCGCAGAAGAACTTGGATCTGGGGAGCATTTTCCATGGGCACTTCCCAGCTCAGCATTCATTGCTGGGAATCTCTCTGGATAAGACCCTTGGAAGAGGGAGAACCTGAGAAAACCCTTCAGGAGGAGAACACGGAAGTTGCTGAGGATGATTCAGCCACCTCTCAAGTCAGGAGCCAGATAACTCAGTTTATGGAGTGACTCCCAACAGAATTCCAGCACTTCACCACTTTCCCCCTTAGAAAAGATCTCCTGACACCCTGCAGAGTCTTTATCCCTTGCCAACAATTCCAGAGTTCAGCTAAAAATAGAGCCCTATAAAATACACCCCTGATTTTAATTGAAATATTCACACCTTGGAGCCTTTTTCCTGGGAAAGGGCTGGGCAGGGGTTTTACTGCCCACATGTGCAGCTTCCAAGTGTCCTACAAGGATGATAAAAAAACCACAAGAACAATTAACCAGTGCAACTGGGCATTGAACACCACACCTGCAAAGTTTGCAAGGCATGAAAATTTATGGTTTCATAGTGTAATATGGGCTCGGTTTAATGTGTAAAATACAGCCCTGCAATGGAAACAACTGTAAATTTTCATGGCTAACAAACTTTGCAGGTGTGGTGTTTCATGCTCAGCTGCCCTGTTTAATTATTTCTAGGTTTGTGGAGATCCCAGTAGAAGATCATGAAACCAACCATCTTTGAAAATCAGATTCTTCTCTTGAAAATGCCAGCTGTGTGTAGCTCAAGTTCTACAATTCTAGCTGGAACTGGGCTTCAGGTGAGTGAAAGAAATCAGAGCAAAATGAAAATAAATTCCTTTCAGGTTCTTGGTATGAGGAAAAAATAAGAATTCACGTTCAGAAGGAAGGTTGAAAAAGAGGGAAAAGGAGAATCCAATCTGATATTCAGCCCAATTTATGTGATTACAGATTGTAAATCACTGTAACATCCTGCATCAGCTTCTAAAGCCTTGTTTCCCTCCTTAATTCTGGTGAAATCTCTCATTTTGATGTGGGGTTTCAGCTCTGGACCATCCTCTGAGAAACCCCCAACACATCCTGGATGCCACAAAATGGGAAATATGTGGCAAAAAGTGATGGATTCAAAGGCCACTGGAAGCAATGGCAGCCTTTCCTCTGGTCTGAATCACTGTCAGCTCAGGTCTCGCTGTTTGCAGGAGCAGGAGCTCGATTCTCCCACAGTGCAAATGTGTCTCAGAGCCATTTTTCATCTCTCTGGAGCCTGAACTTTGTTCCTGCTCCGACAAGAGCAAGCTGTGCCAACACCTTCACTTTGCAACTCACTGTCAAGCTGTCAGGAATTCAAAGCACCTAAGACCTTTTAAACACTGCCAGTGTTCTGTCATGAAATATATTTAAATACTACGAAGCTTTCAGACTCAATGTCATTTCTCATAGTGAAGTTCTACAAGGAATTGTTAATTAGAGTGGTCTATTATTTTTCATTTTTGGGGGGACTATAAAGCACCATCTTTCAAGCCAAGTTATGTGTTCAGGTTCCAGTTTAACAAACACTTTCAACATGGTGAGAATGGCAGCTTGCAGCCCTTCAGATAACTCTGGATACCAGGGTTGGCCCTCAGACTGAAAGGCTAATGAGCATTCTCAAGTGAGTCTTTAAGTTAGAGAGTATGAGTATATTAAAAAAAAAAATTACATCTGATGCTATATCTGAGGATAAATAGGGAGGAAATTCATCCAGCTCAGGATAAAGGATCCTGGTAAAGTGACCCAACCAGGGACTTCCTGGAGCTGCTGCATCTCAACAGCTCTCTGAGGGATTCAAGAGTCACTAACAGTGTCCAAAACCACCTTAGAATGAGCAAACTTCCTCCCCCTCCTTCCTCCCTCCCGGCAGGGATTTCAAAGATGTGTGGGGCGTGGGTTAATGGTGCCCTTGGCAGTGCTGGGGGGTGGTTGGGTTTTATCTCAGAGGGCTTTTCCAACCTAAACCATTCCATGTTTGTCTCTTCCATTGCCTGGATGCCACAGGAGTTTCCCCACCACAATCCTCCACTGACACAACATTTGCTGATGTGAGATCCCTCAAAGACATTTCTAAGGACTGAATTCCTTTTTTAAAATCAAATATGAAAGGCAATTTCTCAGTGGTTCCCACTCCTTCTCCTCACTGAGCTTTGGAAGATTTAGGAATTAGAAATTTTGTGTGATTATTGTCACATGTTGGTTCTGGAAGAGTTCCAACAATGAGAGTAAAACTCTGATCTGTTGGTTCCCACCACCACCAGCCTGAGGTCTCCCAGCACCCATTTGGCTGTAATTCTTCCAGGATTCAGGTCTGTCAGTGCTTCTACTACTCTGTCCCGAGAAATAAAAGCAAGTTCCATTGCCACAACTATTTTTTCCGATGCTAAGACTGCAAAGAAAGACTTTCTGTCTCTTGTTAAAGTCTTCTCTGACTTCCCTGAAAAAGATCCAAGTAACTCTGGTGCAGGAAGGGAATTATTCTGCTCACTCTTGTTCAGATATTAGTGTAAAGATAAATAGTTTTTTTAAATCCATCAAAACACTCAGCTCTCCGAAACTGCATGAGATAAATAAGCCATCCTATTTATTTTTATTTCTTGAATCACAGGCTGGAAGTTTCCTTTCAGTTAAAGCATCCATTACCTCCTCCTCCCTGGCCCTCCTGCTGTCTGTTCACTTCACTCCTTACTATAGATTTGCTCCAGAATAAAAATAACAGCATTATTTACAAAAATGTAAAGCTTTTTGAAAATGCAATATTTATAAAGAAGATTTTGCCTCAACCAAAGTAGCAGCAGGAGGAGCTCACCTGAGCAAGTCACAATCATGTTTTCTACTTGACAGAAACATTGTTTGAAAACATATATATGTATTTTGCCAAGGACTAGTGGGAGTAGTTTTATTTCAATAGGAAAATCACTGAGGGGCAGCTTCTACTTTCTGGAAATATTTCTTTTTCTAAGTTTGCACATCTCAGCTGTACTGCAGTGAAACAGTTTGACACACAAAAAAAACTCACTGCAGTAATTAGAGAAGCAACTCTTAGCAATATCTTTGCATTAGATTATTCTCTCTTCTGTCTTGCTCAGCTTTATCCCACTCCTAATGCAAACACAGGCTGCTCATCTTCCTTTTGGACTCTCTGAAATGCCAACCTGCTTCATTTTAATAAATGCTTAAGAAATAAAGAAGCCCATCAGAGCTGTTCCAGTATCTCAGGGTGTATGACAAAGAAAGGCAGGATAACAACTGAACATGTTGCCAAGAGCTAAACTGGATTTTGTAATCATTAGGTTATTCACTGAGCTCCAAAATCTATTTCTGAACAGCATTTCAGGATCCTCAAAGTGTTTCCAAAGAAAATCTCCTACCAGTTAACTAGGAAGGGGTTTTCCTTCCTTTAATAAAATAACAATTTTCCATGAAATGCACCCAAATAAAATGTGTTTTAGCAAAAAGTCAGTGACTGATTTTATCAGTGAACTGAACTCAGTGATTTTACTTTTGATATGAGGTGTTCATGTCTCCACTCTTCCCGTGTGATTTTAATATCAAACACATCCTAAACAACAAGGCCCTGGGGAGTCTAATTATAAAGTAATCCAGTTTCCACCATTAATGCTCTGTGTCCCAGGTGGACAAACTGGGAGCTGCCTTTCTGCAGGCACAGAGTTCCCAGCCTGAGGTGACTCAACGTCCTCCTGCTTCCCAACACATGGAGCCAGGACAAGGCCCAGGGAGTCCTGCACTCATTGACAACATTCCAGAGGCATCTCCAGGCTGTGCTGAGAGGTGCATCCTAAATAAAAGAACCCTGTGGGATCATCCACGTCCAGCTTTGTGAGCCCTTTGTGCCTCTTCTTATGGTTTCCAAAGCAAATCACCAGCTAAGCTGAGGCTACAGAGAACTGACCTTAATTACGAAAGGTTTAAATTGTGCCCCCTTCTCATATTTGCAACTGTATTTCAGAGCAGCTGAGGTAGAAGAAAATACAGTGTGATATTATTTTAATTATTTGTGGTAATTTTAAGACGAGAGCACAAATGAAACCATAGAACATCCTTTATTTACTGTCTTTGAAAACAAAGATTCTGCTTTGGTCTCTCTCTGTTACTGTAGCATCTGTGCTTCAGATGAGAAACCCTATAATTAGTGTATTACTTAATGCTTTGTTTGGTTTTTAATTTGGAGGGATGAAAGTCATGATTTTTCTGTATGCTTGCAGCAAAAATATGTGTTTTAAATATATGTATATATATATAATTTGAAATCAACAGCATTTGCTTGTAGGAACTGCAAGGGACATCCCTGGGGTTCAACCCACTTTGCCATCTCCTCTAGCACAATGTTTTATGCTGCTGAAATTACTTTTTCCTTGGGTACCTTTCTAAATAAAGAGGTGAAATACTGATTAAAATACTGTGACATTCCCTCCTATTATGAGATCTCATATTATGAGAGAATTAGACAGATGCCTGTAATTCTGGGTATATTAAAATTTCCACTATCTGAATTAATTCCAATCAAAACACTTTATCAGCTGAAAATGCAAAAAGTACAAGTTGAAAATGGATGTCCCCCCAAACTGTCCATGTTTTGGCAGAAGCATCTTTGTTTTAGAATTCCCATGGTGACATTAGAGCTGGGGAGAAGGTGCTGAGTCCCTTTTACCTAAATTAAAACTTGAGATTAATAAAGTGAGTCCTTGTCCTCCTTAAGGATCCAGGTTGGACCCCTGGCAGTGCCAGGGTCACCTGAGGCAGCAGAGCCCCACCCCAGCCCCCTGTTCCTGCAATAATTAATCTGGGAAGTGACAGAGCAGGGTAACAGGCTTACAGGGAGATGACGTTTTAATTTGCTAAAATATTTTTAAGCAGGATTTATTCAGCCAGCACCTAAATATGCATCTAAAAATAAAGCCCCGCAACGAGCAGGAGGGGCTGCACAGCCAAGGTTGTGGCCATGGGCCATCAAAGGAGCAGGATTTGGGCTTCCAGAGAAGCCAGGAGAGCTCTGCCTTTCTCCTTCCAGGACACAACTTCTGTGGAAGAAACAAACCTACCCCAGCTGAACCTTTCCCTCTAAAAGCCAAAAAGCACCACCGAGCTGTGGTGGTGCCTTCATTCTCTCCTCACTTTGCTGTCTGGCATGTGCTGAGGCCAGGATGGAACTCAGGTACAAGCAGTAGCTGCTCCTGTAAGGATAATATAGACCAGAAAGGCAAACCTGACCCTGATTCAATCTCTCTCCAGGAGCACTTTTAGCGTCAACACCAAAGATTTTCATCTACTAAAACCTCTTAAAACATCCCTCTGCAAACGCGCTCTCGCCCAACACTGTGATGATAATCATCAACCTTGCAGAACTTAATAAATCAAAAGAACACATTGCAAGTAATTAAAAAATAAAAATGATAAAAAGACACATATGACACACAGCGCCATTATTATCTTTTCTAATTAAACACCTTAATAGCCAGAATTATTGAACTTGCATCTACAGAAGACGCTGAGGGAGACCCAGATTTACAATCCCTTTCCTGCAGCGTTTAACTCTGTTGTAATGTAGATTCTGGGTGACTTCGGCTGTAAAGCACTTTCTATCCTCGAAGACTCTTAATCAGCCACTTAAATATCCCCCATCACAGGTGAAATGGAGCCTGTGCTCAACGGGCAGAAAAGCAACACAACAATTTACAGCCCAGTTCCACAACAGATTTATACACGAATTAAACCAGTGGGATCTGCAGGAGTGGAACCCAAGCTTCTCCAGACGACTTGGAAGCCTTGCAGTGTCATTCAGTGTATTTCAATATAACATTCTTGGGAAAAATACACTGATTTTTTTGTTTTTTAACTAAGCTGATCAGAGGGAAGCAATTGCATTATTGATTTAATCACTTACATGAGAATAAAAGTTGTGTATATCTTGCTCCATTAGGATTTTATATCACAACAGTCATTTCCAGTTCACCACTCAGGATAAAAACATATTTTGCACAAGAAAGGCCTTATCCATTGAAATTGGGAAAGGAATTAGAGCTTTTGGGATGTCAAATAAATGTTCCTCAGAGATATTTCACTTAGGGAAAAGCTTAATTAGCTGAGGAACCCCCAGCAGCAGCAAGGACCCAATTGGGGTGGCCATTAAAAAATTAACCATTTCTTAAAGTTCCCCGTGCAGCTTTAGGCCAATCCTTTCACTCAATTAGGGAGGCTCAGCCTAATAGTGTTAATTAATGTTTGCCCTATTTCAATCGATCTCTGGAACAAAAGCCATAACGAAGTTTGATTTTCCAGGATTTTATTATTACTGGTCATTAAAAATGGGGATGGATTAGAGAACAAAGTGGTTGGTAGCAGTCCATGGTTTCTGCCCAAGGACATCCAGAGCTCCTTTTTTTATTTCTCCCCACCAGGATGTGAGCAATCAAAGAGAATTAAAGCTGGTTTTGTGATTACCAGCAGAATTCAGCCTCCTGCCTCCCCTGTGAGGAGCAGGCAGGACCCACCTCCACTCTCTCAATTCGGAATGCAGAAGATGCAAAGTGGATGGATAATCCCTCATCCAACTTCCTGAGGATGGTTTGCAGTGGCTGTTTCTTAAACACACACCTCTGAAGTGCCTGTTCTTCACAGAGGGGGCTGAGAAGCAACTGCAGCTTCAGATGCCATCAGTTGATGGAGAGACAAATGAACCTTGAGCTCGGAGCAGAGAGAGTTTTATCCACAACTCCTGCAGAACTTGTTGCCCAGAGTAAAACATTGAGTGGAGATAATTTCTTGGAACAGCTGAGCAAAATAGAGATATTCTATTGTATGTTATTATAAGAAATATGAAGTCTATTAATGGATGAACTTCTTAGTAAGGCTGCACCTCTCAGAAATTATTTGGTCACTGAGTGTCAGTTCTGACCCTTCCCAAAACTCATGCTTTATTTTTCATACAGTCACAGAATAGTTTGGGTTGGAAGGGATCTTATAATACTTCCAGTGCCACCCCTGCCCTGGGCAGGGACACCTCCCACTGTCCCAGGGGGCTCCAGCCTGGCCTTGGACACTCCCAGGGATGGAGCAGCCACAGCTCCTCTGGGCACCCTGTGCCAGGGCCTGCCCACCCTCCCAGCCAACAATTCCTTCCCACTATCCCATCTAACTATGTCCTCTGACAGTTTAAAATGAGCCCCTTGTCCCTTCACTATCTATCCACAAAAATACTCTCTCTCCTTCCTTTTACTTCTTTTTAATTTATTTTTTCATTATTGTACTTGTTATTTAAAATACAAAATAATTTTACTTGTTTGGAGGTTTTTAAAATATGGTTTTGAGGGGCTTTTTACTTCATTTAGTAATAATAGAAAGTGTCAAACTACAAATCACTCACTGATCCCATTTTCCTTCCCTTGCTACATGGCACAAACTCCCATTAGAGCCTGTGCAGAGTCCAGCAATAAACTGCTGGAGATACCAGAAGGTCAGGCTGGTGCACACAACTTCTGTTGTAATTAAATAAATCCCAAACTTGACCCAGTTTTTGTGTCAAGCACAGCAGAGTGAGCCAGCAGCTCCTGGCATCGTGCTGTCCTTTCCCACAGGCTCTTGTGCAAATTCCCAGCTCATGGCCACAGAATTCAGGGTGTCCTTCCATCTGCAAACAGAGCCTGATCTTGACCTAAAAAGAGCTGACAAACAAGGCAAAACTGTGGCTGTTTGTCCCCACCAAAGTCTCCCGAGGCCAGATTGGCATCTCCTGAATCCACATGGTTCTGCTGGTGCTGGACTCACCTCTCCATGGCCTCCCTGCAGGAACACACCTCACCTGGAGGGTACAAATCCTGCCTGAGGGTGGATTTTATCTCTCCAAAGCAGGTGCTTCTCTTTATCTCTGTTTGTGCAGCATCCAGCACAGGGATCCATTCCTGGGCAGGACCTTGAAATGCAACTGTGATGTTCCAGCTGTAGGACAGGGTGGGAAGAAGGAGAACATGCACAAACACTGACTTTTGAGCCTTAAGCAAAGGCAATGCGTGAAGAATATTTGGTGTCAAGGAAAAGTGCAACTTTGGGGCATAGAAATGCTTTGTATAAATAAAAATTGTGAAGTTTAAGAGCAAAAACTATGAGAGATGAAAGACCTTCCTTTCTGGTAGCCCCAGACATCAGGACTCAGACATAAATGATGTTTTACACAAAGGTTTAGTGATGCATCATCTCAGCAGCAGCAAATTGCCAAATAACCCTGACCTGGCTGCCACCAGCACCTTTGGAAAGGAAGAGCCTGGATTTCCCTTTCCAGAGCTCTTTAACTGGTGCTACAATATGTGATAAGGTTCAGATAATACCCTGAAGTGCTTCATTTAGCAGTCATCTCATGGCATATTAATTAAGACTTCTGGTCAGTTTTTCTCCTTTTAAGAGCCTGAATTGTAAGACAGGTTGAATTAAATCTCCTGGGAAACTCGGATTTCATTGACCTTTTCTTCCACAAATGCTCCTCATGTGGCACCAGGTCCTTGGTGACAGCAAACACCCAGTGGCAGCTCCTGACCCTCTCCACTGAACATCTTGCCATGGCCAAAATCCATATTACAACTCCTGGAGTGCTGAGAGTTTTTATGAGCAGCTCAGAGGCCGGTGAGAGCAGCAGCTTCCAGCTTTTCCATCTGCTGGGGCTGGGCAGGAATGGGCAGCCACTGCCCATCGCTGGGACATCACATCCTTGGCCACAACACTTGCTCCCACAGCCAGAAATTCAGATTATCCAACTGCTCCAGAGCAGTGGAGTTGCCCTGGGAATATGCAGGAGGCACGTATGGACCCAGAGCTGGGATGGCTCCTGCTGCTCTGGCCATCAAATCCCTCTTTCTTTAATTTCAAGGATTGACAAGTCCAGCTCTGTGCTCTCCAAGCATCACCCCCTGTGCCACAGACCAGAGGACAGGGACTGGGAAACACAACCAACACCAGCAAAAAAACTCATTTTGGAGTTAATTTGGGTTTGGTTTTTTGAATTCCTTCTTGTCAAATCTCCCTTGGAATCATTTATGAGCAGTCTTGGAACACCACAAAATAGTCAGGAAATATCCAAATCTCTGAGTCTGCTGCAGATCTGGACACCAGTGGAGGGCTGGGAATGGCCCAGACAGGGCCACTGGCTCTTGGCTCCTTTTGTAACTGTGGTGTTGACTGAAATCTCTGAGTGTCATTTAAATACTTGGCTGGAAATGCAAAGCAGGGATGAGGGTGAAGACATAAAATAAGCTGAAATGGCTGTAATTACTTTATATTTAAGCTTCATTAAGGGCTCCTAGAGTTTCTCTGGAATGCAGGGAGGACTTGAATTCCAAAATCTCACTTTGGGATGTTTTTAACTTCTGATCCATCAAGGCAGTCTGTGAGCAGCTTCAGACACATCAGAGCACGTCAGGGTGGATCAGCTGCTCCTTTTCTCTTACCCCACCTCCTCCCCAGTCACTGATAAACTGAAAAAAACTAATCACACACTGAAATATGTTGGGAAGGACTCCATTTGATTTATGCAAGTGATGAGATGTAGAAAAATGTACTGAAAAAAATGGGAATTCTGGATTCCATAGGTTAAACTTGGTAGGTTTGTGCATATGCAGCCACAGCCCCAAGCCAAGCTGATACCGTGGAAAAACTGCTAACAGAATTCTTACTGGAAAACTGAGTTTCTCTGATAGGAATTGTGCCAGCAATTTTTCCAAGGTATCAGTTTGTTCCTGATGAATTTGTAGTTCTGTGTGGAAACCCAGTGCTCACTGCAGGAGGATCCCTGGGTCTCCACGAAGCTGATTAATTACCCCAGGCTGGGGAGAGGGCAGCAATAAACTTTTTTGGAGCTGACAGCTAATATATTTTCTTGGTTTCAACCCCTCTTGCTGAGCCTGGGATAGCAAATTAATCTGCACAAAACATTCACTCTTATGGTCACAATTTCATCACCCAGTTGAAGAAAGAGAACCTCAATAACAAAGCAGTTAATCCTGCAATCATTGACCTCCTGAGGCCTCTCCCAGACAATTCCAGCAGTAGCCTTATTAATGCTATATTCCTTAATTTACATATCTGCATTGCCACATGGAGTGATATAGCACCAGGGTTTCTCTCCCTCCCCAGGAAGATGTTCCATGGGAGGAAGTTATAAATCAGTGTGGGAAGGAATTCCCTTCTCTTGTTTTCTTCCTGCCCACTTTATGGCCTCAATGAAAATTGCTGCCTCTTATATTGGAAATAGAAATATTTCACAAAAAAAGCCAGAATCTTCACTTTATGTCTTTGTAGTCATTCTTTGGAATATGTTGTAAAAACCAGGCTTTGAGCTTAAAGCAACAGCAAGAGCATCTCTCTGTGGTGGCCTGTGGCTCTGGAAGCCTTTGTGACAACAAGGATCAGGTAACATGAGATATTTGGGGTTAATTACAACTGTCTTTTTTGCCTCTAGAGCTACTAATTTAAAATATTTTCTTTTTGAAATGGTGCAGTGCCCACACTCTGGGGATGTGCCTCTCCTGCCTCCCAGTTACAGACATCTGCAGCATTCATTTACTTCAGGAAAATGTCCCAGTGGGTGCAAACCAGATTTGGGGCTTATTTGAGCATTCTGCTCTCCAGCAGTGTCTGTTTAGACACCCACATTGTCCATAAACCAGAACTATAGGGTAGGAATATACATCCATGCTTTTCCCTCTTTGCTGACATTTCAGTTTGGGCTCCAATAGACCTTCTAAGAAACAACTATTTCCTGACACATGGAAGGAAACAAGAGACAAATGCTATTGGCTCAGTGAAAAATCAAAACAACTCAAATTCTTGCATATTTGGATTGTTTTCCATCTTTCTTTAACTTATTTCCTATGAAAGGACAGGGATCTGGGCAAAACAAATTAAAAAATGCGTCATGTATTTCACTTCCATGAGGACATGGAGGGAGAGGAACCCAGAGCCAACAGCCTTTGGCTTGTCTATGAAAGGAAAGAATAAGTCAAACACATATGTTTTGTATCCTTTTGAGGGATTTGAGGTATGTAGAAGGGAGGGAATCTCTAAAATTAATTGTAGAATCTGTGCAGAATATCCAGCAGCTCCCTTGGAGTGTCTCCCTGCTGTCACTGAAGGGTTCAAATGAAATCCAGCTCTTGATTCAGCATTTTCTCTGATCTCTGCCTTTGTGGTGACTGATCATGGCAATTTCTCCCACATGAACAGAATCCTTGGCTAAACTCATTTCAGACACTGAGAGCTCTGAGTGTGCCACAGACCAAACATTCATGGTTTGCTTGTAGTATTTCAACTTATATTCAAAGCACTTGTATAACAGTGAGTAAAGTGCTTCAAAATTTGATGAGACTCTGCTCTGGGTATAACATTCCACTACACAACACATTAGAAATTTTGTAAAAATAGGACAGAACAAAGTGATAAAACACAAAAAATGCCAGTGCATGTAGACATACAAGGGTGTTTTCAACCCCCATGAAGGCATCCAATAACTATTTGGGACACACAGCAACCCAAGTGTTGCTGTGTTAATTGTGTTTTATTCCCCCAAAGATAACAGTGTCTGCAATTTCATGCACGTGCCACCTTCCCTGTATATATTTTATGAGATCAGTCGAGGTCAGGTGCCTGACATGGCTAAATTATCATGTTACCATTTGCATGAATCTTTGTGTCTTCATTTAAGCTGTATTATCGGACCTTTCCCTCAGTTTGCAATTTTCAGCATCTCCAGGCAGGATGAGAGTCTGTTCAGAGGTGAAGTTCAGTCACATGCAGGAGGATTCAGCTGTATCTCCCCCCAGGGAAGGGACTGTGCACGTCTTTAATCTGAATTGTGGTCTGGACTCTCTTGAAGTCATTCAGCTCCTCATCTATATTGTAATTCACACTTGTTTTATTTCATTACGATGATTCCTCTCAGGAGAAGATTGACCCAGACTTGGAATGGAAGCAGGAGAGCTGTGTGTTAGCACCACCAGAGAACAGGGCATCTCAATTCCAAGTTGGTTTCAGCCAGAAATTTCCCATTTTCCTTTCCTACCCCGAATTTACCATTAGCATATTCATTAAATGTGTGGTGCTGGCCGTGCTGACTGCAGTGCTCTCATGCTGGGCGTGAAATCATGAAGCTGCACTTTATCTGAGTTTGGATTAGATTAGAAATTAAAACCTCAGGCCACTCACTTTGAAAAAATTCATGGAGCTTCAAGGATCTCAGGAGTGAACTGTGTTAATTTGCTGTTATTTCGTGTTGCAGGTGTGCAAAAAAAAATCCTGTTGTTCCGGAGTTTCTGTGCAGAACGAGGGACATCTCTTTTCCTAATACAATTGCAGCCTGAATTATATACACTGACACCCTGCTGGTCTCCTCAATAGCAGATCAGTGAGTGGAAGGTAATTTCTGGTGGATCAGGTAGGAAAACTGTTCACAAATCATGGAGACCCACAGCTGCCGAGCTCCAGGCAACACTCCCGTGCTGTGAGATTCCACCAGCAAGGATCGGAGCAGATGGAGCAGAAAACCTGGGCTGGGACTTGCATCTCTTTGTTAGTTCTTTTGGTAGCATAAAGAGCTTCTGAAACTTTTGATCCTCACTGCAAACCTTGGAGAAGAAACCAGAATAATGGAGCAGGACAGGCACAGCTTCTTAAATCTTCTGAATCCTCGGTTTGGGGTGGCGTGAAGGGAGAGGAGTCATGCCACTGGTAACTCTGTGTTGTGTATTTCCTCTATTTCTCCAGCCCTTAAACATGGGAGAAGGCAGATGTTGTGCTGTCTGAGAGCTGGAACAACCCTTTTCTTGGAATTCTAGACTGGGATGTATCTCAGCAGCAAAGCTACACCTGCTCCAGGAGCTCTGTGCCAGCGAGGGTGTGGCTCTCTGTGGTGTTATCCCCCCATGTTCTCCAGGTCCTGCCCTTTGGGATGAAGAATTCAGCCTTTTTGGAGGAGATTCCACAGCTCACGGACTGACAAAATTAGTTTCTGTGCCTGCTGAGATGATTCATTTGCTGGTTTGGTCGTCTCTGGAGTGTCAACAAACAAGCTTGGCCAAATGTAGTGGCTTTGGGAGGAATCATAAACTAATCCAATTTAAAAGAGAGCAGAACAATTTGACATCATGCTCACTGACTGTGTAAACACTGCCCACGATTAACAAGGAATTCTCCACTTTGGGGAAATACACAGTTATGGGGAGATGGGGAGAGATTGGGCCCAGTTCAACAGTTCCAGGAAAGCATCGTGGTGCTGAGTAACTTTCATTTTTCCACTGATCCTGAATTAGTGCCCTTTGGAGACCTGCTGGAGGAATTCAAATTAGCAAATAATCAAGAGCCTTGGTAATGTGTACATATGGTAATATATAATGTGTTACACAATTAAGTCAATGTTAGTTCAAGGAAAATCTTTGAGAATCATTCACTGCTGATGCAGAGGTAGCACAGAGCCCCCAGGCCAGCCCTGCACCTCCCTGGCACAAGGTTCATTTGAACTCCTACAGCTTCGTGCTGGATACAAAGAGGGAAACTTCACTTTTCTCCACCTAGAAAAAATGCTGAATTTTTAACATATTTTTTGAAACCCAAAGCAGTTCTAAATCCCCCAGCTCTCAGGTGAATATCCACAAAAAAGCTGCATACAACTCACACAGTGTGTGGAGGGGCATCCACACTGGCCAGGAGCACCCACCCCCTGGGTGGAGAGAGGTGACAGAGGGACACCAGGAGTGAACCACTGACTGCCCACAGCAGATAAACAACCTGAGAGTGGAAAATACATAATTTGGGGCAGAAAAAGCAGTTTTCAAGCAAGGATGAGAACTCTCTGAGCAAGAGGGTGCCACACAACCCTGCTCTTCCCCTTGGCCAAAGGTGAATGTTCCACCATGTCTTAAAACTTGTCCAACTCATTTGAAAACTGAGTTTAATTCCAGAGATGTGCCTTTTTTTCCCCCCCTCTCTTTCAGCTGCAGAGGTTCTGTGATTTGTACTAACCTTGAAGATACAAAACAAAATATGTGCTAATGATATTCCTATCTCCCAGCTGGTGTTGGCAACTCTTTTACTGCTCTGCAGGACAAGTGCAAGTACAAATGCAAATACCAGAACCTTGTTGAGAGCAGAGTGTCCCGCATTTCAGTCTAACCATTCCAGCTACAAGACATGTAATAAAACAGTTTCTGCTCTGAATGAATAATTGAGCTGTTTCTGTGGGGAGGCCTCTAAAGAACCATGTGGCAGAATGTTTTTTAAGGCACTTATGAAAGCTATCCCACCTGGAAACCATCCCACACACAGGGCCCACGTTGCTCTTCCTCTCAGCTTGCTTTAATTGCTCCTTCCATGTCTGTACCTAAGCTGAATGGAGAGGGAATACAGCAGGATACATGGAATGCTGTAATTATTTTTAAGGTAGAGCAAGACTTCCAAAATCTTAAAACTCTATGAAAGTCATTGGGCAGGTTTTGTATGTAAGAATTCCTTCCATATATCAAAATTCTTTCCGAGGACATCAAGGAGAATTTCAGAACACTTAAATTCTTGGATTGAATTATGTAGCACTTCAAAGCTTTAATGTTACATTCCCCACCACAAAGCAGGTGCTGTGGCCCTTCCAGAAGGAGATATCCATCCCAGAATCTTCCTCCTTAGGCAGGAAAACCCTGCCTGTCTGTCTGCTCCAAGTCATAGGGACAGACCACAACAGACAAGAGGTTTTACATTCAGAAAATTAAATTCAGGAAAATTTTAAATGAAAACAATGTCTCTCCTCTTTGGGATATAATAAAGCTCCATCCCAAGCAAAACCAATTAATACTATGTGTTATATTAGTAATGGTAATAACAGTAATAATAATGGTAATGTTGACAGGATTTGTGACATATCAACATTTTCCAGGGTAAGAATTGTCAGGAAAATCCAGTCAGTTGTTTTTTTTTCTATCAGGGTCATGGTAGTGGCTGAATGTCCCTTAAAGGTGCATCAGGTAACTTGACTCAAATACAGCTCCTATTCCCAGTCCAGTGTGGAAACTGGGCCCACTCCACTCTGAATATTATTAGTGCCAAAGTTAGAGCTGCAGGAAAGAATTAAAAGCCTCCAAAGATTTTCTTTCCTGAAATACAGACACTTGGGTAGAGTGGATATTTCACTGGAGGAATCTGTTTGCTTCCAAGGACCACCAGGGAAACTGCAGCAATCGAGTCAGGGGCAAAAAAATTCCACTATTTCCCTGAAATGGGCCCAGAAAAAGCTTTACCTGCACCATGCAGTGCTACTGTTTAATTGTGTGCAGATATTTACTTTGCACGGGACAAAATTATGTCAATGAGATCTCTGGTCTTAGGGAGCTTCAGATGATTCCACAAAATGGGATTTGATTTCCATATTTTCTTCAGTTCCTTCATTGCTTTATTACTAACGACACCTGATTAGCAGAGCTCATGTTTAATTGCCCTTTAGCTCATATGACTTGTAAACTCTCTGGGTAGCACTACATTTCCCATCTCAAAGGAACACAGTGACAGGAACTGACATCTGTTATTTATTTCAGAACTATTCCTTTTTCATTTGTGGAGGAAAGGCTGCAGAGACCAGACCTTAAATTTTCTTTCTTTGCTAAGAAACAGAGCATAAAGAAACCCATGGATTTATAAGGAATCAGGATATAACATCATGCCCAATGAAAAGCTGTGCAGAGGAAGGTGCATTACAGGAAATCTTCTATTAAAACACACAGAAAGTTTCAATAGATTTCAGTGCTGGGAACTGAAATGTTCAGTTTTAGCAAGTGAACAGTTTAATTCTGGGTTGCAAAAAATTTGTGGTAGGGATTTGAAACAGAAAAGACATTCCATTAATGCACAGGAATGATTAGAGGTTTTCTAAAAGCTGATTTTTGGTGTCTTGTTTTCTTTTGAATTTACTCTTAATGGATAAGCAAAGCTTGAGGTCATTTGCAACCCAGTGCACCTGGATTTTTTACATCTGTCCAGACTTGTATTACCCCTTTTGATTTTCTGCAGCCTGTGCTGTGATTCCATTTATTAGGGAGCACTAATTTAATTCCCAGCAGCAGCACACTTTGCAGGTAGATCCTTCAGTGAGGCCTCATGCTGGGCATGGTGCTTCTCAATGTGAATAATACCAGGATTTGGGCTGTACTGTAACAGAAATAAGCCATTCTGCTGGCCCTGGAGCAGGTTAATAATTCAATTACACAAGAGAAAAGTAGATCTGTAGCTGCAGAAACATGTTCTGCAAAGTCTACATTAAAATAAAACAACAAACAACAAGAACAACAACTAAATGAATAAAATAAAGCCCTACACAGCAGCATGGGAACCTCTTAAAAAGCATTTGGTGTAGGATCCTTTCCTCCAGCACTAACACAGAAACAATAAAGATCTCATGTCTGGTTAATAGTTCTGCCTTTAGTGGAGTGAAAACAAAATTATCCAGACAAGAAGAAGCCTCATGGCAAGTTCCTTTCAGGCTTAGGGACTCTGGGGATTGAAGTGGGGTTTGCCCTCAAATATTTTCTTAAGTATTTACATAAAGGGTTGTCAGATCAACACTGAGCACCACGTTTTAGATTCAAATAGAGTCTTACCAACACTGCCACCAGCAATAAAACCTTGCACTGCCAGAGCTGGGATGCTCAGGGCCCCTTGGCTTTTCCTCCTTCATCCATCTCCTGCATCTTTCTCTTTATTCACCCATCCCCTCAGCACTTGTTGTTGTACCAATGCTGCACATCTGTTTATTCCCACTGCTGCTCTAAATGTCTGAAAGTGTGTCCAAGGATTTGTGTTCTCATAAGAGAAGAATAAATGGATTAGGCTGATGTGGTTCTGTGGGCACAAGCCTTATCTCCTGAGTTGTCTGGAGGAAACACAAACAGCTTTTATACAACGATACTCTCAGGTTTATTCTGCAAGTGACTGACAAAGTGCCATATTACAGAGGTTGGAAGAGAGGGAAGGCTTTGTGGAACAGTGGATATTTATAACACCTTTGGAAATGATTCCTTTGTTTTACTAATGAGCACAGGGCTGGCTGGGGATGTGTTTCCAAAGCTTTGTGCTTGCACTGCTCAGGCTGACACTCTCCCTGGGGCAGCACAGATAAACTGCCCTTCCTAACCCTTGCCCTCACTATTTCCTTATGCAAAGAGCATCATAAATAAGATGCTTTCTGAGGAAAAAGCTCTATTTCTACAGTACATCCCATAAAGTACCAAATCTTGGACACTGGTGAAGTGTAAAGGCATTATCACATTATTCCATGGGTATGTTGTACCTTGGGAGGGGGCTACAAAGACATTTAAATTGACCTTTTCCTAGGTTTCATCTTTAATGAAACAGTGGTGTGTTTCTGGGTAATAATGTGATAAATTAATGGCAAAGAAAAATGCTTTGCTTTCATGGTCACAGGGTACATAAAAAAAGAAGCCCATCACCTCGCCCCTTTCGAGCAAATAAATTCACATTTGTGAAGCTCATGGCTAAAATTTGAAGTTTTCAGAGAAAACAGTAGGAAGAAATTGAAGCATTTGTGCTTTTGCAGACGCTGATGTGATCTTGGGAGAAGGATGAAAACACAGAGAGAAGCATTTTCAGATAGTCAGGAGATGAAGAAAATGAAGGCCCAATTCCCTGCTCTGTGGACTGCAGACCCCCTGTGCAGACTTGTTTGTGCTCTTCAATCCCTTGGTACATCCATACCCCATAATATCAATTTAATAAATGACAGATTTAGGAGGTGCTCAGGCTCTTGGCTAACAGGGACTGCAGGAGAATCTATCTTAGAGAAAAGAGAAATACAACCTGTCCCTGCTGGCATTTTGCTTCTGTGTGGGTGTATCTGAAGAGCAAAGATATATCTTGAAAACAAAATCTCTGCACTCCCTGCTTTGAGCTGTTTGCTGGTTGTGCACAGCTCCTCACCCTGCCTGGTGTCTCCAGGTGAGGTGTATCCAACACCAGTCCCAAAACCTGCTGCTCCAAACCTTCCTCACTCCAGCCCCAGATACCAGTTTGGAAAGTGCTGGAATTTTGCCACCAGGGAGCCTGATTTCAGTAAGGGAATGTTCTCCCAGGGTTCATCACCATGGATGCTTAGTACTTTGGGGGCAGCTTTGGGTCTGTGTCTCAGAAACTCCTCAGATCTTGGGGTGGCAGGAGCCCTGGGCATGGCAGCAGGGAAAAAACTATTCCAGATGGACTCTGCCTCCTACAGTGATGCCTCAGGAAGAGTTATCAGAGCTGGATTAAATCCCAAGAGCAGGGAGGTTGTTCCAGTAATGCCTGAAGGACAATTAGTGACTGGAGACACAAATCATTGACATGGTTTGGGCTGAAGACCTTTATTATCTGACACCTTTCTATCCAGCTCTCTCCAGAGCACTTCTGCATCTCTTTCCTGAAAATTTCAAATATTTCTGCTCCTGCAGAGCCTTGATCTGGCCCAAATTCTGATGTGGATTTGTCTAACTCACCTAAAATGCTGACCTCTGAAATCTCCCTGCTTTACCTGAAAGGCCTGGAAAAAAAGCTTTTCCCTGGTTTCTCCCTAATTGGAGGAATTCCCCATGACCTGCATAGTCTCTTGTGAGTATTGAAGCTTTGGGGTATTTATTTAAGTTACAGCAGTAACTTTCATCCTTTCTTGCTTGTCACAGGAAATCAAAGTTAAAAGAGGTAGGTACTGCTATGAAGAACATGATAATCTTAAAAAAGAAAAAAAATGGTTAATAATGTGCCCTGAATACTCCCAATGGACCCTCAGGCTTTGGAGAGGATTTGATCAGAGAATGGTGACCTGCTGGTCCACACCACAGGTCTGGCTGAAACCTCCCTTCCTCAGGAGATGCTGCTGGATTTGTCCTTAATGATTAAATTCAAATCAGATCCATTTTTCAAATAATCTCAGACTCCCTGGCTACATCAAAGGCAAGGCAAACCTGTGTCTTCAGTACTGTTGAGCATCATCTGGAAAAACTCCAATGGGGAAATGTGCAAAAACATCATTTTATGCTCCAGGATTGTTTCAAACAAGTTTAAAGAGGGTGATGACACATCCTGAGTGTAACCAAACTTCTTCTGCCTGCAGAGAATTTGCTCTCAATTGTGGGTTAACTGTTCCACCAGTTCATTCTTGTGAGAAGCTCGTGAATGTTGAGTTCTCCCTGAGCACTCACTCACCTTTCCCCTCATCCTGGCTCTGCACAGGGTTCCCAGTGCACCCTGTTCTTCTGGAAGCAAAAGCAGGAGCTGTCTGTGCCTTCATTTGGGAGAGTTCACTTATTTGGGAACAAATGCTGAGCATATGTTCACAGAGTGGCACTTTATTTAGTGAACAGGTTCTGCTCAGACCAGTGGGTCTGTTCCCAATCTGTGGCATCATATGAGGATAGAAAAAGGATGAGAATTAACCAATTGAGAGCAAAACCCAGGCTCAGTCAATGACATGACAGTTTGTCTAAGCTTTTGCCAGACTTAAAAATAATAATTAAGTTTTCTCTCTGGGTTGAACAGAATGTTCCATTCAAATCCAAAGTGAAAAGCCCTTTTCTACTGGAAACTTGCTTAAACATCTTCCAATGAAATGAAAATGCATTTAAACAGTTCAGCATTTATTGCAGGGAGCATGGGCATACCTGGTGTTTTACTGTTTTGGGGTTTTCCCCCTCAGTTTGTTTTCCCTGGATCAATCTGGCAAAAATCAGTAGTTTCCTAAAAGTGTCTGATTTAAAACAGGCTGTGAGATTTGTGCAATGACAATAAGAAAGGCTGTAGTGCTTTTTGTTGCTCGGGGTGGGGAATTTAACACACAAGACTGATTTCTGAGAATGCTCTTTAAAATATAAAATGGTAAATAAGCCCCTGAAAGACACGAACTGGGTCCTTCCTCAGGGGTATCCCAGGTTTCCAGCAGAAAATGGATCCATGTGCTTGTTCTGCCCTTGTCAGGCTCTTGGGGTCAGAAAGCACAAACCCCCTGATCCCAACAATACACCGACAAGTCTCTGGTCGTTACAGGCAGTCAGGAGCAAGGAAACCCCTGGCAGGAAAAGGAGGCACCTGAATCCCTCAGCACCAGCTGAACGTGGCCCAGGACTGGCAGGGAAGATTATGGCACTTGTGGTTTTCATTGGAAGTGAGTAGCTCTGAGGAGATACCAAAGCCAGGGAAATCCTCAGTTCTAGGTGGCAGGTTTAGAGGCATTAGGAACAGGCAGTACATTACAGTGGGATTATGAGGGAAAGTGCAAACTGTGAAAGAAAATTCTGAAATATAACCCCAAACCTGTACCTTTTCCAGGAGCTTGGAAAAGCCACTTTTCTCTGCAAGGAAATATCTGCCAAGTGACAGCATTGATCATGTCAAGGCAGAGCTACCTAATGCAGCTAAGCCCTGTGAATTTGAACAGTTAACAGCTGGACTAATTAGAGAGCACAGTATTATTGGGATAACTGATAACCAGGGCTAAGCAAGGTTATTTTGCAAGTAATAGATTTGACTTTGCAAAGAACAGTGGATATTTGCAGAGCTAATGAAAACTGTGCTTCCCGAATTAAAGTGTGAGCAGCAAGGAAAGAGCTGGAGTGCACCTAATTAAAAATGCATATCAAGGTGGGAAGGCACAATCCAAGGGTAAACAAGTGGCAGAGACCAGAATTGTGTGAATAAATACAGGAAGAGGCACTGGATGCCCAGTCCAAGGGAAGCAATGGCACTGGTCCAGTCTGAGGATGCAGTGGTGGAATCGCCATCCCTGCAAGTGGCAGAGGTGGCACTTGGTGATGTGGTTTAGTGGCTTGGTGGGATTTGGTCAAAAGTTGGGCTTGGTGATCTTTTCCAACCTTAATGATTCCGTGATTTTGCCCCATTGCTGCCGTGTCTCCTCTCTGGGCAAACAGCCTTCAGCATCTCCACTGACCCCAAACATCCCCAGGGCCTCCAGGGCGTTGTTGTACAGCCGCCAAAGCCATCCCTTAAAGAGTTTGCATTTTCACATGCAAATGAGCTTTGATTTAAACTCATTAGCATTTCTGTTTCTAAGCTCTAGGTTGAGTTATTCTTAGACTCCTTTCTCTTGGAGGAATCATGACTTATTTATCTGACAGAGTGACTATCTCCCATCTCATCTTCCTAATCTAACATAACCTTCACAACTCTCATCAGCCTTATTTGACTGATACCTACAAGAAATATGTCCTAGGCACAGCTTTGTGGCATCTGCCTTTCCCAGCTTGGAGTTTGGAGAAACCTTCCCTTTTGCTTTGGTCCTCTGGGTTGGTACAGCAAGAGCTCAGCCCTGGCACCAGCTGTGGAAGAGAGGCCAAAGGGTTGGACAACTCCCAGCTGCTCATGCTTGGAGTAGGGGTGGATTCTTGTCCCCTGTGTCAGAGTAAAGCTCTCCTTTAGCCTGCCTGAGGTTTCTTCTTCTTTCTTCTTTTTCTTCTCCTTTTTCTTCTTCTTTTTCTTCTTTTTCTTTTTCTCCTTCACCTTCTTCCTCTTCTTCTTCTTCTGTGTCCTCTTCTTCTTCTTTTTTCCTTCTTTTTTCCTTCTTTTTCTTCTTCTTTTTCTTCTTCTTTTTCTTCTCCTTCTCCTTCTTCCTCTTCTTCTTCTTCTCCTTCCTCTTCTTCTTCTTCTTCTGTGTTTTTCTCTTCTGTATCTTCTTCTTCTTCTGGTTATGATTGTTATTGTTGTTATGGTTATTATTGTTATGGTAATGATTGTTATGACTTTAATTATTATTGTTTTGGTGCTGCTTGGAAGGAAGGTTTGCTGACGATTTGCTGGTGTTTCTGGTTTAGTTATGGAAACAATTTTGGCATGATGGGATTAGGAATTAGCAAACCTGCAAAAGCAAGGCTGTTCACTTTGGATACAAAAAAAGTAGGAGCGTTTTATCCAATAATGAATGTTCTCATCATCTCAGACTGTACAAATGAGGGATCATTGAACAGTGACATGACCCAAGTGGATAAAAAGGATCTGTTTTCATGTAGTGCCTGATTAGTCAGTGAAATTAATTGATGCAAAAAGTGGAGCTGGATTCTGAAGCCAGTCACTGACAAGGTTAGCAGAAGCATCCAGAATATAATGATACTATTTTATCTTTTTGTACTTTAATAAAATAACAGGAGTATATTTAGAGCATATTTAGCTAGAAAATGTACAAGAGACACAAAACCTCCTGCATATGGGTTCAGAGCCACCTCTTTAATGATTATGAATGAAGATGGAGTGCCTAACATCCCAAATTGGCACGTTGCAGGCATCTACTTCTTTCCAAAGCATCCAGTGCCAGCTCCTTGTCAAAGAGCAAATGTGGAAATAAAAGACTATGGATCTGAAGGAAATGAATTCCTATATCTACACTAGAAAAAAGCTGGCAATATCCCCACAGCAAACTCATGTCCTATCACACATCCCATTTGTCAGGTGTGGAAAATCCCAGCACAAACTCCCTCTTAATATTTGACATTATTGCACTGGTTTCTGGTTATAAAAAGTTTCCACATTTCAAGGAAAGCTCAGCTCCATTATGTTCTGCTTGTCTTTAAATCCACACGGGACAATTAATTCTTTTTAAGGCACCTGATGGCAGCTCACTGAGGAAGTTGAGCTGAAGGTCAAGGGCTGTCCAGAGATGTTCTCCCAGCCCTGTGTTCCACCTTTCCATCCTCATCATCCCAGCCTTACCTCGTGCCTTTCTCCCTAGCTGAGCACATTCCCTGATCACATTCCCTGTTTGAGGGGATAACTGACAGATAACACCAATGAAATGGCTGTAACATCATTCTGCACATCTTGTTTTACTTAAAGTCATTCAAATCATGAGGCTTCTGGAGAGTGAGACTAGAATTCCTCATTTGGTAGGGGAGACTTTAATCCAAAATGAAGTTTTATCATATTAAACAAAATTTTTATCATATCAGTGACTTAACAGATTAGGAAATGTTGTTTTTGTAAAATTATAAGACAGCTCCTCATAAGAAATTGGATTATGTCAGTTCATTTTCTCCATCAGCTTTGCAATATTGCAAAAAGCAAGGATTTGCCATTAACATATGGAAATCACTCAAATTTCTCTCATAATTAGACTTAGCCTTTGCTGTTGACACAGAAATATTGGCTTGTGTCTTCTTACAGAAACCCCTGTTTCCTTTTAGATAAATACAGAATAAAATCTATGCGAACTAAGGAAATCCAAAAAACGAGGAATTTTTAAACTCTCTTAACTGAAGAGTTCACAGTTCCTTGAATGTTTTCAGGGGCATTTTAAAATGGTTTCAAGGATTGTCTTTTTAGCTATTTGGAACTGGAAATATTAAGGTATTTGGGTTTGTTACTTCTTTTACATACATACATACATACATACATACATATATATATTTTATTTTTACTAAACTCAGTTAAATGTCACCAAGTTTTGAAGTTTGGTGACTCCAGCCCAATTTCTGCTGCATTCCCTCAGCAAAGCCACTGAGCCAGGGGTTTGTTGGACACTGGAAAAGTGACTGTGGTTCACAGAGAGAAAATAAGTGCTGAAGATTATGTACACACTCCAGGTCAGGCTTGAAATGGTATAAATCCACCTTTATATCACTGCCTTAAAGTTACATTAAAGTTACAGCTGCTCCTTGCAGTGAAAATGCCTTTTCCACACCCTGGTCTGAAGTTCTTAGGTCACCCTTGCAAGGAGCTTTGATGGTGCTTAGAGACTGATCCAGCCCCATAAAATCAGGATGAGGACTGTTTCCCTCTCTCCCCACTCCAGCACAGCTCATAAAATCCCCCCCTTATTGACCAAGTGGATGTTCCATATCAAATCCAACCCCTTGGAATCCATGGGGTTTATTACTCCTCTGCTTTCAGCAACAGGAACATTATTCCTGCAAAATCTCACTATATCCAGCAATATTCAGTGCTGTAAATTCATGTCCATGGAAATCTCTGAGAGCTGTACTTATGCAGCACAGAATTGAGACATCTGAGGCACATCTTAGTTTTCAGATAATTTCCTCTCGCCTACTAATAGCAATATTTGGAATAATTAGTTACAATTCAGCCTGAAGGTCTCAATTTACATTTAACTGGCAAACTTTTACAAGCAGCACACATTAACAGTTTTAAATGTCACAGCAATGTTTAATCATGCAAGACAATGCATGAAAATACCGAAAAATATTTCTAATTGGCAATGCAATTATTTAACTTGTTGTCTAAACTTTGGTGCCATGTACTTTGTTTGTGGCTTCAAATGGAGACTTTCCAAAATGAAAACAGTAAATCCAAGGCCAGGTTTGGAGGCTTGGAGCCACCAGGGATAGTGGGAAGTGTCCCTGCCCATGGCAGGGAGTGGAACTGAATGAGCTTTAAGGTCCTTTCCAACCCAAACCATTCTGGGATCAGCAAGGCAACTCCTTTTATTGTGGAGCAGTTCCTTATGTCAGGAATAACTCCACTAGGAAGGTGCAATAAATAGGCTGAAAATGCTTTATGAAGGGTGTTGCATATTTTGAGACAGAGTTTGAAAGCACCAAGGTCTTTCTTTGGCCACATCAGCCAGACCTCAGGTTGCTTTTTGGAAAGGCCCCAGTCTTGGTGTAATAACTTCCCAATCACATTTTCTCAAAATATGTTCCTCACTCTGTGGTAAATGCCAAGCAGTTCCTGCTCACTCCAGAGGGGATATTCCCCTCATTTCAGGCCACATGGACCAACACTAAATCCTGCACAGCTTTGTTTGCACTGTCAGGAATTTCCTGTGCATTTAGGTAGTCAGCTGCCATCTGGATAAAGGGATAAATTAGGAAGCCTGAAAGTCTCACAGGTACTCAGATGAAGCATATCTGTATATTTTTCAGACAAATCCACAGGAAACAGCAGGTGCTGTGTGTGTCCCTCTCCCTGCACTGCCATGGACGTGTCGTGGAGCCAGTCCTCGAACTGAGAAGAATAGTCAAGTGAAATAATCTTTTTTTTCCTGCTTTTTTCAATTCCCCACTCTCTGCTGTGGCTTTACTCTTCCCCAGAGAGCTTCTTTTCCCTGCTAACACTACTTTGGCCAGAAGGCTCCATAAATCACCTCCTGGAGAGCCCAGGTATCACCCTGAGCTGGTGCCAGTCGTACCCTTTCCAACAGCTCCTCTTCAGCAGTAACACAACGCTCCACAGTGATGCAATTACAAAGCAGAACTCAAGGAGTTAAAACAGTTGATAATCTCTGTTTGAAAGCCAGGGTTAAAAATTAATAAGGGTTGAAACAGAAGAAAAATACCTGGTTTCTGCTGTTGTCACCTCAGCAGTATGAAGAACATGAGAACAGCCACAGCCAGCCAGACTAAGGATATATTTAGCAAGATTCTGCTCTGTGGCAGTGATGATTATGGAAGGATTTAATAATATGACAGGTAAAGAATAATCTTTCCTCCTCTTGGAAACCATCACTGGCAAATTTTGCCCATTTGGAGCTGTCACAAGGAAAGCATCAAGACTCTGACCCAGGAGACATGAAGTTGATCTGTGCTGCTACTCCTCTTTCCTTATTCTCTCTGCACTCATTTCAGTGTCTCTGCCTGGAGAAAGGTGATAACAACACTTCTTATATTCCATGTGGGGTTTTTTTCTATTTCCAAACCCTATTCTCAGGATACAGAAGGGGGGAATGGAGAGCTCTTCTCACTCAGCTCCTCGAGGGTCATGGCAGGATGCTGGTCTTAGAACAACACAGTATAATAATAGTAATGCTAATTCTAATAATACCTCTTTAAGAAGGCAAAATAATCAGTATTGAGAAAAAAGTGGAGTTTTTATCATTTTTCCCTTTTCTTGCTCCCTCCCTCCTCTCTCCCTGCCAGCCCTTGCAGAACATGAAATGGATTTTCCCCCCACAGGTGGGAGCCTCAGCCAGTGGATATTGCTGCTCTGGAATGCTCTTATTTCAAGGTGCTGGCAGGTATTGTAAGACAGAGCTGAGGAAGTGAGTGAATTCCAAACTCCTGAAATTACATGCCTACAGCACATCATATGGTTAATAAAATGGAAAAATCGAAATGCTGGTCCCACAAGTTCTCTCTTTTAAAGCTCAGACACCTTCAGTTTATGAATTAGTAAGCCTTTTTCATTTCATAGTCCAGAGGGAATTGCTGTTTGCTGCCCTGTTCCTCACAGACCTGCTGTGCTGTACTTTCTTATAACTTTTATTTTAACCTTCTATTACTTTTCTCTGCCTTTAAGAAAGAATGCTGCCTGGGAAAATGCTGTCTTCCTCCCTGCCTGCCAGCAGCTGGCTCTGGAATAGACAGAAAATTCATTAAAAATTAGAATTATTTTCAGTTCATTCATTGCTCACTTATTCCAACCTTGATGTATAACCTGTGAGGTTGTGGGTAAACAGGGTGTAGGCAAATGCAGTGATTGTGGGAAGAAATTCAAGAAGAATTTCCTCTTGGAAAGGGTGGTCAGGCATTGGAAGGGGCTGCCAGGGAGGTGGTGGAGGTGTCCAAGGAATGACTGGATGTGGCACTCAGTGACAAGGTGGGGATAAGGCACAGCTTGGGATGTCTTGGAGCTCTTTTCCAACCTTAATGATTCTGTGATTCCTGAATTTCCTGAGTGGAATATCTAAACCACAACTATACCCAAGGTTTCTCTGCAAGCACTAAACACGTTGGGAATGTATTCACTGAGTCAAAACCTGCTTGTAGACAAATTTTGGGCAATAGTAAAGGTTTTAGTGAGCACAGCAGCACCAATCCTGCTCCATCACTCTCTCCCATTCCTGAGCAAGTGGCTGGATAAGGAATGTCTCTAATCATTCTAATAAGAGGCTCTATCAATACTTTCAAAATGAATAATAGCATTTAACTCTCAGGCTGTATTTGTAGATGGTTTCCACTTAATGCATTGTATAGTTGACTTTAATAAGTACTTATCCAAGGCTTGTGTAGCACAAACATGTTGCTCAGGCTGGGATAAAATGGTCCTCCAAGGAATATTTCAGCAATGAGCAGTTTGGCTAATGATGGAAAGCATACTTTTGTGAATGCTTTATTTACACAGCTCTGATTTATTCTGGAGCTGAGAAAAGGCTTCTTCCAAAACAGCCAGACCTTGTGGGGAAAGGGTGTTGAAGCTTCTCTTTTTTTGGTCCGTTGTTGAAGTGAATTTTTGAGTATTTTAGAAACAAACCACATCCACAGCCCCTCACTAAGCAAATGAGACCTAATCTCTCTCTGCTGATCTGGTCTGGGCAAGGAGCATCTCAGCTGCTCAGGCAGGGAAGGTGTTTAACATGTTCCACGTGTCAGAGCTCCGGATTCACCTCCCTGCTTGACATTTGCCGCTTATCTCTGACAATTAGTTGTACTGAAATCACCTTGTTTATTCCATTATCATGGAAAAGAGGCAGCTCTGCACTCACAGCACTGCCTGAATTTTGTTTTATGCCTCTGCAGTGTATTTTATTAACCCTTTGGTCATGCCACTCTTGTGTGTTCAGAAATTTCTGCTTTAAGGCTTTTTAATGTAAAGACAGGGATTATTTTTTTTCCAGAATGTGAGCAGGGACACAAGTGGTAGTAATTTGTTAGGACTCTTTTATATATGGTTTGTAATGTTGATGAACCTCTCAAGAATCCTTACAAAGACTGGAAGATGTGTTATGTCTGTTATTACTCCAGTCTAGGATATCCAGCATTTCTGGGATTACTAAAGGGGGACATAAGAATGTACCTAAAATGTGCATAAAAACATAATATTTTGATGAATTTAGTAAGAACAGTTTTCCTAACAAACCCTGGTCATTTTTCACTTTGATAGTATTTTTTCTCTGCCTTTCATATCTGCTTTTCATGATGAATTATGGCTGTTGCCCCACCTGCTCAAACTCTGCTGGAACCACGAGCATTTGGGATTTGCAGGGGTTCATTTTTAAAGGAGTTATGTGAAAATGATCCTTATAGGTTTGGAGTCAAAATTAACCTTGAAAGAAAAGTCAAACCACCACAATTTACATAAAACTGATCAGTTATAAATCATAGAATCATGGAATGGTTTGGGTTGGAAGGGACCTTAAAGGTTATCCAGTCACCCCCTGCCCTGGGCAGGGACACCTCCCACTGTCCCAGGGGGCTCCAACCTGGCCTTGGACACTGCCAGGGATGGGGCAGCCACAGCTTCTCTGGGCACCCTGTGCCAGGGCCTGCCCACCCTCTCAGGGAAGAATTCCCTCCCAATAGTCCATCTATCCCTGTTTCCTGTCAGTTTGAACCCATTGCTCTGTCTTGTCACTCCCTGCTCTTGTGACCAGTCCCTCCCCATCTTCCCTGTGAGCTCCCTTCAGGTGCTGCTCTGATTGTCTGAGTTCTTCTGGTAGAAGGCAAGTAATTCCTTAATAACTTCAGCAGAATTGTGATGTTCAGCATCCCAGATACCCCCTGGTTTCTGATTTACATAAATCTGTCCAACCTTCAGCACTGGGTTTATTCATTCCCAGACAGGCTGCAGTTCCACATAGAGCCAAGATTTAAGCTTTTTAAACTCTGTTTAGGTTAAAAGGTTTTATTTATGAAGCAGCCATTATCTTGAGAGAACAGATCAGTCTTTAGATATTGCTCATTAACACCTGCCCATTAAAGTGTACATGACACGGCAGAGCTCACTCTGAATATTTGCTCTTTAAAAAGGTTTTGGGGGGTGAATTATAAGTGTTGCTTACAATTCAATGCTTTCAGCCCCATCCTGCAGGTCTCTGTAATAAATGCAGCCCTGGAGAGCTCCTCTGAAGAGGAATTTCAGTCCTTAACACTTGAAAAGAATATGGCAAGTCCAGCATTGAGCCGTGGTGATGCTACATGACTTTTAGACATAATATTATTTTAAAATATGTGTTCATTTACATTATCCAGCACTGCTAAACTTTATGGTCCTCATCCTGATGATCTTTATCTATAATTTGGTAAAACTTTGCCAAAGGAGATATGAAAATCATCTAAGACATACAATGTATCACAGGCACCAGTGGAGCAAACCCTGCACTTGCTTCCTTCCACCCTTTCAGCTCCACAAATTTCAGCCCCATTGACTTTAGATGAGAATGTTACTATGCAATTTTATTAGTAGGGAGGCTATGATAACCTTCTTTTTGCTTTTATGCAAGAAATACTTGACACTGCATGGATAGTTTGGGCGGTTCTTTTGCTTGATGCAACTTGAGACAAATGAAATATCACGAGCCTGAATGACAAAAAGCTTTGTTTTGGGGAGAGAAACTGCAAAATAGAGACTTCTGAAGAAGAATCATAGTTTGTGTTGGAAGGGACCTAAAGCCCATCTCATCCCACCCCTGCCCTGGGCAGGGACACCTCCCACTGTCCCAGGGGGCTCCACCCTGGCCTTGGACACTCCCAGGGATGGGGCAGCCACAGCTTCTCTGGGAAATCCATTCTGGTCCCTGCCCACCCTCCCAGCCAACAATTCCTTCCCAATATCCCATCTAAACCTCCTCCCTGTCAGTTTAAAGCCATAAAATAAAATAACTTGTCCTCTCCTGTGTAAAACATCACTCTCCCTCTTTTCTACAAGCCCCATTTAAGCAGAGGGAGGCTTTCCTTAGGAAAAGGAGGGAGCACAATTCCAGGTGGAACATCCTGATGGGGCAGGACAGGAGCACAGCACTAACAGGAGTGACTTCAGACCCCTTTCCCTTCCCGTGGACACAAGTTTCCCTGAAATCTTTCTATTGCCTCTACTCAAACCTGGAGTACAAGGGAAAAACCCAAAGGAAAATGATGCATGAAAACAAATTCATTGTGAGGTGACATTAGATGAGAAGAGCACAGAGATGACACCTCTGATCTGAGGTTTTACAGAGCTCTTCAAATCCCAGCTCCTTCATTTTCATGGAAGTTGCATCTCAGGGAAGCTTCTAAGGCAGCCACCACACAGCAACAGTGAGTGCCAGGGCCCTGACAGCCCTTTGAAAACAGCCTAATTCTCTCAAAATTTGACAATTAATTGAATTTTAGTTACTTGAATTCACTGGAGCAAAAGCAAAAAGGGGAAAAGTGTAACAAGGCAAAGCTGGTAATAAATTACAAATCTTCTGTTCTGATTGTTTCAAGGTTGAGAACCTTCTGGTGGCACCTATGAGACAAAAGACCTTGGAAATACAAAAATCCAAAATGGAGTCAAAGCCTCAGGAATGGTGATTCCTGATGGTAAGGGACCATCCCCACCAGCTGGATAAAGCTGGATAAAATCCCTCCCAACCCCACACACTGAATTTCCATGCGCTGGCTGATCTTTGCAAGGAAGAAAAATGTGATTTCCATACAAGAAAGACATGGTGGTAACTATGGATTAATCCCAGGAGCAGGGAGAGGGATGGGGCATTGCAGATCACTGACTTCACACCTGGGGGGTACAGAAAAGAGCTGGAGTTTTTGAAATGTATAGAAATAAAAAAGAGCAGCTAAATGTGTAGGAAGTTAAAGATTTTTAAATGACTTCTAAGGCTGAAGTTTTGCTCTCAGGGTCAAAAGGCCCCTGCTCTTGTCTTGCAGAAGTTTTAATTGCTGGGTAGGGGAAAAAAAAACATTGTTGGAAAATAATTCCTTTTCTCCTTTAGATAAATCAGGGTAAATTTTGGAGAGTTGTGTGTGAATGCAGCCAGGGGAGTTTAAATTAGAAAACAAAGGATGGTTAAAGCTCCAAAACAAATCTTCAAGTGGAAAGAAATGGTGTTGTCACTTGAGAAAGAAGGGAGAGCAGAGTTTTGAGTTTACCTCTATAGTCTCAGCTCATTCCTGGTTTAAGAACAGCCTATGGACATTCACTCCAAAATCCTTAGGGAGCACCTGGTGATTGAATATCAGGTTTAAAACAATGACCTGCTCAACTCTGTGTCTCTGTGACAGGGAGCTGGAAGAGCCCAGTTCAGTCAATAACTCTGGTTATAAGGAGAAAATAGGAATTTACAAAATTCCTGGTTTTTTCTTAATAATTTGGACCACAAGCTGTTAAAATAAAGCCTAATGTGCCAAAAAGAAAACGTTCCTCTCTGAATAAAGCAAACACACTCTGATTAATTTACTTTCTTTCTAAGTTGACAGCAGAGGTCAGCGGGGAAGACAACAGAAAATCACATTTTTTCAGCTTGGTTCCAAGACTGTTTAGGGAGGTCACTCTGAGCAGTCACCCACCTGGGCAATGAAACATTACCTGCAATTACTGCAAGTTCTGGCCCCTTTTTATTCAGGGGGTTTGTTGTCACATCATAGAAACCAGCTGCATTTTTCACCTTTGTAAAGATTTCTCCTGAGATGTTGGATTTTAGATATTTCTTTTTTCTCCATGAGTTTTCAGTCTACTATAATGATAATATATAATTGTATTGCAGAGGTGTGGCTGCCCCATCCCTGGAAGTGTCCAGGTTGGATGAGGCTTGGAGCAACCTGGGACAATGGAAGATGTCCCTGCCCATGGCAGGGGGTGGAACTGGATGGGCTTTAGGTCCTTTCCAACCCAAATTATCACTTCTTTGACATGGGGAGAAAGCCATTTATTTTAAGCAGCTTCTCTAATCCATTTTTCCATTGCCTTTCCATTCAGTAGAACATTGTTTAAGTATTGCACCATTTGGAGAGCTCATTCCTACAACAATTAAACAATTACAACAACTGGCTGGCTCAGCATTAAGTTTGCTCTTCAACCTTGATCTTCCACCTCTTACTTCAAAACTTGCTGTTCTTCTCACTCCATAAAACCTGAGCACTAGAAATAACATTCACACCACAATTTGCTTTTTTCCATAAAAGATAAATATATGGGATCACATCATGGGTTTAATAGAGGCAATGAATTCAACAAAAGAAAGTCGAAACAATGCAAGAAAAATTAAGATTACCATTAATTTTATAATATCATTTATTAAAAGACCTACAGAGAATATCAGTGCTGCTGGACAGACTTTCCTTGTACAAACTATATTTTCTCCAGTGAAAAACTGTTTTATTTAGACACATTTAAAAAACATGCCCTTTTTCTGATTTTTTTTTGTTTTGTTAAGTCAATAAAAAAATACCAGGGAAAAATATTTATTTCATCATTATAAACTATGGAACTGGGTAGATTATTTTTGTCCCTTCTGCAGTGCAGCAGTGAGGTCTATTTGTAGAGAACCAGAGCACTTCTTTGATGTGGGTGTTTTTAAATAGCTTAATTGCCAGGCAGATGGNCAGAGGAAAGGAAAAAGAAAAGTTAAATTTGCCTTATTGAAAAAAAAAAAAGAAAAGAAAAGAAAAAAAAAATAAGCAAACCCTGATGAAACAAAACAAAAACTCTGTATAAAGGTGGAAAATTGCTTGAGGAATGCTCTGGTCTCAGAGGGAGAAATCTTTCTATTTGTAGCTGGTAACTGCAAACTGCAAGTCTATGATTGGGCTTTAATGCAGAAGAGGTAACACGATGTAGCTGATGAAAACATGTCAAAGCAGCAGGAGGAAAAGAACAAGAAGGCAACTTTTCCCTCAAATGAGAAGTTTCAGATCTTCAAACATGCTCTGACTTCAGTAGTAACAACTGGAGGTGGGGGGGAAGCTTTAGTGTTCGTACAAAGCATCCAAATATTTTATCAAATTTCTTCAGGCTCGTTAACACTGTGGGCTCCACAGAATCTTGGGGCTTTGCTGGGTTCCCAATCTCTGGGCAATATGAGATCATGGAAGAACTTGTCACAGGACCAGTGAAGACAGGCTGGGAAAGTTGGGGATGTTTAACCTGGAGAACAAAAGGTTGGGTGGAGACCTCACAGCACATCCCAGCATCTGAGGAGGCTCCAAGGGAAGTCAGAGAAGGATCCTTTGTCAGGAACTCCAGTGAGAGGACAAGGAGGAATGGGTTAAACTGAAAGAGGGGAAATTTAGGATGGATATTGGGAAGGGATTGTTGGCTGTGAGGGTGGTGATGCCCTGGCACAGGGTGCCCAGAGAAGCTGTGGCTGCCCCATCCCTGGGAGTGTCCAAGGCCAGGTTGGAGCCCCCTGGGACAGTGGAAGGGATGGGAACCCCACGGCAGGGATGGAATGAAAGGAGCTTTAAGGTCCTTTCCAAACAATTCCATGATTCCATGGTGTTGGTGATGCTGTTGGTACATCCTTCAAGGTGTAGCAGAGCCACAGAGGTTGAATATTTGGTGGCCTTATGGGAATGCTGAAAACTGGCAAAAAGGGCCCCAGTTGTACCCATATTAATGCTAATTATATTATTTATGGACACAGAGATGCTTCAAGCCAATAATGCAACAGGGAAGTACAAAAACTTGACAGGAAAGCAATGCCATCCATTACCTATCCAACACCACTTCCTTTAACATTCCAAAGCTACAACTCAAATGACACCCACCTATAGGCAATGTAAATGATTTGA
>VXBA01003489.1:589380-889382 GCA_013399895.1 Serilophus lunatus | reverse complement strand
GGGGGGGGAATATAAATTATTCTACATTGCAGTCAAGAATCACAACCTGGATTGTTCCTGAGGGATTTCACCTCAGCCCATGCAGGGCACCAGGAGTATATTAGCCATGGATTGAATCAGTAATCAATAGAAGAGACAAGGTGGTGTATTTAGCTGACAGATCATAATAAACACTCCAAGAAAACCAGCAGAGTTTTCTTGTTTCCTGACCTGAAACTGTAAATTCAAATTCAGGCTCACAAATCTTGCTGGTGACTTCAAAGTGTTTATACCCCCTGTTTCTGAGGAGTCACAATTATAATTTTAAGGACTTTTTTATACTGTTGCTGTTTCATGGAATCATAGAACGGTTTGGGTTGGAAGGGAAATTAAGGACCATCTCAATCCAACTCCCTGACATGGACAGGGACTATTTCTACTACATCAGTGTTAAATCTAAGTAAATGGCAAAAAATAAAAATAATGCCAAATTAAATAAAAGAAATAAATTAAATAAAATAAAATAGTGCCAAAATAATGGCACTAAAACTCCAGATACAGGCTCTGTGATTAACATGGTATTTAGGAAAAGGAGAATAATCTTCTATTTTTGGGAGAAAGAATAAAAATAAAACCTGAACTTTGATGTGAAAGCACTTACAGATCCCTGGGTGAGTATGTTTCAGAATTATTGAGATTGTTATATGGCAGATTTTGACCACTGGCTGTGAAATTATGAGGAGCTTGTTGCAGGATCCTCCATCTAAATCTCCCAGCTGCCAGATCCTGATCTCAGGTCTGTGGAAAACTCCTGTTTATCCATTTGCAACATTTCCCCCCCCTCCCCTCCTTTTGAGATTCCCTGGCATATGTTGCCCTTCTGAGATTCCTGGTAGATCACCAACCCCAGCAAAGCCATGAAATCCTGCAGGAGGGATCAATACCCACAAATACTCCCACCTTGATCCTGCTCCCCTATAAAGCTGTAGGAGTTCATTGCAGATTTTAATGGAGAGACAATTGGACAATATGGATTTTTCTTCCCTCTTGGGAAATGGTGCATTGAAAGAGCCAAAGCAAAACAAAGGAAGAATGGCTTTGTTTTCTTCCTTTGTTTGAAATAAAATGCTACTGATTTTCTGGTCTCTCTGAATACTTTTTTTTTTTTTTTTTGCAGGGTTTGCTGAATAGAAATGAACAAACAGGGAGAAAGAAGCTGCTTTTGGCATCCTCAAGAACTGGATTTTTTTGGAATGAATTGTGCCTGTTTATATTCTGATGGCTGAGAGTTATAGAAAAATGAATCAAACTTATGACAAAGAAAATATTACAATGAATCAATCCTAAATCACTTCGTTCTGGCTTTGTTCCCTTAAACTAGTCATGGCATCTGTGATCATTCCAGTGGTGCTTCTTGCTTATTTTAAAAGGGAGGAGGCAAAATTTTTCAACTGTTTGGTGTCATTATGATCCCACAACCACCAGTAAGTGAGGAGGGTTTGGTTTTTGGTTTTTTTTTTGCCACTGCAAAGAGACAATTTCAATTTAAATATGCACAGAGAGACACTTTGTCACCAGGCAGTGTCACCAGAGCTGGGATGTCACTGAAAGCAGTCAAGGAACTCCTCGTTTTCCAAGGTGGGTGGTGAGCTCTGATGGCAGAAATCAGCACCTCTCGTGTCTGATCCAATGAATTTGGATCTTTTAAAATCATCATTGCACTTAGGAAGTGATGAGTAAACTGTGTCTGCACCATGTATTGCCTGTAAGTCAACACAGACCAGGCTGGAGCTACAAATTTAAATATTTCTTGTTACTGCTGAATGAATGACAAACACAAACAGAGGTACCTGGGAGGCTGTGGATCAAAATCACTGTAATCTGGGTAAAAAAAGAGTTTTTACTGTATTATAGGAGAAGAAACTGAGGAAACTTTTTTTTTCTTGGTACAGTTACCAAAGATTACAGAAGACAAGAAGGTCAGAAAAGGATTAAAATAGAAGAATTCAAGAGTCTTATCATGAGCCCCACTTCTTTTATGCTATTAAAAGCAAATCCACTGAGGTTAACAAAAAATGTTGTCTATGAAGTTTGCTTGATTTGAAACAGAAATAATTAAATACTGCTGTAGTTGTCTCAAGAAACAAATCCTTCTAAAGATCAAATACCTCCTTTAAGGTAGAGAGGGGATTAAGTGCTATTGCAAAAAATTTCAGTAACTGTATTTAAAGCCATGAATTATGCATGGACAAAAAGACCTATAGCAGAAATAAAATCAAAAAAACCACCCAAATATAGGTGGCATTTATAATTTCAAGTACAGAAAAATGTAGCCCCTGTTGCATATCACAGCACTTGGTTGTAGGTGATGAAGTTCTACAGCACTGCAACAATAAAAAAGGAAATTTAGATCCATAGTAAAAGAATTGAAATGGATTTTCACCTACCAGAGTCCTCAAAAATCAGCACTGTGCCCCATTTCCACTAAGAGGATGGTTATTCCACATTGCAACAGACATTTTGATGTGCATATACATTATTTAATGTTACTGAGAGAGAAATGATGCTCTGCCAGAGTAAAAACCAGACTGTACTTAAATCAACTCTTCAACATCAATAGGAATTTGTTTACTGGTAACCCTCCTATAACTTTCCCTGTGTGTTTTATTCAATATTCTTCAGGTATTTTAAACAGCTCCTGGGCTTTTTGGAGGAGGAAATAACCAGTGGGCTCAGAGCAGACAGAGGAATTCCATATTGTGACTGGAGTTCTCCCAAACCCCATGGGAAAACATCCAATGGGTGGTTGAATGCTGTTGTTTCATTGCCTGGTTACACTTTGCCATGTTATTTTGGACAAAAAAAAAGCTTCCTGAAGTCCCAGACCCACATTCTGTCACCAGGGGAAACAACCCTGGATGGCTAAGTGGGTTTCTCCAGGGCAGTGTTCCCTTCAGGAGTTAAGGAACGAGTCATTTGGCAGAAGAGTCGTATTTCTGTTTTCCTTCTCCTACAGATCTCTTCCAAACCAGGCCAATATTATGGTTCAGCTATTGGTCATCCAGAGAAAACACTGTTTTTTGAGGCAGAACTGGAGCTATCCCACTTTTGCCCAGGAATCCCAGATGCCCACCCAGCACCACAGTGCACCAGTGTCCACTGGGTTTTTTTAAGGTAATATGGAAAGGGCCATGGCTTTGGTGAATATTATAAAAGAGCAGCTTCAAATTCCTCCCTCTTATTTTGTGCAGTTTGTTCAAGGACAGGCAGGTTGAGACCTAAAAACTAAATTGGATAATCTCAATTTTGAAGAGACTTGTGGGCACAGGAAGATTTCAACACTTAACTCAGAACTACCCATGGAATTTAGGTGATTTTAGGAGCTGATGGTGATGGGAAGTGCTACAGCTCAGGGCAGAGGAGAAGAGACAAGTCACATCCATGTGAAAACAGCCCCTGGCTATGCCATGAGCCAGGTTTCTCCTGTAAAACTGAGACTGGAAGATCCTTGTTGTGAAGGTAAATACACTTACAAACTGTTTCAACGTCCTTCTGTATAAACTCTGTGGAATGCTCTCAGTAATTTTACTGGGATTAAAACTGGAGTTTGATTTCCTTTCCTAAAATTTATATTTCTTGCAGTTCTTTTTAAGGTTTCCAGAGGGAAAAGAATTGAAGATTGTAAACCAAGAAGAAAGAGTCTTAAATCCTTTGATTAAACTTTTGTTATAATGGTGAGGACTATCACCTGAAAGGAAGGTTTTATTACTGAAATATCATTAGCAGCTATGACTGAGATGCTTAGTATGTGCTATAAATTTCTCTTAACTACACTTGATACTTAAATATAATCCACATCTAAACCTCACATCTAATCAGCCAACTAATCAACTTTTTAATCAACATTTCCCCAGTAGTCTTGACCTCACTAAGACCACAGCATTATCAAAGATTCCTAAAGGAACTGATCTGAGATTTGACAGTTCGTGGCAGTGTGTGAGACTCATAGTTCAGATTTTTATTCAATATTTTGACCTTGAAACCTCTTGATTCATCAAATTTGGCAGAGACATAAGTAAGATCAAGTCCTGGGCATCTGGGGCATCTCTGGTAGTCTTGTTTCATTTCCATAAGGAGTGCCCAGGGTACAAATGGCACAGCTGGCAGCTCCCCACCAGCAGGATGATCCCCAAGGAGCAGATGTGGTCACCAAGGATTTATTCACCCAACATCCCTCCAGTGCTGGTGGCAGAAGGGAGCCAGCACTGCTCTCCATGCCTTTGGTGTCTTCCAGCTGGATAACTCCACAAAGCCCACAGACAGCTGGACCTAAAGCAGGCAACCTCAAGACTGGGGTGTTTTATTCAGGGGAGCAGGCCAGCTCCTGAAAACATGAGATCTGCAGCACATGGAAGGGGAAAATCCATCCTGGTGGAGTCTCAGGGCAGACACCACTCACCTGGTTGGAACTCCAGATGTTAAACAACTCGCTTTCCATGCCATCCATACACACATTTGGGTTCTCTTTTCCCTGGGGGATTGAGGATGATGAATGCTATTTGTGACCAGCACTTGTGGCTCCCTGTGTAAACGTCCTCTTTGTTCAGCTGCAGCTGCAGATCTGTCACACACAGGGCTCACAAAAGGCTCCATCTCCCATTTTAATGGGATTTATCCAAGGCTTTAGTCCTGCCTGGTGCTAATCACTGACCTGGACACAGGGCTGATGTTTAAACACACTTGTTCCTGAGAAACAGGTGGAGGATAATTAGATTAATTGCATGAACAGCAATAATGCAGACACGCATTTCCTCATTTCCTCCCTCCTTCTGACCATTCATATTCCAGGTTGTACTGAATAGCTCAAAATCTTCTATCTCAGTATTACCAGTTCTAATTTCTCTCTTTACTATCAGCCAAACTGGGGTTTTAACTTTATTCTCCCCAACAAGAAGCAGCAGAAACACCTTTTCTGTCCTCAGCAACATTGAGAATAATAGATTTAATTCCACTTTCAGATATTTAGTTCTAATTTTCTATGAGTATCAGAAAAAGTTGGAGTGGCCAAGAGATGCACTACTTCCAGTGAATGAAAGGATGTTCTGCTTTGGTGCAAATCTGTGCAATTTTCTTGTCTTCATCAAGGAAAGAGAGAAAATACTCCTCAATTTTAGCTAAACACTCCTCACCAGGACTCTCTTTGTGTGACAATTACAATCTCCATAATACTGACCTTTCTCAGAGCAAGGTTTCAATCCCAGATCCAAATTACAGACATTTATTACTGGAGATAAAGGAGTAAATCCATTACTGGTGGTAGTAATAGGTAGTTTATCTTTTATGCACACAAAAGTCTCTGTGAGGGGATCTGATGGATCCTTTGCCAGAAGCACTGCTGGTGCAAGGCAGGACATGGGAAGCAGGGTGAGGGAGGCACTGGTGGAGATCATGAGTTCATTCCAAGAGCTGTGACCTCTGAGGCTCTGAGACCTGTAGAAATATTTGATTTTCCTTTTGTGTGTGCTTCTATTCCTAACATTTCTTTGCCTTTCCCATTCTACTCCCAAACCCAAGATACCAATCTATGGTTAAAAGAGTGTTTTGCTACTAGAAGGTCACAATAAACACTCTCTTTCCTGGGATAATTTTATCTTACACATCCTCATTTCACTCTTCATGAGACATCAGAAAGTGCAAATAAAGATCAAGAGTTTGAGTGAGAAGTTTTACCCAGTGATAACCCGAGTGGTCATTTCTCCTGAGCTTTAAGGTGCCTTCCAACCCAAACTGTTCTGGGATCTCCTATTTCTTCAACAAGGGTATTATTAATAAATAAATTGTTAGAAGAATACACAGAGCCCAAAGGATTAGGCACAAGTTATTACCAGATATGTAAAGGATAATATATGCTGTTTACTGGCTGAAATAACAATCAGGCTGATTTAGGTTATCAACCCTCTCACAGCACAAGACAAAATTAAAATGAGCTACAGGGAAGTTAATTTGAGATGTTTCATTTTTCACTACAGTTTATGCACCAAGAGGAGAAAAAATGATGTAACAATTCCCATGAGCAAGTTGAAATAACTGGTGTTGAGGGGATGGGTACAACCAAACATAATATATGGATTTTTATGTGGAAAGTGATCCTGGTAAATCATTCCTGTCTCCTTTTATAAAAGTAGGCTGGGAGATTTTGTCCAGGATTAGTTGCATTGGTATAAATTCAGTCAATGTTTTTGGGGTTTTAATTGTGAGTAATAACTTTTTGTGCCATAAACATGGAGTGATAGAATGGTTTGTGTTGAAAAAAACCTTATAGAACATCCTATTCCAACCCTTCACCATGGGCAGGGATATCTTCTACTACAGCAGGTTGCTCAAAGCCCCATCCAGGGGCTCTTCAACATTTTATATTGGAATTGTAATTTTTTATTACTAGACCAGGTACAGGATTGGCTCCTTCAAAATGTAAAATGTCATGAAATCAGGAGAAATACAGCAGTGACACGAGCTGAAGTCAAACTCCTCAAAGAGGTGGATCTCTGGATTTCAGTGCTCAGTGTTGGAACCAAATGGAAGGATCTAGAACAAACCCTGGGATTAGAAAATACCCTATTAAAGGGCCAAATGTCCCTCATTCCATATAATCATTAAGGTTGAAAAAGACCACCAAGATCATTGAGTCCAACCTTTCCTCACACATTTTCCCTGATAGTTGCAACTGCAAGTTCATGGAAGAGGCACCACAATTTCTGAGTGAACATTTCCCCTAATTGTTTTATTCAGAACACTTCTCTACATGAAATTGCACATCATCCTGCAAGACAAGCTTTTATTTTATTCAGGTAACACAGCAAGGCTCTGACCTTGCTGACATTTAGGGGGTTTGATCACTGGCACTAAATGCTTAACAAGCAGAGATTTGATTGTGTGGCATGAAGCCTGCATAATTTATTTTTAATAGTCTGATAAAATCCATGGCACAGTTGAAAGATGCATAAAGATTTGGATAGTGGAAAAGACTCTCCCTGCAAAGATTTCCACGAATGCCTGTGTTATGGGAAGAGTGATGGGGTGTTAAACTGCTGGGAACCATTTCAGTAAGGGCTGAACAGAATGGGCTAAATCCTGATGTTTTAGGGAGTCCATGAAAACCAGACTCTAATAAGGGTGTAAAGTTGTGCTCTAAAAATACACTTTAGGTGTGGTGGGCATGATGGTGTTCAGTCAAAGGTTGGACTTGATGAGCTTGGAGGTCTTTTCCAAACTTAAGGACTATGTGATTCTTAGGAAACTATGGTAATATCTTACTCCAGTAAAGCAAAATCTTTCTCACTGTGTGCTGCTCTTTGTGAGGTTTGTTATCTATCTAGCTCTGTAAGTTCTCCAAGCAGAATCTTCAAACTTCTATAGCAAACTTCCCAGAGGTTTCCCCTACCATTTGGGAAGAACCTGCAGGAATAAAACCCTTCCTGAGCTGAGATTTGCCTTTCACTAAGCTGTTGCCTTTGCAAGATTTATCCTGGTAGGCTTATATGCACCCCTGAAACATATTAGGGGTTTAAAACAGAAAACCAGCCTGATCCTTGATTGCAGCACCTCTTCTTACAGTTCTCCAGGGCAACAGCAATAAGGAATCATCGTGTGTGATACAAAAACCAACCTGCATTAGTTAGTTTTCATTAGTTAGTTTTCATTCAACTTCATTATAATCATAAGTGATGGTCTGTTTCAAGAGAGAGCAGTTTTAATTAGGCTGATCTTTGAGGAGGAAGCTGATGGGATGGCATAAAAAGAGCTCTCTTTCATCGTAATGGAACTTGGTATAACTTCACAAAATTCAATTATTTCTTTCCAACGCTACATGAGAAATATTTGGGAAATGACTGAAACAATTCTTAAAGCAAATTATACCACTGTCAGAAAACAAGAAATCAGTGTGTCACAACACGAGGATATTTCTATACAAAGCATCTCTCAAGTGACTCTGTACAGATGATTCCTGTCTGAATATTATATTCCTCATTAAATTTACCTACAACTAGAAAGAGGACTATTTTCTGTTTGCCATTGGAAATTAAAAAAATAATAACCCAAATGAAAAATGTCTCCAGACATAATCCAAAGGAGGATGCAGGAAAATGTTATGTTTTAATTCATCTAAGCTCACTCAGTGCTGTAAAAACCTATATACGGCTTTACAGCTTTTGAGATGTCCAAATAACTCCATTTTCTGCAGTAAAACCAGATCTATAAAATTCCACCCACTCTTCTCATGTATACATTTTTAATAAGTGGATTTTATATAGTGGTTACCTAAAAGAGGAGCCAATATTACAGTAAGTGTTACACTATGGACACTCCACTGTTTATATTTTCAATTAGATCAAATGGTGTTAAAGCCAAAGATGCTCAAACCTCGGCCTGGGGAGCCCTGGGGAATATTCCTTCTCACACTGATCTAATACCATGGACATTAACATCAGGCTTAAAATGAAGGAAGCAGAGCAATAAGGGGGGAGGGCAAGGAGCAACTCTACTTGAAAGGCAGGTTTGATATATTTTTTTGACACTAATGTCATAGAATCATAGGATGGTTTGGGTAGGAAGGGACCTTAAGGATTATTCAGTGTCACCCCCTGCCCTGGGCAAGGACACCTCCCACTGTCCCAGGAGGCTCCAACCTGGCCTTGGACACTCCCAGGGATGGGGCAGCCACAGCTTCTCTGGGCACCCTGTGCCAGGGCCTCCCCACTCTCACAGCCAACAATTCTTTCCAAATATCCCATCTAACCCTACTCTCCTTCAGCTCAAAAATCACTCCCCGTGTCCTGTCCCTCCATCCCTTGTCCCAAGCCTCTCTCCAGCTCTCCTGGAGCCCCTTTAGGCTCTGGAAAGGGTCTCCTCAAAGCCTTCTCTTCTCCAGGCTGGACACCCCCGTCTCTCCCAGCCTGCCTTCACAGAGATCTTGAAATGAACAATTAACCTTCTGGAAAGGCATTTCTAAAATATTTTCTTCCATCCGCAGTTGGAAATTGCAAAGTTTTAACAGCATTAATTTCCTCAGTGACTGAGAAATTCTGTTCCCAGTCTTGTTAGGCAAGAAATGCATAAGCAAAATAATTTATTTTGACAGAGAAAAGACTAGATTCATAATAAATTTCTAAACTTGGCAATGAGAAGCTTGGGTTAATCTGTTTTGAGCAACTTTTTGTCTATTTACTCTTGATACCACTTAGAAAAAGCCCAGTAATTATTTAAAAGAAAATTTTAATGAGGAAATACCTAAAATTCCATTTTAAATTTCATTCCTAATTAAAAATAGAGCTGCTAATTATAATGCCTATCTCCTTTAGAAGGTGCTGCAAGGCTTAATTAATTGTCGGTAAAGCTCATTTGAGAAGCTCGCAGGGTGGATGTGTAAAATTGTTCCTGTTAATCAGGAGGATGGCTAAGAGAGCTCTGGAATGGGAGGAGAGTGCTCACCACAGGGTTGCCATGGGCTGCTGGGCCCTTTCCATGAGTTCCCATAGTCCTGTTACCCCCATTTGACCAACCAACATCAGACATGGACAACTGAGGTGCTTCCAAAGCCATAAGTGCTTCAATAAGGTTGGGTTGAATCCAGGTCACTTAATTTGGGGTCAGTGAACCATCTTCCTCCTCAAACAGAGACCACCTTCTCCCCTCCTCTGTCAGTAAGAACGTTATCCTCACCTTTTGTCCTGCTACAGTCACTTCATCTCTCTCCCAAGACCTCTCTCTTCATCTCTCTTAATTAACAGCCACCTCAAATAAGAGCAGCCTCATTGTTGCCACCCAGAAATGCCTCTGTTTGGGCTGACAATGAGCACAGAAGTTCAGCCACCTGGCAGCAGACTGCTGTACCTCAACACATCCAAACCACACCAGAGAATGGGAGGAAGTTGCCCAAAATCATGGAATCATCTGTACTGGAAAAGATCTCCAAGATTATCCAAGCTGTGCCTGATCCCCAGCTTGTCACCCAGATCACATCCAGTCCTTCCCTGGACACCTCCAAGGATGGGGACTCCAAACCTCCCTGGGCAGCCCATTCCAATGTTGAAATGATTGATACTTTGGCAAAGACTTGGAAGAGACACAACAAACTCCTGGTCAAAGTTCTCCACAGTCAGTAGTGGTGTTGGAAACTAAGTGGATGCACGAATGGGCTCCCAGTTTATAGGTGGGGAAAATTCAAGCTAAAAAAGTTACAGACTCCTTTTTTGTGGATTGAACGATTGTTTGGGACTACTGCAGGCATCCTTTTGTCTTTCCACCACCTCACTTCCACATCCTGTCCACTTGCCATTGCTCAGACAGGCAGGAAATCAATCCCATGACAAACTCATGGATTTACACCAAGATTACATAAAAATGTGTGAAGCAGCACGTGTCATGTAATTGCACTTTTCACAACAGAGACATTCCAAATACTGCTGTTTCCTAGATATTGGGAAGAAAGCCTTCCCTTGAAGGTGGGGAGGCCCTGGCACAGGGTGCCCAGAGAAGCTGTGGCTGCCCCATCCCTGGGAGTGTCCAAGGCCAAGTTGGAGCCACCTGGGATACTGGGAGGTGTCCCTGCCCATGGCAGAAGGTAGAACTGGATGATTTTTACAGTCACTTCCAACCCAAACTATTCTGTGATTCTATGAAGAATATAAATAACTTTTGCTCACTAACAGAAGGACATCTCCCTGTCTGAGCTCTGCATTTGATCTCTGCTGAAACAATCCCAAGAGGAAAAACAGGAATTTAAGAAGGTTTGAAGTTCATATGTTATCAGAATTTATGTCTGTGCCACTTTAGATGAGCAAGGCTCCCCCCTTTTTTTTTTAATATGTAGAATCTGGTAAATGTTTCAGTGCTGGGATCTAATCTGAGTGACAACTCACATCCCACAAGCTCAACCTCTCGGAGCTCGGGAGGCGACTGTGGGACCCAGGACTAAACAAAATTATTTCCATTCCTGTTCTAAACCTAATACTGAGTACTGACCCAGTTTTTGAGGAGAGAGCCTTCTGATTACCTGACAAGGAGCTCATATTTGTAGGAGAAGAATAGCAAGAGCACATTTAATCTTTCAAGCTTCCACTCCGACAGCTGCGCTTTCGCTCGCTCAGCTTTCTCCAAGGAGGATCAACGCAGAGCTCGTTTTTGCACATCCCAAATTTCCAGACAGGAATATGCATAAGCTGGGGTAGCTGTTTATCTGATTGAAGCACTAATTGTGTGGGTCCTGGCTGGAGCACCCCGGGAAAGCCGTGTGTTTCACGGTTAATTCCAGGGAAGAGACACGCAATGCTCAGTGGATAAAAGGCTCGTAGTCCCAGCTGGGAAAACAGTTCCATTATCTCCCAGCTGCACAGACCTTCCATACGGCTCCGTTCTGCCTCGATGAATACTGTGCCTTGCTGAGAGCTTGAAAGGGTCCTGCAGAAAATTGTAAAGATCCTAAGACGTTTCCCTGCTCAGATGTGTAAGTACAGAATCGTGCTGTCTGCTGCAATGTGAATAATGCTGGGGAACTGCGTGTGCTGGGCTGGGCTCCTCTCCTTCCTCAGTAATTTTCATTAGCATAAGAGGGAGAGAATGAAGAAAATTCACTGCTTTATTTGTGCTGCCTGTCTGTAAATGGCTGATGCTCCAAATGTGTGCGTTCTTGGGAGAGAAAAAGGTATATAATGAATTTGTATTCATGGGAGGTCTGAGTCAAAGAGAAGCGGAGCCTGTGCAGTAACAGACACCACAGGTATATTATTGGAGTCTATCACAGCTCTGTGCTGCAGTAAAACGGACACACAGAGGATGACAGTGCTCATTTTGGCACTTTCATATCACTTTCTACAGCATATTAAAAGATGAAGTGGCTAATGAGATCCTAACCTAATTTCTGCCAGCTGGAAGTGTAAAAGCAATGAACATAAATCTATGGGAAATTTAGGTAAGTCCTAAAAAAGAAAGTTTTCCCTGTTGCTCATTGTCATTATTAAAAAAGGCACAAAATAAAAAGCAAGTTCACAGCTTGTATTTAACTTCGGTTTTGCATCCAAAGATTTGCAGGAATGTTAGTTTTGCTGTTGCTATTTATTTACACTGTATGACACAGCTTTAAAGGAAATGTGAAAAGTTTTGGAAGTGGTTCCAGAAGCAACTGCTTGACTAAGGCTTTATGTTAAATCATATATTCCCATAGTGCTTTTGGGGTGAATCCTTGGGTTCAGACAGTTGTTGCATGTGCAGAAGGGGCTCCTCCAGCAGCCTCTGCACAAGGAGGCTCCATGTTAACAATTTCCTGCAGCACTTCTGGAACTGAATGATTAAACAAGATGCAAACACTCTGCAGCCTGTGCAAATAACAGTGAGTTGGCCTTTTGTCAGCACTGCAACCATCTGCAGATAAATGAGTTAAAACCAGAGTGTTTACGCCTCCGAAGCAGCATTTCCTCCTCCCCTCCTTTGATTTATCCCCCAAGGAGAGGAGACTTGTCACTTCCACACCAAGCATTTAGAAAGTTCAGAAAGTTGAGGGAATTTTTCTGTAGGTGCAACAGAGCCCTGCAGTGTTTGTCATTCCAGGCACCACCTGCCCACAAATAACCCATCTTCCCCAGCCAGCTTTGGCTTTGGTGCTCCAGAGACACTATGTCGGTGTTTCACATTCCATGAGTCTCTGCTTCAGAGGTTTTATGGCACTAAAAAGTCCCAAATCAGTACCTATATGAAGATAGCAACAACCATAGATCACATTTTATTGTGGGAAAAAAAGAAAAATAAAACACCCCAATGTATGCAGCTGGAGTTTTCAAGTGCTGGTGAGGTACTAATGGCCATGGATTACAAGCTTTACCTTCCATGCTGAGGATAAAATGATAAATAATATAGAACAATTTAAGTGCTTTAAATCAAACAGGAGACATGTCTCTTTTTCTTCTCTTCCAGCTTTATGATCACTATTAAAAAGGTTTGTGGTGCATAATAAGCTGCTCTCAAATTAATTTCTTGCCATTGAAGCAAATATTTCCATCACAGAACAAGGTGCCAACATCTCCAAGGGGAGTTAAAACACGAAGTTGGATGTTTGTGTTATGTGGGCACAAAGCACTATTTGTGTTTGGACAGAAAATGTTCATTAGAAGATGTCTGTGTGTCTTTTGAGTACATCAGCTCTTCAAAACAGCACCAAATTTCTGTCTTCCCCCCAGAAGCCTATTGGCTGCATGTTACTACAAGACAATGTTGCTTCTGTTTAAAATTGAGTTTATTACAGAAAATTGCCATAGATTGGCCTCTACTAACCCCTGGCCAGGTGCTGCTCACCTTCCTGGAGACAAAAAGCCATCTTAGTGCTGCCCTGCTTGTCCCTGGAGGGACCAGACCCCTCCTGACCCCTGAGGAGGAGCAGAGTCACAGGGAATTCTCTTATAGAGCAGCAACGCCAGGAAATCTGCCTCAAAAAATCCTGTATTCCTTCTTCCCAAAGGCTGTCCCCAAAGGTGATCATAACTATGTACAAGGGCAAATTCGTAGCCTAAATCTCCTCTGCAAGAGACAAAGTCTCTTGGAGAAGTGAAGACACGAAGAACTTCAGGCACGGTTTTACAACTCCAGCTCCCAGCGTGGTAAATACCATCTCTGGGACACTAAAACCCTTCTTTGTGGCAACACACCGGTATTTAGATGATGAGGTGACTTTATTCACATCCATGAACAATCAGACTCCATAAATCTCTCATTTCCACAAAGTCTTTCCACAAGTGCAAGAAAAAACCACCATTAAAACCAGAACAAAGTATCTTAAGTATCTTAATCACAGTAAACAAGAACAACCCCAAGCAAAATAGATGAGGACAATGTACTTAACAGTTGTTCATCCCTTTTGAGAGTGAAATCACACCCAGCTAGTGTGAGACAAAGAATCAGAGAGATGAAAAGACCCCACTGGAAGGCTGCCAAACAGACCAGGTCAGCACAAAGCACCAGCAAGAGGTTTCTGCATAAAACCCAACATGAGGATTTGCACATACCACTTTCAAAGGCTCTTAAGATCTCTAGAGTGAGGCAGAAAGGAAAAGCCTTGGTTTTTTCCCCTACCTTTCTGCTCTGTCTCCTCTCCCCCAAGAGGCTCCTGGTGGAACAGAGGCAGCTGGTCAGCGCTTCCTGCTGCTTTTATTCTTGAGGGCAGAAGTGGTTTCTACCCACCTGAGGCTACAAAGATAATTGTTCCACCTTCCAGTATCCAAAGGGGTTCTAGGAGAGACAGAGATGGGCTTTGGATAAAGGCATGGAGTGCCAGGACAAGAGGGAATGGCTTCCCACTGCCAGAGGGCAGGAGAGATGGGATATCGGGAAGGAATTCTTCCCTGGGAGGGTGGGGAGCCCCTGGCACAGGGTGCCCAGAGAAGCTGTGGCTGCTCCATCCCTGTCCAAAGCCAGATTGGAGCAACCTGGGATAGTGGAAGGTGTTCCTCTCCATGACAGGGGATTGGAAGAAGATGAACTTTAATGTTCCTCCCACCCAAACCTTTTCTCATTCTCTGATCTCATGTTTTCATCAGTTTTGGGGGGTTTGTGTTTCCTGCAAGAGGAAAAGCTCCACAGCCTGCAGTGCCCAGGAACATGACTGAGAGAGGGATGAGGAGCAGGGAGTTGGGGAGAAGAGGAATTTCCATGACTTAGACTCTCTAAAATATTTTTTAGCCTATAAAGACAAGAAGAAATGGATAAAGTCAGTCAGAAAGGCAACTTGTTTTATTAAAATCCTTGACAGCATCTGCTGTAAGGCTCTTGTTAAAAGAGATGCAAAACATCAGAAAGATGAGAGAAAAAGAGTTTTGTCCCTGCTCTTTACATAACATAATAATATGGAAAATAGTATAATTGGATTCCAGATCACTGTTTTTATTAGCCCTACAAACACAAGGGAGAGGCTGCCCAGGTACACAATAACCCTCTCCTGGCTCTGATTCCAGCTCCCACCAGAGGCACCTCAAATAAAAACATGCTGCCTAATTTTCATAAAATAAAGACCCATTATTTTTGCTGTGATTGACAGTAGGATCCATTCTATATAAAAGATTCCTCAGAAAAAAAAAATTGAGAATTTCATATTTGGTATTGAATTGAGCTCTTCCTTGCCTGCAACCAAAGCATGAGCATCCCAAGTCCTTCCCTATAGTGATGCCTGCAAGGAATGTCTTATTAAAAATACCTTATTAAACTTATTTCTTATTAAAAGGGGGAAGGCTGGCTGGAAAACAAGGAGCCTCTGCTATAAAATTGATGTAATTTTATCCATTCCCATTCCAGCATGGAGGGGGCTGGAGTAGGTTGTCTCAGAGGAGCTGCTGGAGCAGCAGTCTGGGCTCTCATCTCACTTCTAATTTTTTTGATGTGCAAAAATAAAAAAGATTAGTGGTTTATTTGCTACTGTGGCTTGGGAAGATCAAGCCCTTTCTCATGAGAGTTTCTCCAGAGTCAAAATAATCAAAACCTGGGGTAGGGCTGCCCACAACAGCCAGGAATTTGGGATAAGGATGTTCCAGGGGTATGAATTTTCAGGTGTTTAGTGATGATTTCCCCTCCCTTTTGAATTTTAAGCATCCTGTCTTACTTCCTTGTCTGTTATGGGGTCAGTCCACTAAAAATAAGTCTGGCTGGACCAAAAAATATTTGTCACTGTTTCTGAAATCCTGGTGCTCCGTATCCTTCACTGATTCAAATCCACTTCTCCCAGACATTCCCTCTCAAACAGTGCATACACTGACTTTAGTGTATACAGAACACAAGTGGTACCTTTGGTGGGAGAAATGGGGATTAAAAGCACTGAAGTTTCTGCAACTTCATCTCTTCAAGCACTTTCTGATAATCCTACCATGAAATTACAAAAACAGCGGGACCAGAGCAAACCTCTCTGTAAATTGTGCTTCCTCCACTTGTAAAGGAATCCAGATAAAATGTTGATTTTTATCACCTAAATTAGACAGCTGTGTCACATGGACTATCCAGCATCCCACCCCTCAGCTGAAAACTCCCAGTTGTGCTGATAAAAAAGAACGTGGGCTTGTTTGCAGTGGATTTGTGATCCATCCCTACTTTCCCTATGGCTCCATGAAGGGAACCTACAAGGAACTGGAGTAATGGGTTCAAACTGAAAGAGAGGAGCATTAGATTGGATTTTGGGAAGAAATCCTTTGCTGTGAGGGTGGTGAAGTGTCCAAGGCCAAGTTGGACAGGGCTTGGAGCAACCTGGGACAGTGGAAGGTGTCCCTGCCCATGGCAGGATGGAAAGAGATGAGCTTTAAGATCCCTTCCATCCCAAACCATTCTATGGTTCTGTGATTCCAAGGAGTCCATCCTTGAGCCAAACAAAGAAAACCAAGCCTCTAAATCTCCCTGTGGGGCTGCTCAGGGCCAGCACATGCAGAGCCACTCTGGGCATCCAGGTTGGCCTCCAGCACAGCTGCTGACCCTCCCTCACACCTCAGTTCCTTGGCAGGTCTGGCAGCAGCCTCTGTTACAGCTATTCCTGGTGCTTGAAGTGGGATAAACCCTGCTAGGAATGTTTTCCACATGGGTCCAGGTACTGCAGCATTTGAGCTCTCCCCTGACTGGGGACATTCTGCTCATTTCCTGACTTCAGCCACTTAGCCCCAAATGATTTTGATTTCCTTGAGGTGGTAATAGCAGGGAAGCAATACAGTCACCAGAGATCTGGGTAGAGAGGAAATTTCTCTCCCAGAGATTGTTTTGTCTGAGGTTGAGCGAGAGCACTTGGGCTGAACAGCGGGTTAGAGGTTTTACCCCTGTTAGACTCACTTAAAGTGCCACCTTTCCCTCAGCACTGATATCATTAGTGATGACATATTGCTGAAGCCTCTCCACAGAGGTCACCCAGCCCTTCCTGGAGCTATCACACAAAGCTAAAAGCCAGAGATAGATATATTTTTAACCCTGTCATTTTCTTTATGACTCCCTCTAAAGCCACTGGATGTGGAGGTCCAATTTCACTGCCCTAAAGCCACTCTGGTCCTTTGATTCCACTGTATCCATGAGTTAGGACTGTATTTTCAGTCTTAGCCCAATTTTCCCACCCAAAAATCGAAACTAAATAACAATATTTACTGACTATATAATTGTGAAATGCATGACCAGCAGCATATGCATCTTTTTGGTGAGGCTGTAGCCACAAAGACTTGTCAGAGGGATCTTCCACTTACAAAGAAAATCTTTATTTCCTACATAATTGGAATAGGAATAGTTATTATTGCATTAATATTTTGCATTACTGCAAAAACCTGGTCTGGTGGAAAGTGTCCCTGCCCTTGGAAGTGGGTTGGAATTGGATGACCTTTAAGGTCACTTCCAACCCAAACCATTCTATGATTCCATGAAAAATCTTACATGAAAATAATCAAACAGACTCCTTTTCCAAGGAGAGAATTCTTGTAGAAGGTATGAGGAGCAATAGGGAAGTGGTGGAGTCCCCATCCCTGGAGGTGTCCAAGGAAGGACTGGAGGTGGCACTCAGTGGATTGGACACAGATTGGACTGGATGATTTGGGAGGTCTTTGCAACCTCAGTGACTTTGTGATGCACCTTGTTCAGGTGAGTCTTCCCAAGAAGGAGATAATAGAGCTGTGACTGAGTCTGGGAATATCCTCAGTGTCCTTTTGCTTCCCACTGCCCAGTGAAGGTTCCATCCCCCTCAGCTGTCACACAAGCCTTTCTTTCCCCTCTTTGCTGGGGGCTTTATTGCACCATTTGGCCCCTTTTCCATAAGTGTTTCTGCCTGTTAATAGGATAATTCCCCCCCCCTGTGCTGCTGCCATGCCCCAAACACCAATTTGGGGCACCAGTGCCATGGAGCCTGTCCTTGCTGCAGTGACAGGGATGTTTGATCCCCCACTGCTGCACCTCTCCAGTTTTGATTCCATCTGAGATATCACCTTGGCTTTTAGTAGCTGCCTGAAGCAAAGGACAATCCTGGCTTATGAACCTGTTCACAATTGCTGCAGTTCCAGCCAGGAATAAACTGTTCTTAACCTAAATACTCCTCTGAGGACACTGAGCTTGGGGGAAGAAACATAACTGTGCAGTATCTGGTGCAAGCAGGGATAAGTGAGCCTGGTATATCCTGGATAACTTGGGAAAGCAGCTGGAAAGAGAGGGGAGGGAAAGACCAGTGGTGAACACAGCTAAACAGTAATGACCTCTTTATGTTGTAGTAAATGCAAGGTTTTCAAATAAAACTTCTACTGCTCCAGATACAAAGTCTGTAAAGGCATCCAAAATAAAAGCTTTGTCCAAAGTCAGCCCAAAAAAGGTGAGGTGGGGCTGTGGTTGGGGCTGGTGCCCTCATCACCCTCCTGCCAGGTCAGACTGGGCACCACAGGGACCAGCACCTACAGAAGAACTGATCTGGCAAAATAAAGAGGGGTTAAAATGGTAGAGCAAAGTGGGCAAAGCCCAGTGCAAGAAGCAGCACTTGGGGTGCATTTTGAGCCTTCAAATCTGGCTTGAAATGTGTGCACTGGGAGCTGATGTGGAGCTAAATTTGCAGGGAAAAGGTTTTGCATTTTAATGCAACATTCTCACGTAGGTGAGCCAGGATCTACCACTAAATCTTACAGAAATCTTGAAAAACCAGAGACTTCAGGGAAGGCTATTGGTATTTTGGGATGCTCTGGGGAGTGCTATTTGGTATTATTCTGTACTTGAGGTATTTCAGCATTAATTGCACAGCTCCACCAAGAGATTACTAGTTTTAAAGTTAGTCTTGTAGAAGGTGTTGAATAATGGATGATATGAAACTTTGGGTTAGGGACTCAGAGGATTGATTTGGAAGACATTGGTGGGGGATACCCCAAATCAAACTTCTGTCAAAAATTAGGAGAATAAAAGATATGTTTGAAGTGCAAGAGCTGACAAAAAGCACCTTTCTCAATGATTCAGGCACAATATAAATGACTAACCCTGTCACGATTTTATCTCTTTGTCTGGCTGACTTTCTCAGCAAGATTGATTCAAAATCCATCTAATTCCTGAAAGGAATTAGCGGGAAACCACTTTGTTTGACAATGCTGAGGGGGTGGATGAAGCAGCCAGAGAACCAGCAGCAATACCCAAAAATAAAGGCCAAGCCCTGACTAACCAGGAGGGCCTGGTAAGTTCAGTGAAGTATAAAAAAATTAACACAAATCTCTTCCCTGAATCCACAGAGGCGGAAGAAATGTTTTGAGGGAATAAAAAAGTAAGTTCAGAATTGTTTGTGAGAGCAAAATATCTTAGAATCACAAAGGGAGCTGGGTTCAGAAGGACTTTAAAGCTCATCCAGTTCCACCCCCTGCCATGGGCAGGGACACCTTCCACTATCCCAGGTGGCTCCAAGCTGGCCTTGGACACTCCCGGGAAGAATGGCTTTGAGCTGAAAGAGGGCAGGTTTTGATGGAACACTTGGAAGAAATCCTTCCCTGGGAGGGTGGGCAGGCCCTGGCACAGGGTGCCCAGAGAAGCTGTGGCTGCCCCATCCCTGGGAGTGTCCAAGGGCAGGTTGGAGCCCCCTGGGACAGTGGGAGCTGGAGCTGATCTGCAAGTATTTTTGAGTCACACATAGGGAAGAGACAATGTGATCTCCAGGCTGTTGCAGGAATTTGCATTTCTTAGTGAGATTTCTGTTAAAAAACGCTGTAATGGATATTTCTGTTTTCCTTTTATCTCAGCATTTTGAAGGCACAGCAATGCTTTGGGTAAAATTCAAATCAATGCAAACCTCATAAGCCAATAAAACTTTATAGATGGTTATCCAATATGTAATTTGTTACACAATATCTGTGTGGCTTCTGTTTATTGAGACATAAATACTCTCCTTTCCTTTCTTTAAGGTAGATTTTATGTGAGGAGGGCAGAAGCAGGAATAACCTTTCATGCCTATCGTGCCATAAACTAAATTACCCTTAACCCAAACCATTTATCTTGTAGTGGCAGCCTAATGAGACCAAAGGAAACAGAAACAAACTGCCTGAAATTTTCTGGGAGGGACAGCTTTGATTTCCATCAGGCTTTTGCTTGTAGCTTCCCAAGTTGGCCACATGGATGTGACAGTGGATAATATCAGATGCTCTGAATAATCATCCAAGGAAATGATGAAGCTGCAAAGCTTAGGAGAGGGAGTTTTCCCCTTTGAATCACATATCACAAGGGGTGAGCATAGAAAAGATGTTCTAGCTGCATATTTTATGTTTATTTTCTGGTGGGGACTTTCTGCTGGATGTGACTAATAAAAGGAAGGGAAGGAATCCTCCACTTCTCCAGCCCAGCTGAGCTGCAGCCTGAGGGTGCTCAAACAGGGATCAGCAGGGCTTTGGGGATTTGGATCAAGAGGGTTGGAAAACCTCTCACAAAGACTGATACTCCCCATTCCCAGGAAGCACTGCAATATGTTGTGCTTCTGACTAAGAGGTGCTTTTTCTAATACAACTTTTCTCTTTGCAATACACTTTGGCCACTACACAACATCATTTTTCCCAGTGTAATTTCAAAGCAAAGGAACAAAACTTTGTAGGAAATGTGTCTTTTTTTATGTTGTATTTTTTTGAGCTGGACACACAAACATAAAAGGAGCTTTTACTCAGTAGGTCCTGCTTGAAATAGGAGAGCACTGACCTGTGGATACACAGAGTAAAAGCTTATTTATTGCCACATGTGGTTGTATCATAAACCCAGTGAGGATCCAACTTTTTAAAGCTGATCTAAATCTGACTGAAATCAGTGGGATGTGTTTCCCATTCTGAATCAGCCCTTGCATGCTGCTTATTTGCTACATTAATTACTGTGTGATTTGCCCTCCTCATAATGCAGTTGGGGCTGATCTATTCTGCTGTGCACAGAAATTGAAATCCATTGATGAACTTGCTCACTGATGAGGGCTGATTTGCTTATTAGGGGAATAAAAGCTGGATCCCTTCAGACCTAGAACTTGCTGTTTCCTCTAAAGGATGGACAGATTTTTGTAAAAGGAGAAGACCAGGAGAGGAATATAAACAGTCTGTGTTCAGCCTGGAAGTGGAGAAAAATTGGATTTATGTGATTATGTAGCAACAACATTGTTTTCTATGTAAAAAAAAAAAAAAAAAGAAGAAATAGCCCATTATTTAGTTCATCAGCAGTAAATGGATGTTTTCAAGACTGAAATGCAGAGCCATCTCCTTCTTCTCACTTCTATTCCTCTATTTCTGCCTCTGGAAAAACCTTGCAATGCCAGGAAAAATCTCTTGCTAAATATTTATATCCAGTCCTGGCCTTTCATGGCCCTTCACATTTTAGAATTTTGGAATTACTGTATTTTAAATAAGTGCATACATAAATAAGTGCTTCCTAAATGTTATCTGTGGCTTGGGAAAGCCAAGTAAAATTATTATTCTTATCATAACAGATAAATTTAAAGGCTTTTTCCTCCAAATACCTTTGGTCTTTGCTCTTTGCTGGTGTGAATTAAAATTTCTCCATGAATCTCAGAGTTTTCCTACTCACACCACTGGAGTAGCCAACCCTGTTTATCTGTCAAAAAGCCAGAACTCCTCCAGAATTGAAAGTTCGAGTTCAAATCTCTTTAGTGGACCCAGGAAGAGAAAACATCTATAAATACTGATTAGTATTCAAGCAAACATTTGGCTTTTCTAACCCATTCATAGCCCATAGAAATTGTCTGCTGCATATCCAGCAATGCAAATGCATCAGGGCCTGCATGTGGGGCTTGTTTGGAGTCCAAGATAATGATCAAGAAATAAAAATCAATGTCTAACAAATCATCTGCCCTGTGCAAAGCAGGATTCTGGAAGTAATTAATGCTATAAAATGTATTAATGTGTCTCTCTCTTCTATCCACTGGCAAAGGTTTGACTCCTGAAGGAGCAAACAGCTCATACACAAATCTTAGAAAACAGCATGAACTGCAGAAGAAATTAATTCATGAACAATAAATAAACAATCACAAATCAATTAAGTTTAGGCCTAGAATTAAATAATAGTTTCCAAGCAGCTTGATAAGATTAATACATGTTATGTAAACTGTTTTGGAAGGAACTTAGATGTGTCTAGGGAACTTTTAGCAAAAGTAAAACCACATTTAATTATATTAAAAAAAGGAAAATAAATTGATATGGTTTTAATTGTGCCAAAACATTCTGTGTGATAAAGGGAATCTCTAAAGTTAAGCTTCTATTTAGATCATGTTAACATGTGCTCCTCCACAGATATTCCAACACACAGCTCATAAGAAAGTTTTCTTTTTAAATTATTAAGTAGGAAAAAAAAGTTTTTAAGTTATTCTGTGACGTGAAACATGACCATGTTCTGAAAATCAGAAGTTGTTAAAGACAGACATGGTTATTTATATTTATTATGCCTAATAAATCATTTATTATCAGAGCTTGAACTGGGAATTGTGGACCTTCTGTTCAGCCTGGTCAGACTCTCTTGGCCAGGGGAGAATGACCCAAATTCCAGATCTTTGTTCTTCCTCCTCTCTGGCTTGGCTGGTGTGGAGACAACAACCTTCAGGTGGCACCAGCCTTTTCTGGGTGCTCAGAAGGTCCCTCTGCTCCTCTCTCTTGTACACCCAAAAACCTTCTGTAGCAAGGGCTTCTGTGGTGAAGCTTTTAGAAACTCCAGCACTTTTCTCCCTGGCTTTTGGTGAAAGGACTTCTTCCTCTTTTTTTCTCCTTATTTCTTATTCCTTATTCCACCAGCGTCCAGATATTTTGTTTTAGCAGAGGAGGTAAATCATTTGTATGCCTGTTCCCATCTCCAGATCATCCTGAAACCTGTCTAGACATTAAAGCAATCTGTTTGCTGCACTGATTATTCCACTTGGCTATAGCCCCTATCTTAAAATACATAGATTATGCTGAATTAAGTCCAATTTCATCCAGAAAGCAACTGATTATTTCCTTCTTTTCCTCATTATCAAAGAGATTCTAAATGATAGCAATAAACTGCAACAGCATCACCAAGGAGGAAGGGAATGATCATCATTTCACACTGAATCATTTAGTGGTTAAACAATAAACCTTGAAATTAACTTTCCCTCCTGACACTCAGGCATGCACATATGCAAATTAAATGATTAGAGACCTCATCTTGGGCAACAATCATGGTCATGTGTGGTTCAGCTAATCTTAAAGTCACCCTGACATTCCAGTCCTGCTTGTTCCTACTTTTATTAGTTAATATTGAGCCTAATCTCACTTCCAGATGGGTTAAATCCATGTCCACCTAGGTCAGTCCAGAACTAGTGCTGGCCTCTTAATTTCCTGCTGCACAGCAATGTAAGGCTATTAAAAAAAAAAAAAAATCTAAATATTTCCTGGCAGCTCTCTGGGGAAATCTACAGTTAATAATTTCCTTCCATGGTCCTGTTAATTTTTCCTGCCAGGCTGAAGTCCAGTTGCTAATAATTTGGCAGATTTCCAGGTTCTGGAAAAAAATTAGGCTTGGTTTGACTTTTTCAAAAAGAATTGTTTGTTAGCAATTATTAATTCTGCTCCAAGAATTTCTGAAGCAGGAGTGGCAGGTGGACACCTCTGGACCCTTCTGAAGGTGTTTCTCTGAGGCTTGAACCTGGTGGTTCTAAAGGGCATTTCTCCAGCTCTTCAAAACTGAACTCCGCCAATGAGGGGCTGCAGGGAGGGCTGGAACGAGGTGGTTTTAAGGTCACAAAATTGCAGAATCATGGAATCATTTCTGTTGGAAAAGACCTCTGAGATCATCAAGTCCAACCTGTGTCTGATCCCCACCTTGTCACCCAGACCCTGCCAACAAGTCCAGTCATTCCCTGAACACCTCCAGGGAAAGGGACTCCACCCTGGGCAGCCCATCCCAGTCTCTAATCACCCTTTCTGTGAAGAAATTCTTCCTTCAGCCCAAACCATTCCAAGATTCTGTGATTCCACGATTTCACATGTTTTGAGCAATAAACTGCAAAAAAAGTTCTCTGGTGGTAAATGAATAATTTATCAACAAGCCAAGAACAAGGAAAAGTATCTTAGCTATTTTTGAGTGCCAAGTAAAGCATTTTTGGGTGCCAAATAAAGCATTTTTGGGTGCCAAATAAAGCATTTTTGGGTGCCAGGTAAAGCATTTCCGAGTGTTTCTTGCTAGGAAGGACAGAGTTTTGTTATAGGATTTTTAAGAAACACAACCCTTTGACCCTGACTGGACCTGAAGGTACCAAGAGAGGTGACCTGAGACAGCCCCAGCCCTCCCTGCTCTGAGTCCCTCCAGCTGGAGGAACAGATGTGTAAGAAATGCAGGAGCAGGAGCTTTGTGACTCAGGATATTGTTTCATTTGAAAGGAGAGCACCATAAAGATATCACAATACCTTTAATATGGATTGAATACAAAGATCTGGGATATTAAATGAGGAGCAAGCAAAAGATTAAACTGCAAACACTGAATGACAGACTTGAGGGTGGCCCAAATTAAAGCATTCCTGTGATCCGAGGCTCATTTTGAAACAACTGCTGTGTGAGATCTTGAAAGAGATGGAGTCTTCAAGATACAATTGTAAAGGTTTATCAGCAGTTCCTTTAGTAACATCCATATCCTTGAAGAAACCTGCACACTGTCCTTTGATGACATTCTAATTTTGATCCCATTTTACTGAAGGAATGAGAATTTTGCCACTGACTTCAGTTGGAATACTATCTTTTTTATCAATATTGTACTGATAATATTTGGAAGGAGATTTTCTAGAGTTCTTAAGCTTTTAGTCATAGATATGAAGTAGATATTAAACTTTTCATCTGTGAAGAATACTATCTGCTTTCACTACCAGTATATGGGTACCATGAAGATGTGCAGCTTTAGTGTTTGTGGAGATGATAGAAGGAATGTAATAATTAGTTTACAGGTTATATTGTCAGGTTAGGTAAATTTAACACTTGCAGATCTCCTCAGAAAATGTATTTCATAATCTATTGAATTGAAAATTGATCCACATTTACACTTCAGCCAAACCTTTGAAGCCTTTTTATAAGATTTTTCTATTTCAATATTTGCTCAGTGATTCCTAAAGTTTGTGTTGGATGATTAGCAGAGAATCCTCGTGTTGGAAATGATCTTTATGATGAAAACTTCTAAACTGTAATTTACACAGCAAATGTTCTCTTCTGTAGTTCCTGGAAATCCCTGAATATTGGGCTGATGTTTTCACCCCATTTGGAGATTTCACAGAGGTGATGGAATGTTCAATTCCACATTTTAGGAATTAAATGAGAGCAGCATAATTTTAGCCAAAGAATATGTAGAGCTCTTGTGCTTGGCCTTTGTCCTGTTGCTTACTTGACAAAGAGCTGGAAATTCCTAGACCAGGATGCCTAACTGGAATAACTCAGGAGTACTGAGGTCATAACAAAGCCTTTATATGAAACAATTCTAAGGGGAAAGTTGCCATCACATGGTAGCAAATATTCTGTCATGTCTTTAAATATTTTAATTAGCAGGTTCTATATGAGAATTTGAAGATTAGGCAGTTCTGTTAAAGATTTCTGCTTTAGCTTTACAACATTATATGAAGTTTAATAGCTGAGATTGTTCCTAATTTTTTTCTATAGGCATTTTGGTGGCAGATGACACTCCTAGTGCTGGTACAGACACATGGAAGGGGGTCAAACAAAAGGTCTGTCAGCTGGGGAAAAGACTTAAATGACCAAAACCTTGTATTGGAACTGAGGTAGGATTAAATCCTGGTGCCAATGTGAGAAAGGTCCTGTCCAGAAGGGGCTTTGAGTTCAGTCCAAGCTCCCAGTGACAACCCCCTGTGAAAGGTTAGGGAATACCTGGGTCTTGGCTCTACCTGGAGTTAGGCTGTGTCTGAATCACAGAGCTGAGCCAAGACTCAATGTATTCCCAAGTCTAGTAACAACATAATAAATTCTGCTTTTCCTGTTGCACTCTGCACAAAAAGAGGAGTGAACTGGAGGTTAATTCTTCCCACATGCCTCCAGGATCTGTGTATCTGCAAAACCAAGGAGGTGGCACCTCGAGAGCACATCACCTTTTGGGGAATCTCTTTCCAAATCTCCTACAGACACTCCAGGCTTGAATAAGATTTCCCTCCCTCAGTTGTGCAAACATGGCAGTTAATGCTCAGCGCTGCTATCACTGCTCAAATCTTTCTTTAAGGTTATCCATTTTGCCCCAGGAAGTTTTTGAGCTGGCATTTTTCTGTCTATCTAACAACATAAGATGAATTATTCCTCGGTTTTGTCCCCCTCTACTGCTGCCTCACTTCTGTTTAGCTTAGGAAAAGAGTTGCAAAGTAGAAATCCAGTGTAAAAGGTGGCTCTGCTTATCCCAGCTCCAAATTTAATGGGGAAAACACATTTTCCAGAGGTGAAACTGAAGCACAGCTGTGGTGGGGATGAGACCTTGTGCTTCTTGATATCACATTTCAGGATGTAAAAGGTGAAGAACAACCCACTGTAAATGGATGTTGCCTCCAGGAATATCAGTAGTGAATAGTAATGTTCATGACATATTTCTAAACTACTTAAACTGAAATAATTTATCTTTGCACGTGTAGGGAAAAACGGGGTGACCGACTACCAAAAAAATATATTTCACTGAATATTTTAAGGGACACATGCAGTGATGTGCCTTATTTAATTAAGTGACAAATACCTCATACCAGCCTGAATTTGGACATTCTTACATATAAATGGTGTTCCAAAAGATAATCCTATATGTGATGGACACTGCAGAATGGAAATTACTACCAACTAATAACTTTACTCCAAACACATTGACTTTGTGACTATATGTTGCCTTCAGTTGACTTTGATATACAAAACCAGGCATGAAAAGTGCAGACAGAATCCATGGAAAAATGTGCTATAAATAGGAATGAAGTTATTGGGATTTTATTTGTAATAGATTCATAGTTTTGATAATGGGATAAGGGTGGACTTGATTGCCATGTAGCTTTCTGGGCACTGCCAACCTGAATTGGTTGAATATTTAAATTTTTATCATTTCCCTGAAAGGGATTTGTTAATGGGTCTGGACTGAAGCCAAACTCTGGCACAGCTGTAGGTGTGGAACCATCCCTGAATCCCAGGGCAGTGGCTGTGCAAGGGCTCCCAGACATCCTCCACACCAGTATCCTTCCTCCCAGAGTAAACCACCAACAGACCAGCCAGGGTTTACAATGAGTAGAAAAGACTTCACCACTCTTCAAACAAAACTAACTGCTGTGCAATCCTTATCCCACCACACCACAAGGAGATATTTGTGCATTTATTTATCATATGTGTCACTGCAGGGAGCCAAAACAGCACCAGAACTTTATATGTAAAACAACGAACCAAACTATAGCAAAACAAAACAAAATAAAAAAACCCCACAAAAAACCCAAACAAAATAAAAATTGAGATTATTAAGTCAAATTATATCTTTGTGCTCTATGTATGTGCAAAGACTCACATCCATATATGCATAGAGACACATAAATATATAAAAAATAGCATGTCTCCATCCCCTAAATTACAGGAAACACCAGCAAAGCTGATGTATGAACAATGTGAGTACGTGAAGCAAAATTTTATGCTGGCCCTGAGACAGCCCTTGCAGGCTGATTACTGGCACTGCATTCTGTGTATAAACTGAATAAATAAAAGTATCAAAGTAGCAGTAACTCAGCTCCAAAGGACATGGTTATATGAGATAACTGCACCTTCCCTGAGCTTTCCTAAGGCTTGGTTAAGCACCAGGGCTGGGGTTGTATTACACCACTTATATTCATTATGACTTAAGCAGTTTAGTGTTGAAAGGCATTTTTATGCTGATTTGTCGACAGCAAAACCCACTGGGGTTTGTGTCCTTCAGTCTTTATATTTGGGTTAAACACAGCAAATTCTCTCCTTGCCTCTTTTCTATGGGTACTTAGAGCTGGGGGTGCCCACACCATGTTTGTGCCACTGCAGCACACCATTCCATATATTGCTGTTGTCCTGAGAAAGGCAGATCCCTCACCAACTCCTTCCCAGGGCACTGCCCAGCGGTGCCAGAGGGATGCCAAAGCACAGGGGCACATTCTGCAGTGCCTTTAATTTTTAATTTAACTTTCTACTTCCTACTCAGATGTCACCACAAGAGCACCTTGTCCTTTGTCACAGGTTTGCTCTTGTGTTTTGTTGCTATGAAAATGAAACCAGGTGAAAAAACTTGAAATTATTTTTAAGATGCTTAAATCTTGTGTGTCTTATCCTTAAATCTTGTTGATTGTGTATTTAAATTTTCTTGTGTCTTGAGTGGTACAAGAGTGAATCCTCAGGATCTTTAGAATCAGAGAGTGATTGGGGTTTGAAGGGACCTTAAAGACTATTTTGATCTACCCCTTGCCCTGGGCAGGGACACCTCCCACTGTCCCAGGTGGCTCCAGCCTGGCCTTGGACACTCCCAGGGATGGGGCAGCCACAGCTTCTCTGGGCACCCTGTGCCAGGGCCATTTCAGTGCTGGTGATTCCATCTGAGGAGCTGAGTGAGTCCCCATCAAACCCCAGAGCCCAGCCCATCACTCCTCCTGTGCCTGAGAGGTGCCTTCATTTGGGGACTTCAAGAAACAAAAGCCTCCACAGTGTCCCCCCCATGAATGAAACTCAATGTCGCCCAAAACACAACGAGCTGCTTGTCTGGATTTGGCAAAATGTTTTGAAAACACAAGATTTAAACCCTCCCCAAGGCTTTATGTCCCGAATTTGAATTGCAAATAAGCAACCATATTTTCTGTTTCCCTAAGAAAAGTGAGCAACAGCAGTCAGGAGTGAAAACCAAATGAAAATCCGAGTCCTTTTGTGAAAGAGGAAAAATAGGAGTGATCGGTATCGGAAACCTTTGTTAAATAACACGGGGTACTTTTCTCCCTTGGAATATGGTTCAATAATTCTAAATAAGCAGTAAGTACTGCAGCAGCATAGTAAATCTTGCTGCAGCCTGTAAAACTGGTCTCTTCTGCTTCTGCTCTGGTAGTTGCAAGTGTTTGCTATTCACTCTGTTATGGATATCTGGAAAATAGTTTGAGTGTGGAAAGCGCCTGAGGGATAAAAAGTTTGAAAAGAAAAATGTAGCTGTATATCATTGGCATTCATGAGAAAATTCACATTAGATGCCTTCAAATCAGGTGCTCAGGAGACAATATAGAGATCAGGAGCAATGGTGTGCCAAGAATTCAAGCCTGGCTGGGACAGACTTGGCTTATTTCCTGGCAGATGAGGAATACAAAAGTATGGAAGGCCAAATTCAAAAGATAATATAGATGTGTGCAAGGTGGTGGGAGGGAAAGCTGAGGCTGCAGAATAAAAAAGCTATGCATGCACTCCCTGGATTTTAACCTCTTCTCTCCATGTTTTTATTCTTTTCCTTCTATATACATTCAGCAGATCTTATTCTATATTCACCAATATACCAGCCCTGGAGTGAAGCTCCACCACCAGCACCCCTGTGGAATTTAGCCCCAAATCCCTGTTGTTAAACATTGTTCCTTTCACCAGGTCAGAAAGCTGCTATTTCTGCAAACAGCTGCATTTTGCCACGGGTAAAAATGTCAATTTGCTTGAATTTAGCTACGAGCAAAATCTCATCATCCCCAATGCCTGACACATTCTACCCCAGCATGATGTCAGCTCACCACCTGAACCTTTCCAAAACTAACAGACAATTGTGGCAGAAATGTGAAATGGGGCTTATTTTCACAAAAACTCAGATGTCACCACAGGAGCATTTTGTCCTTTGTCAGAGCCTTCATCTCGTGTTTTGTTAGTCACAAAATAAGCGGCTGTAGAGAGTAAAAGTCTTGAAATCTAAAGCCTCAGCACCAGGTTGAGCCTCAGCTCCAGAAAGAACAAGGTATTGGCACTTCTGTGAATGCACTAAATATGTGTCAGCTCATTTTAATTAATAAATGAATCCATAACATTTCTCTTTCTGAATTCCACTGCCAAGGAAAACAGCAGCACAACTGCACCTTCAGTCACACGAGAAAGCCTTTCCCTCTCCAAGCTAAGTGCAGTGTCCCTGAGTCAATACATCCACGTTCAGACTGAATTTTTCAATATTCCAGATATCCACCTTGATGAAAGCAATACTTTCATGCACTTTCTTTCCAGTTTGCAATGAGAAGCAGATGCTGCACAGCCCCTCCATGCTGGGTTTTATCCACTTTTCTTCCATCTATTCATCTCAAACACACCCCTGTTCATCCCACATGTTCCATTGGGATGTCTCAGGATCAGATATTTTAACTTCCTCCACAGAAAAGAAAGAGAAACGACAGGTATAAAGTATCTGAGAATTGAGTTCTTTCCTATGGAACTTTCTCTAATGGGAAAACAACAAAAAAATGATGTTGACTACTCCTGTAACAAACATATTTGTATAAATTACATCCTGTTGACAAACGGACATGCAATCAGTATTTTTAGGGGAAAATGTAATGTTTCCCCCATGATCATATTTAACATATTTTGTTTTCCATCCATCTCTCTGCTCAAACTGTGGCATAACAATTAGAATAAGTGATGGCAGCACATCCAGAAAACAAAGGGTATGATGGCAGAATTTATCTTGTTACATTTCTTGATTTAATGCCAGTCTGGGATTTCTGGTCTGAACCAGATTTTTCTTATGCTATAAATATTTCAGTTTTTTCATTTATTCTTGATTTAGTTTGACAGTAAATAATCCCATGGAAGCTGCTGTTGGAAAGACATTGTAAAAATTATTAAGTGCCTGTTTTCCAGTTGGGTTCTTGTGTTTGTCAGGGGGAAAGGAGTAAAACAGTTGGGTTACTTAAAGGAAATATGTGTGTGTGTGCACATATATATATAAATTTACAGTAATGCCCCATAATTTGCAGTCCTAGAAGCAGAAGAATTACAGTTCTGAGGATTGATCAATACCTTGTATGAACACAGAGCCTGGCTTATTTATTCTGGATATTGGCAGAAGCTTCTTGGTTTCAACAGACTCATCTGCAACCCAAGAGGAGGAGAATAGAAAACAGAGAGGTTTTCAGAAGGATTTTTACTTGAAAGAGCGTGCAAATATTTTGGAAAACACTGGATATTGTCAGTTAATTGGCTTTATTGCTTATTTTTTGTTGTTCAGAATATTCCTCCCAGGGTCGAAGTCCATTTCCTTTGAGTCATAATTTTCTTTGGCAAAAGAGATTTCAGGGGATCTGCACAAAATAACACACAGCAAATGTGGAATGATCAGAAACAGGATAAGTTTGGGAGATCTTGAGGAAAAGGAGGTGGTTGGGACCAGTGGGGGCAGCACAGGGAATTGTCTCTGTCCATGGCAAGAAAAACAACCACAGAAGGACACCCAGCACAGGAGGTGAATGCAAATAGAAATGCCAAGGAAACACGTGGGAATGTCCAAAATTCATTGGAAGAACTTCAGTGACAGAGGATAATTTGCAGACAAATTTGTCAGCCAAAATGATAAGCCAGCAAATGGACAATTTGAGCTTCCTCACCCAGTGGAGCTGCAGGTTGAGATTTTTGGGGAAATATTTTCCCTCCTGGGAAAAAAAGATAAAATTCTTACACAGGTAAATCCACAAAATTAACATAGGGGAAATTAACATGACATCTAAGTAAATAATTAAAATTTTAACCTGGATTTTGTGCTGAAAGGATATATCCTGTTCAGGAAGGACAAGAAGAACAAGTTAAGTGGGTTTTATTGTCTTAAATATCAGAGATGTGCACAGCAGCTTCAATACAAATATTGACAAGCAAGAGAAAGGCTGTGAAATAAATATGATGTGATTCAATAAGGGAAAGTAGAAGGTTTTACACTTAAGTAGAAATAATCAATGTCCACCTCCAGTAATGACAGGTGGTTTAGAGAAGGGGTTGAAAAGAAATCTGAAGTGAATGCAAATATTAAAGAAAACCACCCAAAAAGTATCAAAAAGAGAGTAAATATTTATTGAGGATATTTTAGGTGCAGTTGCTGTTGCTTGGGGCAGGGTTGCTGTACAGAGGTACCATCCAGCTCCTTGTTCTCTGTTTCTACTTTGACAAAATCATAATTTAGCATTTTCTAAATACTTTTTTCTTTTAAATGCTTATAAATGATGCAAATATGCTTCAGTAGACCCCAGATGTGTGTGAAGTGGGACATCACAAAAAACTAAAAATAACGCTGTTTTTTCCATCCTTTTTTCAAAAACTCAAGAGTTTGCCAAGGTTTGATGATGCCACCCCCGAAATAACAACCAGCAGTGGTGCACCAGGTTTAAAAGTGTCTCCCCTGAGCCCACCTGGAATTTTTAGATAAAGTTTATAAAAAATATTAACAGAATTAAGTGCCTTATAGAAATGGGATGACTTCCAAAAAGGCTGAATTCCTTAATTTTTTAAAAAAAAATATCTCTCCCTCGTATCAGCAATAAGTTTCAGGGCAATCCTATATGATATCTTTTCACACTGCAATGAAAAATGAGACAAGTGGCAAGAGAATGTGGATCCATAAATGTGGATCATAAATGTAATTTCTCAGTGGAAAATTTTCAGCACTTAACAGGTTTGGAATGATTTCACAATTTTGTAAACTCATTTTATTAAGTGATTTCTGGTTTCAGCTGCTTTATGAACTGATTCCCAACAGTAAATTACTCATTTGCCCTTTGGGAGTATAGGCCAAACAGATACTTTTTCCTGGCTTAATTCATCATTTGTTGACTGAAATGTCAAAGGAAATTAAATGAAATTGTTATGTAAATCCTTATGGGTGGATGTTTCAATCCTGAAGAATAAAGCTGAGCACAGAAAAGGTGGATTTTCCTTTTCCATGGCGCATATGGATTGTGTGAACTTCTGCTCCCATGCCAGATTTATCCTTTTGGATCAGTACCTGCTCATGCTTCAGTACATTCCCCAAAGGATCATTCCTGGGATCAGGAGCCGGAGCACTAAAGAATCAGAGACTCCCAGACTGGTTTGGGTTGGAAGGATCTTAAAGCTCATCTTGTCCCACCCCTGCCCTGGGCAGGGACACCTCCCACTGTCCCAGGGGGCTCCAACCTGCCCTTGGACACTCCCAGGGATGGGGAAGCCACAGCTTCTCTGGGCACCCTGTGCCAGGGGCTGCCCACTGCCAGAATCAACAATCCCTCCTCAATATCCCACGTAAATCTACCCTCCATCAGCTTAAAGCCATTCCCTTTGTCCTGTCCCTCCATCCCAAGGTCCCAGGTCCCTCTCCAGCTCTCCTGGAGCCCCTTTAGGCTCTGGAAAGGGCTCTAAGGTCTCCCTGGAGCTTCTCTTCTCACCCCCAGCTCTCCCAGCCTGGCTCCATGGGAGAAATGCTCCAGCCCTGTGATGGGAAAAGGAATATCACAAAGTGTGATGCACATTTAGGAGTCAGGATCCCATTTTCTCCAATACCTTTTCTTCTACCCCAGCAGAGAAACCACAGGAAGATTCTGCTTTCCTACCTGGAGAAACTCCCTCCTGTGCAAGTGCTCTCTGTCCTACATGGAATGGATGGATGGAACTCCAGCCTCACCTGCGATTTTTGTTCATCTCACTGCCAGCTTTGTGTCATTTTGGAATTATTTTTATGCTGGGTTGATCCTATCTAGAATATCAATTGCATTTTTAGTAGCTGAGTCTTCATATGATGCAGTAGAACATGATTTTACATGGGGAAACGGAGGGGTATTATTTTGAAATCTGTACTTTAATTACCCAATATCTCTTCCTGTTTTTGCAGAATATCAAGGTACTCACAGGAAGACACACTTTGCTTTCTTCCACTGATTGGATGGGAGGATTTTTTGACCTTGGAAAGTGGAGATGATGTTGCTATGGAAACTAATAAGTCTGCTGCCATTCATGAGCTGCAGCACAGGTAAAATGTTCCACTATTAGTGTTTGTGATTGATAAATCTGTATCAGTGTCATAATTCTTTGAGAAAGGAGAAACAATTCCCAAAACTAACAGGACTTTTTTGCAGGACAAGTAACTATGGAGCTTTTCATTAGGACACACTTTAATTTTAAGCAGCACAAGGTGCTGCCTTTGAACCAGGAAAACACGTTCCAAGATCGTGAAAAAGGTGGAATCCAGGTAACAGCTTGAAAAGATAGTCTAAACTGTTACACTGGGAAAAAATACAATTGTTATTTGGGTAAAAACACACAGGAGAGACCTTTCTTGGCCACAGCATCACCAAACCCCCTCGCCAGCAAATGGCCCTGGATTGAAAACTGGACCAGTTTGGCAATGTTGAATAAGGACTATCAGAATATAAATACACAAAAATTAAATAAAATCTTGTTTAATGCCCAAAACAAATGTAAAGGTTCTTCCTTTGCCTCCAGTGGGGGTGATGACAGACACTCATCAACCCACCTTGTCACTGGCCCAAGTGCTGGGCATCCTGACAGTCCTCACCTTGGATTCAGAGGACAAAAAATATGATTTGAAGGAAGCAGGATTGTGTTCTCCCCTTCTCCTTCCTGAATATCCCTTGTGTTTAATTAAAATATCAACAGTTTGTAACATACTGTGAGGTAAAATGTTCTTTTCTGCCTGGCTGGGCATTGCTCACAGTGAGGGTTTGGTATTCTGAGTTCATTCCCTTTTTTGAACCTTTCTCCCAATTAAAAACATATAACTTGACAATCCTGCTTCATAAAACCATCTAAATGGGATTAACTCATGTGACTCATTACAGCCTCCTCTGAAAACAGGCCCAGAATGGTAACTAAACTCTTTGAGGTTATAATGAATTTGGGGATGAACTGACCCCTCACACTTGGCTGTGATAGAAACCATGACAACTGACTTTTGTCTACAATTAATGTATTGAACTCCAAATAGCTGGGATATTACTCATGTACTTCCGAAGAAATTGTATTAAAGTAACCTCAAATGATACTTAAATTAATTATGTAGTGCATGAGTCAGCAGCTGGTTGAAATGAAGAAACAGAGCAGAGTGCAGACTTCAGTACTATATTAAAATCCAATTTAAATTAAACTCGATGCTATTTTATCTAAATGTAAAATGGAAATCTCAGCATAAAAAATGTAAATCTCAGGATCAGACTTTCCATTAAATCAATACTAAAGGCCTATTTCAGTAACAAACAGCCAACATGTTAAGGACTTCTTATAAAAATATTGTAATATATATAATTTGTCAAGCAAGCAGTGGCTTGTTTATGCCCAGATATACTGAACTAAGCACAGCAAACACCTTCTTAGGGTTCAAATCTGCTCTCTAATTTCCCAATTTCCCAGTTTTTCAGGGTACAGGATTCCCCTGTCATTTCTTTTATCAGTTTGTGGAATGGATGGTGCTCCTGGAATATGAATCACTGGAGGAGCAGCACAGCCTGGTGATGGACAAGAAATTTTTACACTCATGTTTTATATTTCCAAATATAACTTTTTCCTCCACTTTTTTTTCCACAAAGCTTTCATTTTTCAAACTTTTTGTCATCATCAGTCTTGCTGGAGGATCATCTTTTAACAAGACCAATATCCTGGGCCAACTGAGTTAAAAGATCCTGGGAGCTCACTTTTGTATGAACATGATCAGCTTTTTGAAGGCTTAAAAATAGATAAAAATTAAAATGTTCCATATTCCCAAGCACCAGGAGTAGATCACAATGGCACTTTTGTCCTTATCCTTCTGTCAATTAAAGGAACAGCAAAGGCTCCCAGTGACTGGTCTGAGATAAGTTCATTTATCCCTGGGTATAAATTAACTCCATTGATTTTGGTGGAGCTGCTGATTTTCACTACATGACATTCTGAAATATTCTTGATGGCAACAGTCAAACTGCAGTTCTGGGCAAAACTTCTTTGATTTATTACGTGGATGGTTCACATCAATTTAGGAGTAATAGAAGTGAGTGGGAAAATTAGGAATAATCACGATGCTGAGCAGAGCAGTTTTGTGGGCTGGGCTTTGAAAGGTAATTCAGGTTGTTAAATGACATTGGTCAGTCATTTCTTCCTTGTTTCTACTTTAATTCTACCAGACATGTAGAATGAAAATGATTTTGACCTATACATTAATTTTATCTGAGGATTAAATGTGCTGTACAGCAGAGCTGGATATTATTACCCCTAAAATTGTATTTCAATCACTCAGAAATCAAACTACCCTCTATATTCTCTTTATATGGAAAAATCATGGGAAGAGTAATATTCCCTTCAACCTTTATTTTCCAGCAGAGCTTTTTTATGTGACTCAACGAGGGTCTTTGGGGTTTTCTTGCAAGAGCCTTAGGGGACAAAATAAACCTCCACAATGCATTCACAGGGACACAGGGAGGGAACAGATTAGAACTTTTTTTTTCCATAACCCATTGCTATTTAAATGAGATAATCTGATCTAAGCAGAACACCAGAGGCAAGAGGGGTGATGAAGATAAACTCAGAGATCATTACTTTAAATTCTGTGTATTTGCTATAGGGGTGTATGAAAACCATCTGCTGATGCTGTTGAAATCTAAACATCATTTGATATGAATATGTTAAGGACAATCACTCCCTCTCTGGATTAAAGATCCAGAGGATTTTGAGAAGCTGAAATGAACAGAACTGTCCAAAGTGCTCAATGAAATAAAATAATTGTCTCTCCACACCAGAACTGTCTCAAGTTTTCCTCCTATGGCTGCTGGTCGTTCCTGCTGCTCCTTCTGGAGCTCCTGTGCAAGGCTGGATTTTATTTAATTTTTTAATATCATATTTCTGTCCTAAGCATCCAACAGATGTCCTCCACACATGGGGTGTGGGTGCCAGGTCTGGTTCTCCGTCAGGTTGCAGTAACAGTCACCTCATTCCTCTGCCCCTCTGATCCCTCCTCTGTCAAAAAGGGTTTAAGGATTCTGCCCAATGCTGTAATATAAGGAATAATTTGATCATAAATATATTGCAAAAGCCATTTTGCCACCCTTTTCAATTACCAGCTTAGGAGTGCAGGATAAATACAGAGCTTAGATGGGGAGAGACACAGGAATGCTTGATTTTTCCAGATGCTGGGGGAACAAACAGGTCTGTTGGTATCTCCCTGCTCATCAGGCTACGTTAAATCCAAATTTACATCAGCTTTACTGCAAATATCTGAACTTCCTTCTTCCAAATCTTCAAGGCCCTTTATTGCTCAGGAAGAGGAGGAGTCACCTCCTCTTTATTTCTGCACTGTCTGCCTTCTTCTTGGACAACTTAACCAAACTTTCTAAAGGAAAATGGCACCTCTTTGACCTGATTCCTGGTGGCTTCTGCCCTTCAAATAAACACATGCATAGAGAGGTGGCCTTTGCCAGCTGACCCTACCAAGGAAGCAAATGGATTTTCTAGGATTAAAGGTAAGGAAAATGTCAATAAATGCTCTCAGACAATATAAATATTCAAAGCCCAAGCAGCCAGCCTGCCCTGGATTTTGGAAATCAGGCAGCAACTGTGTTTTTACAGAATCCTTTGGCTTATTGCCTCAAAATCAATTGAAGATGCAACTGCAACCTCCAGGGCTGTATTTTGGCCCATCATTTTGAAACTGCTAAATTGGAGAGAGAAATTTCATGATGTAAAGTGTCCTGATACTCCTTTGGGTCAGAGCTGGATGAATATTGAATCCATCACATCCCACTCTCTGCCTGCAGTCTCTTGCAGATTTATTGTTGGCATAACAGCACCTTTAGGAACAGAACAGCAGACCATATATTTTAAGACAAGTGACATCTTTGCTATTTCCAACAGCAAACTGTGGAGATGAACTAGTCCAGCCTGGAAATGTTAACAACCAGAGGCCTTTGGAGACCTGCTGATGGATCAGAGACTGATAATAATTCGGTCTCCTTTGGACAACAGGGGAGTTTTCATGATTTGGGGGCAAAACAGAGACCCTGAAAATTGTATTTCTAGAAATGTCTTGCAAGCATCTGGCAGGAGGTGGCTGATGCCACAATGACCTTCACAGGAGTGGCATTTAAAGAAGAACCTTTGTTTCTATTCTGTGGGGTGCCAGGGGTTCTCCCAACGCCAGTGAACAACCACCAGCTCTTGGTACAACAAAACCAGCAGCAGAGACAATTGATGTCCCAATGATGAGAGTTGGGACGGGCAGCAGCTCTTCCCTGCATTCAGAGACAACAAATTAGTGTCTTATGGAGAGGGAGGGCTATGAAATTATTCAGTTACTTCACCTGATTTCAGTTCTTAGGCAGACTTCATAAAGATCTTGCTAATTGCACCACAGCTTCTCTCTCCCTCCCACTCGTCTAGGGAGCAGCTTTGGCCAGAAGAAGACGCTGTCTCAGGGAAGAGGTTTCCTGATGAACAAGGTGCTTCTCCAGCACCTGCAGGCCCTGGCCCTGGTTGATGTGGGAAGTTAGAGTCTCTCAGGTGTGATTTTCACTCTCATCTTCCTCTGGTACCTCATTTGCTTTCCCTTCCCAGGCAACGGATCCGTTGTCTGGGTCTGACTTGGACCACTGACATCCTGGCTTGAAACAACTATTCCAGGAATTTCCAGACGTATGTTCAGATACAGAACCAGGGGGTAATACTTATGGGATTATCAGGAAAAATACTATTGGCAAATAAGACAAAACAGAGTGTGCAAGATGGAGGAAAAGCCACCACAGACAGGAAGGAAAATTAAGATATTTTTCTAGTCCATCATCCAGTTTTCCAGACATAGTATTTGGAAAATATCATCCCAAATATTGTCTTAAACTGGAGAGTGGTTGAGTGGCAGGGAGGGAGCTGCTTGTCCCTGTTCAATTCCTGAAGGTCATACAAAGAACTGGTACCTTTTAATTTCATTTTTAGAATGAGAAATGAGCAATTTCACCACTTCCATTTCCTGTCTCTTATCAGAACCACAACCTGGTTCTGACTCAAGGGCAAACAAACGACAAAATAAAGCAGTGTGTGAGAAATGTGAATGTCTGACCTCAGGGCAAGGTGATGTGAAGGAGGAATCCTCTCGTGGCAGAGGGCTGGGGCTCAAGAAGCCTGCCAGCAATTCTGGCTCTACCACTTGCTGGAGGATGTTACAGAGCACTGTGGAGTTTCAGATCATTATTTCCTTCATTGTTCAAGTCAAAGAGAGATATATTTGTAGCCCAGAGAAGCTGTGGCTGCCCCATCCCTGGGAGTGTCCAAGGCCAGGCTGGGGCAACCTGGGACAGTGGGAGGTGTCCCTGCCCAGGGCAAGGAATGAGATGGACTTTAAGGTCTCTCCCAGCCTAAAATATTCTGTGATATTCACACCAGTTTGGGGATTCACCTGCCACAAATTGGTTGCAGAAATGACAAAAGCTCAGTAAAGAAGTGACAACCTGCATCAGGAGCAATGAGCTGGGGAGACAGTGAGAAGGCTCAGAACTGGGATTTCATGGCCATCTGATCACTTACTTTGAAAAGAGAAGAATCAGGGCAAAGCTCAGCCTTTCTAAAGGCTATTTACTGAATTTGAAGGGGTTTGAAGCTTTTCACTCAACGCAAAACCCACTTCAAAGTTGTTCTGAGTGAGCGACAGAGCAGCACGGCCACATTTCCCAAGGACACCACAGCCCTCAAACAGACCTGCTGGATACAGGGAATCAGGGTTAACATTCTGTACCACGGGCTGGACTCATTCGACAGGGGAATCCTCCTCAGGATACTTCATTGCCAAGAAAAACACCTTTTCTGAATTCTCCTGAGTGCTCAGACGTGGTGGAAAAGGGGTTGGAGCTCAGGTGCTGCTCAGAGGGTGCACTTTCAAATTTGAGCTTGCATTGCTTTAGCTGTCAGGAAACTCTTATTTACAGTTCCTGAAGTTCAGTGGAGCATGTTGGAATTCATGGAAGCCATTATTAGGGTTTTATATTTTCTATATGGCTCTGGTGTGTAAGTCTCTTCTATAGACTGAAAGGCCTAACCTATTTTTAAACTGGTTGAAATAATTATTGCTTGCTAATCTCTTCAATTAGTTACTTTACATTATTTTTCTTCCTTTTATTTAAATTTTACATGATTTCTTTCTGTTTCGTATCAAACCATTTCATCTCACAGTACAAAAGGCTCATTAACTTTGTAAAATAACATCCTGGTACTTTAGAAGTCATTTAAGGGGTTTTTTTAGGGTTTTTTTTTGTTTGTAACAGCTTCAAAGATAATTCAATTTTACTTTATTATCACTGCCAAGAAGTTGAAATTATCAGGTGATTAAGCACTTTAAATATTTTGAGCATTTTCTATTGCCAGCAATGGAAAACTTAAGGTTCAAAAATTCAAGCTTAAAAAGGCACAATGATAGATCATCGAAACAGTTTTGCTGAAGCACAAAATTCTAAAGTAAAATTGTTGGGTTTAATTAATGGCTTTAAACTGAAAGAAAGTGGGTTTGGATTGGATCTTGGGAAGGAATTGTTGGCAATGAGGGGAGGGGGAGGCCCTGGAATGGATTTCCCAGAGAATCTGTGGCTGCCCCTGGATCCCTGGGAGTGTCCAAGGCCAGGTTGGAGCCCCCTGGGACAGTGGGAGGTGTCCCTGCTCAACATGTTCTGATAATCAAATAGCTACAACATGGAATTCCTTGGGGGTTATTTTCACAACCAATTCCTCAAATAAAGTAGTGACAAGTGAAACTTTAGATTTTATGGTGAGGAGGATGATGGACAGAGAAGCACAGACTGATTGAGTTGGAAGGGACTTTAAAGACCACTTCATTCCATGTCCATGAACTGGAGGAAAACCCAGCTGTAGCCTGTAATTTTCCACAAGCAGAAAAGGGATGTCAGTGGACAACAGGAATGAGGAGGATTTATTTTGTTTTCAGAAAACACTTGGAAATTCAAAAAAAAATCCAAACCAAAAATCTGAAAAAATTAAAAAAGCCCTGCCTTCCTTAGAAATGGAAACCCAGCCCAAATTTCCCTGCTGTTGAATATTGCCTTCCAGCAGCTCTTCACACACTGACATGGGTAAGACCTTGCCCACAAAGAGCTGCAGCAATATCTGCTACTTCCAGGTAATCACAGGCTGATCATCCCTCCTGTTGTTTGCAGAAGCTTGAAAATAAAACGTCTCTAGTTATTGATTTGTTACTTCTTTTTCATTTAGCACCTATTGATTGCTGTTTGTGTGTGTGTGTTTCTTGTTGAGCAGAAATTAACACTGAAAACTTCTTGGAATTCTCTGCATTCAAACCTACTTGACATTCCTGAGGAAAAATTGGTGCCACAATCACTGAGAGGTTCAAATATCTGATTGATTTTCTCCTGCAATCTCTTGACAGCAAAAAAAAAAAAAAGATTTATATACAAAATCCTCTTTTAATATATATATTATTATTGTTGTTTTCACTTGCTTTGGACAGAAAATGTGGTTGTCCCAGAGTTTGAGCTCCCAGAGTAAGTCCAGAGCACATAGTATTATTTAGATTGTGGTTCTGGTGCTTATATTACAAAAAGGAAACCTCTTAGGGATGGGAGGCACTTTTTCATCACTGTCTGGAAGAGGAACTCGTGTGATTGCCACTAAAATTGCTGCTGCTGTGTGCATGGGAAGCCAGCTCTGAGACAAATGCTGATGTGTAATTTGGGAAAAATATGGATGGATTAGTCTAGTGGGGCCATGTGGAGGGGCTGGATGAATGGGAATATCTGAGATAGCCCTGAACCATTTTTGACTGCAGCTATTGCCATCTGCAAAGCAGTTCTCTCCTTGCTCCTGTTGCATTCACATCTTGCAGTTTTCCTAGTTTTGGCTCTATCAGTTCCATACACAATCCAAGTCACATTTTCCAGGAGCTGGATCATAGTCCTGAACCAGCCAATAATGCAAATGGATTCTTTTTATTTGCCTTGCATTTGTTTTCCACCCTTCAGAACACCCTTTTTTCTATATTATTTCACTTATATTTAGGGCTAAAGCCTTAAAAAAAAATTAAGCAATGTTTAATCCTCACGGAATTACACAGTTTCAGGAATAGGAAAAACAGCCCCACAGGTACCATATCAGGATTTATGTTACTAATTACTCCAGTTGATGGCACAGTTATCATAATTAGCATCCAAACAGAGATAAGTCTCTCCAAGGCTTTTTCTGTAGGAGTTACGAGAGGAGTAAAAGGACCATTTTTGAACCTGGTGGTAAAATTTGGGCAAACAGCCCCTCTTCCCTGGATCTCTGTCTTTCCTTCCCTGAGTAGAGTCCACCTAGAGGTGACAATCCCTGTCCTGCCAGTCCAGCCTAAGGAGGGCATTGTCTAAAGTCCAGGTTTGCAGCAAGAGGCAAAATTTATAGACTTTAATCATAATCTCTGTGCCTTTATTTTGATATATTTGATTTTTAGACTCTTTTAGAACTTTAGCAATAGGATTTTTTTTCCTCTTCTGCACAGAATATTACCATGGTACTTTGTCCTTTGTTCAATATTAATATATGCTTTATTGTTCTCTTCTAATTACAATCTCATTATTAAAGGGGCACTATGTTTTCCTGTGACAGATATTGCATCACATTGTTAGTGGCTCTTGGTTTTTCTGTGCTTATCATTATTAATAATTTGTAGCAATTGGATTGGTATTAGAATATTACTTTGCTAAATCACTTTTTCTGCTAATTAAGGCACTATCTGTGACATTGTTTAGCTCCAAACATCATGCTGCTGCTTTTCAGCCTGCTCTAGTTACCTGTAACTCATTCATTTCCACCCACAAGTCAAGTCTTTTAATCAAGACTCCTGAGCTTTGCTGTGGTGGGAGCTGCTGTTGATGGGAATGAAAAGTTCTCACGGACAAAGATATTTGGAATGACAAATTCACCTTTTCCTGCAGCCCTGGAGCTCCTTAGAAATAGAATAATTGTACCTGATGGTTCCAAACTGGGCACAGCAGAAGGAGGAGGGTTTTGAGGGAAAAGTGAAGGATTACTCAAGTTATCCAACTATTTAAGGGATCAGAGTGGAAAGTCAACATGGCTTTAAATTGTCTTCTCTCCACGAAGTGTCTGTAAGATCAGATCTGTCACACTGTTCCTTGGGATAATATTTCCTCAGAAGAAGCAACATCAATATTTGCCTGGGAACATTATTCACTTTGGCTGCCAACCAAACAGAAGACACAAAAAGGTCATGTTTGAGTCATGACTGAAAACTCACATTAATGGCCAGGGGGTTTCTTGGGGTCTGGAGTGAACAAGAGTCTGGTTTAGTGACAGGACATATGATGTATTCTGTGAATTGGAAAAATTCTACATGGATTGAGGAAAACCAGAAACACTATTTTTGTGCAGTTCCTGAAGTCACTTTAGCGGGGTGTGAAAAGGTGTTGGACACTTGTGCTGATATTTGTGCTTACACCTTGGAATGGTTTGGGTTGGGAGGGACTTCAAAACTCACCTCATCCCACCCCCTGCCCTGGGCAGGGACACCTCCCACTGTCCCAGGGGGCTCCAACCTGCCCTTGGACACTTCCATGGATGGGGCAGCCACAGATTCTCTGGGAAATCCATTCCAGAGCCTCCCCCCTATCAGCTCTACCAGAAGCCCTGTATCCTGCAGAGTTCTCAGGCAGGCAGGGACTCAGGAATTCCAGCATCCCCACCAATGGCAGGTCACTTACAAACACTGGGTGGGTACAGCATCTACCACGGGATTTCCTCAAAAGCAGTTGCAAAGCTCGTTATCATCTGGGAGAATTGCCTGGTTGTAAAACAATGGGTATCAATACAGGCAATGACAACAAAACTGCAGGGGTTTATCTTTAGTAACTTCTTGTTGAGCATTAATCAGTTTTATATTTCAGTCATATTAATCTAAAGCTGCTGAAATCACTGCTGATATAATGCAATTTAACTCAGAATATAACATGATACCTCCAACTACTCTTTCCATTTAAATTTATTCTGATTTACACTGAATAGAGCAGAAATGAAAGAGTTTTCTCCGTGTCTTTCTTGTAAGCATTTGTGGGTTTTGGAAACACAAATAGTTTGCTCTAGGCCAGAGAAAATGTAGCCATTTATGCACTAGATATTGAATTCATATTTGCCTGACAAGTGACCTTATCAGCTATAACTTGTCATCTCCTAATTAGTCTACATTTATTTTATTCACTCAATTAACCCCCAGCCTCTCCAGGAGATAAGTTGACAATACCCAAATTGTGTCTGGTGTTGCAATTAAATCAGTGCTGCATATGTACTGCACAAATTTGCCTTAAAGAAAGGTAAATCTCATTAATATCCCACCAATCTGGCTAGAAATTGAAATATTTTTATTGCCATTGATGCCACTGACTCGCAGTGTTCACTGACAGGGAACAACAGTGTCCTCTCTTTAGAGAATCCAAGAATAATCACATTAAACTAAGAATGCACTCTGAAATTTAGAGACCAGAAATATTATGAAAACACATATTATTAAAACTCCATGTTATTAATGACGTGGTTTTATAATTGCTTTTGGAATATTCCTTTTCTAACAAATCATAACTAAGCCTCCCTTCTAAATCTGAAGCTGCAGGAATTTAAGCTGGATTCCAGATCCATTTTTGTTCTTCTATTTTTCTTGGTTCCACCATCCCATGATGGAATGTTTCAATTGATAATTTCTGGAGATGGACAGAAATACAATTTAGGAGCTGGGTAAGCTTTTCTACAAATAACCTGCATTTCTCCACCTCCAGGGACAGAGAGTGCAGATTAAAAATTTTGAAGGCTCGAATTTAATTCCTTCACAAGAGAGATACCCAATTTCCTAATTTATTTTTTTTTTAATATTACTGTGTTTTACAGATCAACACTGACCTGAAAAGACATTTGTATAGAAAGGAGTGAAATTCTGTGAGCAAAATCCAGCCTGATTCACGTTCTGTGCCTTAAAATAACTTGAGTTTACAATTTGGGATAAAAATCAACATAAATCCTCATAAATTTTAGGGAAATCTCACCTGAACCAAGATTTTATGTCCCAGTCTATGTGTAAAATGCTGCCAAATACATGACTCATTTCTAGAGAGAAGTTGAGACAAGAGCATTTATGTGAACCCAAAGGTGGATGTTCTCTGAAAATCAAAATAATGAAACAACATATTGTATTGCAGTGAGATTTTACTCAAATATCTGTTTAGTTTTCAAGATATTGGAGACATGAAAACACAAACATGAAGAAAATGAACGTGCTGAGACAAGGTATGTTGTAACATCAGTTGAATACAATTATTGAGGAGAGGGAACATGGAAAATTTGGCCTCCTTTAAAACTCTGCAGGCTCAACTCCCAAAATATTAGCAGCCTCTCTCCAGGATGATGTCATTCCCAGAAATCTGGCCTTCAGCACATTTGTCATAACTCTGCTGCTGCTGCTGCTGCACAGGGACACATTTACTATCAGTCAAGAGGATACAATTTCCCAACTCGTACCAATCTGTTCCCAGCCTTCTGGGCTGAGTTTCCTGGGGATGGATGACACCAGGCTCTGGTGTTTGAGCTGAAACAAAGCAGCGCCTCAGATCTCTGAGGAATCTTTCCACTGGTGTGATCAGGGCCCTAATCCTTAGGGAAAGGAACACTGAAATCCCACTGAAATCAGGGAAATTGTGGCTGCCCCATCCCTGGGAGTGCCCAAGGCCAGGTTGGAGCCCCCTGGGACAGTGGGAGGTGTCCCTGCCCAGGGCAGGGGTGGCACTGGATGGGCTTTGAGGTCCCTTCCACCCCAAACCATTCTGAGATTCAGTGATTCCATGATTAAGAATCTGAATTCAAGTCACACTTGACCTCTTTATAACCCGAAATTCTCCCCCACCTCCATCTCTTTTGGTTTCTTTTTATTTATACTACCATCTTTACATTATTTTAGCTTTTTGGATTTTGCCTTTGCATTTTATTTTTCTTTGTCTTTGCATTCACCTGCTCACATTATCCCCATCATTTCAACACCCTCTACCCCAGCTCAAGTGATGAGAAGCAGCTCCTGCATGTTCCTTTGCCCCATCGTGGAATCAAAACACTTCCCTTTTATTTATTTAATTTTTTTTTTCAACTCTGCTTCAGTTTGAATTTCACCACTGGCAGAGATGAGAAGATTAATCCAATTTCTCTCTATGCAGAGAGTCCTCTTGCATTTCTCTCTGCACTTCTACTTTTTCCCTGAATAGCCATCATTTAATGCCCCGTTATCTTGGATGGCACTCATTTAGTGGTTTATTAAGCAGTAATTCAGCAGCCTGTTATCAGTTCCTGCTAGAGCTGGGGAAAATATGCCATCTAAGTATGCAAGATTTCCACAGAATTACAGTGGTTTTGTGATTTTTTGGATTAGAGAAAAATTACCCAAAAGTAACAGATATGAAATGTTTTCCCTGCATTTCATTATTGGCCTCATACTAAAGCTCCCATCAGGCTGTTCCAAATGGAGATTGCCTGATTTGTATTTCTGGATCCAGCCCAAATCCTTGTTTTGGAGGGGTTCATTTCCCTTTTGAATCCTTGGTTTTGAATCTTTTGAAAAAAAGAACTCAATGGACTGAGAGGCCCTAAACCTGGACTCAGTTCTTCTCCTTCACTCGTGTCCTTTCTGAAGATTTCCAGGGTAGAGAAAAGGCATAAAGCTTAGATTCATTTTTTTTGAGCTTCTTACAAACCAAGGAGTATAAGGAAAATAACAGGCAAAGGAAGAAACCAAAGCAACAAAGAGAGGGATCACTGTAAATCCCTGTGGGATTGTGAAATAATTTGGATGATGCCATAGGTAAAGGCTTGATTGGAAATTACAGCTTTTAAGATCTGGATGCAAATAGAAGGGGTTTTTGTAATTGATAAATCTTTGGTGTTTCTTAAAACTGCCAGATGACAGCAAATAATGAAAGTAGAGCTAAAGGAAGGAGGTAAGAGGGTGGTGAAGCTGCTGAATCAGCACTGGCCATGGAAGAGGTACCAGGGTTCTGGAATTTTTCCTATCTGCTTATGGAAAGCATTCCTGGTTGTGGTTTCCCTCTGGAAACAGGCACAAGAGATACAAGAGGACAAACCATACAAGGTCCTGTTACCTCATATTCCAAAGGCTTTTCTCTGGAGTGACAGATCCAGGAAGAATTAAGACGGACACATTAACCCCCCTGGTTTTTGGGCTGCTGCTCTTTCTATTTAGCATTGAAATGGTGTCAAACATCATCAGGAGGGGAAAGGCACTTCCCTAAAGGGGTGATGGTGGCTCTCCCCACTTTTCCCATATTCCCTGGGGTTTTTTCAGCCTGTTGACCTACCAGCAGCATTTCCACTTCCCATGCTCCTGGCTCCCAGCCCTGCCTGTTGATCCCTTCCCTTTCCAGCTCTGCTCCAAGGCAGAATTTCAGTGCAGCCTTATCATTTTTCCCTCCTTTCAACTGCCTTTTGTTTTGCTGTTTATGCTGTCATCTTTTTTCGAGACTACATCAGATAAAGGTCATTCTTACTTGAATGGAAAAGAACAGTAATTTTGACAGTGAGACATTCCCAGCTTGCTGTACATCAGAAATGTTGATATTAGTTCCTTTAAAATAGAGACTAGAGACAAAAATTGCCTGAGCAACTCAATTGCTGGCAGTTATTTTCCCCAAAAAATGGGCATTTGCAAAGCTTTGTTTGTGGTTTCTGCTAAATCTCAGGATGCCATTTCTGAAAGGGCTTTAATTTCATTTGAGTTTGCTCTGNAAAAAAAAAAAAAAGATCATCAGGAAGATATTAAACAGTCACAAAAGATGATGGCTTCAGATAGAGTCTTTTGGCTGATCTATAATCATTTGCTTTGGCAATTTTATTTGGGGACATTAAGGCTGATGGTTTGCACTGTGTTCCTAATTATTCCTGAAATATTGTGCTGCTGCCTGTGCTGAAATGCAGAAAGCAGTGACTGGTTGGGATTGCAATGTTCTAACTGGGTTTTAATCAATGAGTGATAATGAGAGCCTGTGTTTTGACTTTCCCTGCTTAATTGCCAGTAATAAAGCAGATCTTCATTGATGATATTTAGCAGAGTTGAGTTTCATTCATCTCCATTTATTCTATTTATTTTTAAAGTGCCTGGGAGCTCTCAGTGCAAGACACAATAACAACACATACAATGCTAATTACATTTTGCTGGCCTAATATTTTCCACAAAAAGGGTGAGGACGCCCTTTCCTGGGGAGATTTTGTACCTCCCTGTTTTCAGCACTTGAAGTCTGATGCTAAAACTGCACTCTATGAAAACCCAACCAGGTTTTGCTGTTTAAATCACTATTTCCCTACTGCCGATTTTGATTTTTTTTTTGCTAGGATGCCAAAATAGTGATTAAATTTAAATATTCCAAGTGTGAGGCAGATGTGCAGGTGATCAACCTCACATCAAGGGCAGACCTCCACTGGCCAGTAGTCAATTTTGCATCTGATTTTTCACCAAGAAAGACCATTTTTTACTTTAAATTTAAGTTCCAAATTTAGTTTGAGTCTTTTAAATGGATGTCAATACTGTGATGACAAACATGCAAATCAGGGAGTCAATACAATAAATGTTTCGATAATATTCTGCTGAATGAACTCATTTAAATCAGACTTTCCTTAGGTTTAAAATACCCCTGGCATTCCTTTTCAATTATATGGAAGAAAACAAAGACCTTTTTAATCTTGCCTGGATCATTGCTTAAGATGATTTATTTTCCAAGATTTTCTGCCCAAGTTATCAATCATCTGAAAGCAAGAAGTAAGTGGCAGCCTGAGATTTCTACAGCAGATCTTTCTGTGTCCTGAGGAATTTTTGCTGGAATAGTAATTTAGAATACAAAAATAAATGTCTTTTTTTCTATTATCTTCATGATCTCAATTATTTCTGAGTGTTAGTCCAGAATATAAACCTTGTTATCCACATATAAAATCATTTCTGAAGTCATGTTCTTACAGCTCATTCCTGACTCCTTTATTCATGCTTCTTATTTAAGTCTTAGTGGGAAAAACAAGAGTCTGTGAAGGAGCCACTTTGCTCCAGTTCTTCAAAATAAATAAGCAAAATTTAAATAATGTGAACTCAGAGCTTAAACATCCACCTGCATTATAGTCTCTATAATGAGGATTGTCTTTCTACAAGGTCTGGGACTCCTAATGCTGCAAAAATCAAAATACCTCACATTACAGCACCATTCCTGTTGAACATAAGTGGGAATTACAGAGTGTGGAAACAACAGAGGGATCATTGTTTGCTTTAGTGCCTTCGAACTATTTGCAAACCAGCCTTTTCCCATAATTTCTTTCTCATTCCAAAGTGGTTGGATCTTTGGTACCAATTACCTGCCTGAAAACAATGCAGCTGCACCACCTGCCAGTAGATGTTGTACATGGAATTTTTAGTTTTCCAACATCAAATTATTTAATACATCAATTATAATTTATTACATAATGCAGACAATATAAGTAGAAGAGCAAAGAGACATCATTGACAGTGTTCTTTTTCTCTACAATGAATTGGAATTGCTTATAAGAATGTATTTGTACTAAACATTTATTTACACTCATAAGATAAATATATATTTTACAGTTTCACCCGTAGAGAAGTCTAATAAAAATGGAGTATCCATTGCTTGGGTCAGTAGAAGTTGATCCACTGAAGTTCAGGAAAGGTTTTCACTGATTTCAAAGCACTTTGGTCTTAATCCCTGTATAGAAAAAGCAAAAAAACCCAAAACCTAAAATTGATGGGGCATGAAACTCCCAGCTATAAAACTATCAGCCAAACTTAGGAGTCATCAGGCTGCTCCATATGTTTTATACTGAAATACACACAAAAAATAAGTCTTCTCTTAAATTAGTCTGTATTTGATTAGTATTTCTCCAATACATAAATTCCTCGAGTCGTTCTGCCTTGGAAAGATGGGAAAGATTTGTGTAAATGGACTTGAAGGTGAAAGTGCTTCCCAAGAACAGAGGGGAGGGATAAGGCATTTCAGTCAAACTCCTGGAAACCACTATTTAAACACAGAAAAATGGAGAAAAGAGAGACAGAACCATCTGCTCCCCTTGGCTTCCTCAGGATCTACAGGAAGGAGGGGATGGAGCAACATTTCTGTCTCCCTGTGTGTCCAGAGTCCCTGGATGGGAGTGTAGGGATGCAAAGGTAGATGTGCAAAGAAAGACTAAAATGGGTCTGAAGTGGAACTTAAAGGCTGGAAGACTCTTTCCCAAATGTCTTTATTTTTAACTTGTTTTACAGACAAGCAGGACTGCAGTTTGCCATGTTTTATTTGCTCACCCAAGACAGGGTTTTGCTCTCTGCCCCTCTACAGAGCACCCATTAATAGTCACGGTGAAATTTTGGAGTCCCCACACAAAAGCTCATCAACAGCAGCAAAACTGAGCTGAATTAACCCACCAAGCAAATCCCACTTATATTTTGAACCACAAAAAGTTAGAGAGAAACAAAGCGCTGGCAGGATATTAAATGATATAGTTGTTATCTTTTCCTGTAGTATGAATTATTGAATTAAGCCTTCAGTCAGTTTGCCAAATGAATATTCCAGGAGTACAAAGCAGCAAACAGAGCCTGTCACTGGATCTGGGCCTCATAAATGAAATTACAGTGAACAAAATGCTTGTGCAGTAGATTGGAAAAGGTTCATTATTATTTATTCATCTTGCCTGGTAACACAAAAACCTAATGAAACTTCCTTGAGAAGGATGTTCAGGATTGTTGTCCATCAGAAAGGCACAGCCCTCCAACTTCACCAGGGATATTTGTCTCCATAATTAGGTGCCTGTTCCACAATTGTTCTCAAACTGAAGGACATTGCCAAGTTCACGACATAAAACAAAGCGCCTCCACAAATGATAAAGTGATTTTTCACCTCTTATTTAGCTCATCTACATCTTGCACAATAAGACAAAAACCTTCAGAAAATCTTTTCAAACAGCCAAAAAAAGTCACTCAGATGTTTATTTTTAAAGAAATTATTAAAACAGGTGACACATTGGTGTATTTGTAGCCCTTCTCCTGGTTCAATTTGCACATATCCCCACCACGAATTGTTCAGAAATCTGTGGTGTAAATCGGTGCAGCTCCATTGAATTCTCTCCAGAACTCATCCATTAGGAGCAATCTTCCTTTTCTGCAACCTGAACTGCTCTGGAACCTTTGGGGAATATTTGAGGAATATTTGTATGGAGCACAGTATCATGTAGATGTGAAGTTAAAGTCTGATTACTCAGGGTAATATTAAGAGAAACATCACGTTTTGGCATTTGGAGATTTATCATTAATTATTTTGGGATTAGATTGTGTGTATCTGTTCTATGGATATTAAATTCCCTGATAACCAATTATATTCACAGAAAGCTCAAAGTGTTGAAGCAATACTGGTTATCATAGCAAAACTGTTAAAATATGTTGGAAGCATCAGATTTTGACAAAATCTTTTGTCATTATCTATATTTAATTGAAAAAGGCTCATAATTCTCCTGAATATGGTAGTTTTTGCATAATACTTCCTTAATTATTACCTGTGATATATTACACCCTAATTTTATATGCTAGAATCTGACAATGGCTGGTTCTATTAGTAATTAAAGTCATATTTTATAGTTTTATTGTTTGTTTTTTTCATCCAAGCACTTCAGGAAGTTGTGCAGTCAGTTCATAACCTGAGCAGAGTGTTTGGCACAGCAGCCTCAGATCACCCACAGGTTCTCTTTGAATAACAGGGAAAATATTGGAATATTTGAGTAATTTTTCAAGGAACACAATCTTTTTTATTGAAAACATTTAAAATTTCTATGCTGTTTATCAGGGCTAGAAGAGCCCTAAATATTCTGGTCTTATTTTTCAAATCTCAAGGATGGAGTACAATTAGCCAACAAAATGGTCTCAGCTTGCACCAGGGAAAGTTTAGATTAGATATTAGGAAAAATTCCTTTATGAAAAAGATTGTAAATGATTAGAACAGGTTTCCCAGGGCACTGGTGGGGTCCCCATCCTTGGAAGTGTTCAAAGGCCATGTGGATGTGACACTTGAGGACATGATTCAGTGGTGAACACAGTGGTGGACCTGGGTGGATGGTTGGACTCGATGATTTACATTTTTTTCCAACTTTGATGGTTCTCTCACACTCTGGAAGGGATGATTTGCACTGTTGGGTGTCATTTTATAGCCTCATGTATAAACCCTGGGCTTGAGCAGCAAACTTCAATTCATTGCTGAGCTTCTCTGACTTCAGCAATGTCAGGACTTCACCTCCTCAGTGCCCACCCTTCTCCTACATCACAGGGATAGAAGTGTCTTCCCACTTTTGCTGTCTGATAACAGAGACAATGTGGAATTTCAGCACGACGCCCAATTTGACTCTCTCAATAGGAGCTGAAGCTTAAAAGGAGCCCTTTGTCCCTGGAGCTCTGCACATCAACATCTGAGGGGAGAAAACACATGAAAGCTGGAGGCCCTTTGGGGAAATCCTCCAGGTTTTGGGTTGTTTCTGCTCAAACCTATAACATCTAATCTCCCTTTCTCTGTGTGTCTCCTGCTCCACTCTGAGAGCTGGATGTCATGGGGAGGGAGAGAGGGGGGCCTGTCTCCTGCTGCCTGTACCACTGACAGGTTGTTTTCCTGCTCACAGAACATTTCCATGGCCCTTTTCTGCTCCTTCTTTTTCCATCTTTCAGCGTTAATATCTGATTCCCTGAACTGATGGCTGCAACTTTTTGTGTTAGCAAAGAGTGTCTCATCTATTTCCTCTGGTTTTGCATCTGTCATGCTCATTTTAAAGTCCTTGAGTTCCCCGGTCCAGGCTTTTGATGAGGGAAATAATCATTCTGTTCTGCTTCTGACAAGATTCAATCAAAATCCTCAGTGTTACTTGCAGGGAAAGACTCCATGACACGGACCCTACAAAGTCCTCCTCTTCCAATTAAAAATTGTGTCTTGAGCTGTGAAGAAAATTAAGCAGATTTTGAAGTAATTTGGATTTCTCATAATTTTTTCTGCTGTCACTAGAAGGAGGAAGTGTCTAACTCACCTGTCCCATCCTTTTTCCAAGAACTGACAGATGTTTTACTATTCAGCTGATTTAAAAGATGCCTCTTAATCAGGTGTCAGCTTTGGCCCATAAAGTCATATTAATGTTTTGGATCAGGTATGAGGCTCTATCTAAGGCACATTAAGAAAGAATCATTAGAAACTCACTACCCCTGGAATTTACAGCCTTACTGGAACTTAATAGCCTGGATAAATTCCTCCTTATCTGGTTTGCTTATGTGAATTATGGCAGGTTTGCATTTAGAAGCTTTTCAGAGTGTGGATCTTACTGTAGTTGTGGTCTCGTTATTCTTGTGATCTTCCACAAGGATTCACTGATATCATACATGTCAAAACATGGAATATTTGGGGTTGGAAAGGACCTGAAAGCTCATCCAGCCACATCTTCTGCCATGGGCAGGGACACCTCCCACTATCCCAGGTTGCTCCAATGTGGCTTTGGAGACTTCCAGGAAAATTTTTCCCTGGGAAATCCATGGCAGAGCCTCCTCACGCTCCCAGGCAGCAGCACAGCCCCTCCATGAGTCAGTGAGGAAAGAACAACCCCAGCCCATCACTAATTTAAGATTCTTCAGTGCAAGACCTAAAGCTTCTTGTTCTACAGCACTGAGAGCTCCTCATCCCTGAGCAGCTCCACAAATTTTGTGGACACAGAAATGGACACAGAAGCTGCAAACCCCACAGACCTCCCAGCCCAGCTAAATCCTCCATTTCTAGTCCCAGAGCAATGAACCCTCTTGAGTTTGGCTCTGTGGAGCTGATTCTCCCAGGCAAAGCTAATTCCCCTGCATCATGGGGAGCATGATGTTTCTAGAATGTTCTCAGGTTCACCAAACCAAACTTCTCTGCTATTATTGGTCAGTTTGGATAATGGTCATTCCAATTCCACTTTGCAAAAAATCATGATAAAAATCATAATAAAAATCATAATCAATAGGAAGAGATGTAGGAATGGGATAAAGGAAAAGTCAGCTGGTTTGCAGTTTTGCTCTGCTGGGTGGTCTGCACACATTCCAGGCTGGGACTGGGCCTAAATTTGGTTGTTTTCATTTCCAGCTGATACCTCAGAGGGAGCTGAATATGAAGCCAAACCAGAGTGAGGCATCGGGAAAGAACAGGGAGCAGGATTTGGCTGGAAATTAAGTAGATTAAGTGTGAATTCTGGGTTTATTCTTCTTTCTCCTTGTGTGGATGAGGCAGTGCATAAAGATTTCAGTATTTGTTGGAACTAAAACCTCTTTAGCAATATTTGACATGAATATCACAGTCCAATAAAACTCAGCATTGCCCATAAAGCAACGAGAGGGAAGCACTGTGATCTCTCCTGCTGATACATAATTATGGAAAAACCAGGGATCCTCCTCTTCCATTGGCACTGTGTTAATCTCTGCATTGGCTGAAGACAATATCATGTAATGAATGAGGAAATGTTGATTCATTTTCATCCTTTAGATTTGAATTCAGACTGGCATAATTATGGTTTTTATGGAGATCAAACTGATTTGGTATCATAAAGAAATACAGTTTAACTTCTTATAAAACATTTCATAACAAGAGTTTATATTTGCTTTCCAGCACCACGCTGAGGATTCACACAGGATTTTCATGAATAAAAATGTTATATTTAATCAAATATTCATATTCCAATAGATTCCAAAAAAATGTGAATTATTAAAATCTTAACAAAAGTAAACAGCCTCATGAAGATTCATCTGTCAAATGTATCTCTGGAGAAATCATGGGGACTGTATTGAACCTGGAGAATGGGGGAGAAATATAGGACCACTCTCTATAGAAAACACAAAAGGATGTGTCAGGAAATTAGAAATGACCAGCCTGACCTTTTCTATAAATAAGAGATGGGCTCCTAGGACACCATTGGCTCTGAAAGTGCACATCATTTCTCACAAATTTGGTGTTATTCTCTGCAGCAAGAAAAGGATATTAAAGAGAAAACAAACTGATGGCAAGAAGGCACCTTTACTAAAATTCGTGGGCAGTATTTCTGTGATAGGGACTGTGACACTGTAAAAGATGGTTTACACATTCAAAATATTGTGTCCTTATTCAACACATGAAGGGTTTGCTGCATTGAGGGCACAGGAAGGGGATACAAGAATTAAGATATTCAATAGTCTGCAAATGACAAATGAGTCTAAATTCCATTTAGAACAAAACCTGGGAAATGAATTCCAGATTTAGCAAAATATTTACATTTTTATGAAGGGAACTAGGAATTTTTTATGTGCATCAGGTAGCTCCCAACTGGCCCACCCAGATACATTGATTTAAAATGGGGAACAAGGATCTCTGGGTCATTTTGGAGCTTCAGGAAAGCTTTTCACTGGCAGGTCTGGGAAGGGAATGAGAAGGACTGAGGAAACTAATCCAAAAATAAAAAAAGAAAGAAAATTTCTCCCAAAGAAAGGCAAGTCAAAGGGTCAATTGTAGAATCAGTGTAAAAAGAAATCTTCACATTTGTCAAGGGATTAAAACGAGAAGATTGGCAGGAAAAAAACCCAAAAAGATTATTTAACTACTCAGTGACCATCTCTGAGAGCAGCTCTGCCTTGTCCCCACGGTTTGCTGAACAAATTGTCTTCTCCCCTACTCCCCACAACCATGAAAAATAGAAATAGTTCTGGTTTGCTTTACAATCAATCATTTCATTTTGAAAGCATGAAATAAAGGTTGATTAATTAATGTAACTTCTGTTTTAAAAAGACCCAAAAAGAGATGGAGGAAAAGCCTAAAAGCAATTAAAAAAACCCCCAAACAACAAGTAAAAAATCAAATAAACAAGCAAAAAAATAATGAAAAAACCCACAACCTAAACCCTGAAACCAGGCCAGGTGAAGTATAAAAAATAATATATCAAAGGATGTGGAAGGTTAGAGAAGGAAATGGCTGATTCCCTCAGGCTGTGATGTGACCAGGGAACACCAAACACAAAACCCCCAATTCCATCCTTTCCTGCTGCCTGTTGTTGTCTAAAGCACAATATAGGTAGATGGGGAATTTTAAGAGTTGGCCTTATAGATTCCTCAGAAAATATGCAGAGAAGCCAATCTTCACTGTCACCTGCAAAATAAATCACCAGCACCTGGGATCTGAGATTTTATTATCAATCAGGCTTGAAATATTTCCTCCTTAATAGTCAAATATCTGGAGGTGGATTCTCTGCAGAATATAATGACACACCTTAACTTCTGACTGAGGCAAAGGACAATTTTATGTGTAAGGACACACTAAAGACACCTAATCTTAAGTTCTTGTGGTTTTTTTTCACAGGGGAAGAAACCCTTCATGGTCCTATTTTCATCCAAGAGCCATATGATATCACTTATTCCATGGGCTCAGCAAATCCAGAAATCCTGCTGAACTGTACAGCTAAAGGATATCCACTCCCATACTACAGGTGAAGTCAACTTTGGAAAAGTATTGTCTCACTGTAACTCTTTGAGCTGGGTTTCAGTCAGTAGTAAAAAAAAAAAAAAGTGTTGTACAAACACTCAAATTTATGGAGAACTCACAGCAGAGAATTCAAAGATAGAGGAAATTCGAGGGGAAATATTTTTGCTAGTCTGCTGTTCAGAAAATGCACATAGGAAAAGAAAATCATCCCCAAAGTATTTTAAAATAGACAGAATTAATTCTGAATCCACAGAACAGCTGGGGAAAACTGGGAAAATGGAAGCATTGAGCATCTTGACTCGATCAAACTTTCTATACATCAAGAAATGCTTGGGAAGCAGGAGAGCAGCATCCTAACCCATTTCTAATTTTAACATTTCATGTCCATATTTATGATGTTTATGTAGAGAAAGAGCAAGGCACAGCTCCAATATCTACCTTACAACACTCTCTAGACTCAATTACCTTGGTACACTGGATTTTTTGTTTGTTCAAGAACTATGGACTCATAATTTAGAACATGTCTTGTACCAAGGATCTGGAAATCTGAGTTGGATAAGAGGAAAACTGGGAAATTACTTTATGCTTTCTTCAGAAAATAAAGGGAAAAGTAATGGGCTGGGAAAAGGAATATTGTATATAAAAAAAATCATTCATGCAAGACATAGAAGAAAATCGTGTCCTGACAAATTCTTGGAGAATATTTATAGAGTGCTATTTAAATGTTCTGGAAAATACCAGTCCAGGTTATCAGCTTGGCTTTTGTACTTCAGGTGTTAATTAGTTTCCAAACATGGGGCTAAGAAGAAAACACTTAATTCCCTTTTCACACTGTAACATCCCAGGAGTCAAGATCCTCACCCGTTTCCCATCCCGTTTGTTCCTTCTGTTTTCACCATCAACTGGTTCATGCCATGAATTTCAAGTCTTCCTAGTTCATCCCTCCATTTGCTTCATATTTATTTATACAGCTCTCTCAGAGACTTAGAAAATTCCTGGACTCCTGTATTCCAGCCATGGATCCCTCCCATCCACAAGCAGCAGGGACAGCAGGTTCCATGAGGAAGGAGAGCTGGGGAGTCTCCTCCATCACTTATATGAGATTTATATTTTATCTTCAATTCTTTTCTACCCATCCATTAATTAGACAATTTTTTTGCACTGTAAGGATATTTTGCAAGGTCTCAGTTACTCCAGGAAGACAAGCCCAACATTTGGGGATGGGTCCTGAACCTTTGAGGTCAATCAGAATTTACCCCATGCTCTCACATCATGACTTGAAAGGAACAGGGAATCTCCAGCACTTTTCCTTGATTTCTCTGGAGCTCATGCCAGTTTTGCCAGATAAGGATGAAGCCCTTACATTCAAATTTTAGACAACTCAAGAAGAGGAGGAAATTTTTATCATCTCCTTTCCTGAGTGATGGCAAAGAACAACAAGGAACTGCTGTGAGGTTTCCCCTTGATTCAGAAACACTGAACCAGTCCAGAAGGAAAAAAAGTTCTAATTTGCTATTTTTTACATAAAAAATATGCTGATAAATGCCTTTTCTTTAAATAAAAATGCTTAGCATTTCCTAAAAGTTTTATTTTACTATGTACTATATTTTTCTTACAGACTTATTGAATATAGTAGTAATTTTTTGGAACTTTATTTGTTGTCTAACAACCACAGTGCAAGAATTGTGTAGAACTGAATTAGTTATAAAGGCTAAGCAATAAAAAAATAAGATTTCCTGTTGGAAGTAACAGAGAACATGGATCTGATTACAATGGAAGCAAAATTATGGATGGAAGGAGCTCTAAGATCTATATAAATTTCCTGATAAACACCATTTTAATGATGCTGCCTTTTTTATAAAGTCAAAACTCTTTATAATATCAGGTACATTATTCTAGCTGTTTCCCTGTGTGATGGTGGTGGTAAATAAAAAAAAACCCTTTCCATTTAAATTTATAATTTTTACATTTAAGCTTTTTGTTATAGTCAATAGAGGGTTTATCACCAACCTAAGTGAAGGATTTTACTTATTTTTAATACTATGAACACACTGTAGTATTTTCTGTTTGATTTCAGGTGCTCCCAGTCTTTCTATTCAATATCCAGTGTAATCACCTAATCTTACATTTTCCTGCCAGTTGGAAATTAAGGGTGTTTTCCCCTCAATAATCTTCTCAGGGAGAAGCCAATTGAACCAATAAACAAGAAATCCAAGGGCAGCACAAACAATAATCATTATGACAATATTTTACTATTTCAACATAACTTAGAGTGATGCATTAAAATAAGATAAAAAGATTCAAATTCAATCCAAATCAAAGTAACTCAAGGACAACAAAGAAAAGTGATGGGGACAGAGGCAAAAAGTGTATAATGATTGCAAATGCCATCAAATATGTTTATAATCATTGCAGAAGATTGTAGAACCCTTCCCAGTAATGCCCAAAATATTGTTGTCTTATTCATACCCTTGAAAAACAATTTGCAACCCTGGAAGAATGTGTTTGCTCACTAAAATCCCTTGGTTTATTGTAGGTTCTCCTTCAAAAGTGGGGTAGAATTTAAAACTCCTTCAACCTCTGTTGTCTTGTTCACAGCTAATGGTTTTTAAACTTTCCTTTTCTTCCTCAATGGAAATGATGAATATTAAGGGAGGGTTTGCAAATCTTTTCCACAATTACAAAAAAGCCTCAGGTGACCTGGCAGGACAATTCCATTTGGTGCAAATAATCCAAGAAACACAAAACACAAAGAAGTTGTAAAAATATTCATATTTTTATTATAGCACTGGAAAGATAATTTATTAAATCATGGGAGCACGCATCCACTCACATTTCTTGAGTTCCTTGGAAACTGATGAATTCAGCATCAGAATATGCCTTTTTTTAAAGTTTAGCTTCTGAAACAATTGTTCTGGATACATTTCCTATGATTGATTATTTCCCAATGGTTACATGAAGAATTTCAGGAAATATTCCAGGCTCGTGCTAAAATATCCCTAAATTAATTCTTCAAAGATTTCTGTGTATTAGTAAACTGCAGAACACACAAAGTCATTAAATCATTGTCTACCCCATGAATTCATTAATTCCCTTCCCTCAGTGATGTAAACATATTAATTAGGAAAAAACCCACACCAGGAGATGAACCCCTGATCTATATGCAAAGTTTAATAATCATTGTACCATGGTGATTAGAATGATTATGGGATACTGTGAAGAATTCATTTGCAGCATCTAAGCCAAAGTCTTTGCATTTGTTTGGAAAAACAATTAGAGATCTTAATTGGGAGCCATGTAATGATGACAGCAGTTATTTCAGTGATTGATTCTGAAATTAAAGAGAACTGGCAAACTAAATACCACAATTTCTTAGATTAGAAAATTGAAAGTTTTAGACAGCATGGAGCATATGGAAATCCTGAAATATGGCAAATCCTGGTGCTGGGACAGAGAACCCTTCAGAGAACAGACTCAGGGGTGGGCACCTGCTAAGACTGTCCTCACATTTGAAATTAAATCTAAAAAATGTCCTTTAAAAAACAGCAAAAAACCTAGACTAGCATAAAAAGAGAAATAGAGGTAGAGAAACATCAAAAATCAGCTGCAATTGGTAGGAAGAATTCCTGATGGAATTATAAATTTCTCAGTGTTGATGAAATCCTGAAAGAGGAGGCAATGATTGGAAGACCCGGAGAAATTATTTCATGTTATAGAATTTTTCCACAGATTTCCATTGATCTCATATTTAATCCCCCATTCTCTTTAAAATCAACAAGTCCTTCCATTTGATAACTGGGAGAACTGCCATCACTGTCAGAAACTCTGCAAATAGCAAGAACTGGAGAATTTTTCTGCTGTTCTCCTTTAGATAATTAACAAGGAGATGATTTTCCTTGGGTTGGGCATTGCCATGAAAGTAAAGTTTGGCATTACAACTCCTGTGTGGTCTTTGCATCCTTGGCATCGCACCCAGAGAGGTGAACAGGAATGAGACAGATGGCTGTGATAGAAAATTAAGAGAAGAAACTACACATTTGTGTAGATTTAGGATGGCTGAAAACCTAAAAAGTGGCATTAGAAAACTCCCAACTTGCAGCCATCGGTGGTTGTGTCCTTTATTTTTCCTTTGGGAAGAAGGAACTTGAGGTGATCAAGGAAAATCCAACCCCAATGGGACAGGTGATAAAACCACAAAATTTGCCTTCTTGAAGCACATATTTATTTTCTTTGAAACGTAAGTTTTCTTTTGACATTTGTAAGCAGCTGTTTAATTTTGCAGACACAATCCATTTTCAGGTTAGTGCAAAACAGGCAAATTATGTTTTAGGCCAGCAGCATTGTCATCATTAAATTATCAATGTCCAACTTGCTGGATAAAAACTTCTCTGTCAGCTTTGGTTCTGCCCTCTGAAGTGAACTCCTTCCTGACCCACTTCTCCAAATCATCTCTGTAGCCAAATTTATGATTTATCATTCCTAAGGACTGGAAGGCACATTTATGTTATAAAAAATAATGTAGTGGAAGTCAAGGCACATACCTTGATCCAGCTGGATGGATAACTTAGTTTGTATGAATAAGTTATAATTATTTTTTTTTGGACATTTGGGTGAACACTGGTGACTAACAGTAAAGATTTTCACAGGAATACAATTATTGCTATCATTAAGATTGATGTAAGGAGCAGCCTTGTGTGAAAAATGATTTAATTTTGTGATATTTAACTCCATTTTTATCATTACAGGTATGCTACAGCACACTATTTAAGATAAATATGAATAGGCTCTGTAAATTATAAGCATAATTTGATTTTTTTCCCCTCAAAGGTGGAAGCAAAATGGCACAGATATTGATCTTACCATGAGTTATCACTACAGGTTGGTTGGAGGCAGCTTGGCAATCAATAACCCACATAAAAATCAGGACATTGGAACATACCAATGTTTGGCCACAAATTCATTTGGAACAATTCTGAGCAGGAAGGCAAAGCTTCAATTTGCATGTAAGTTGGGAAGATCCTATTTATCAGTGCATTATTTTCCTATTAATTCTGCACATGGACTGTAATTTATTGGGCAATTAAAGTGTCATCGGTGGTTCTGTTCAAAAGCTTTCACTTCAGCACTGTTTATTCCTAAAAATGCCAACATTCCCAGGAAATATTCCTGACAAAAGCAGACATCTGATGGCTGCTGCCCTCAGGAACGAGAATAAAACTCAGAAAATTGAAAGGTCAAGGGAGATCTGTGCAATTATTTTCACTTTATAAAGGTGTTTCCACTTCTTAGGACAGTGGGGTTTTGTTGCCACCCTGCACGTGGCTACAAGTGTGTGTGTGTGGGAACTGTTGCAAAAAGTTAAGCTTTGAGTTTTTATAGTTAATGAGCTGTAATTGAGGCATAAAACCATTATCCCCTAATTGCCCCAGTGATATTTTGTTGCATTAGCAAAGGAATGCTCCTTTCCCTCACTCAATGCATAAAACTCTGAGCTGTGCTCTGAAATATTTCATATTTCAGCTCCATCAGGTCGAGCACGCTGTGCCTTGAGATGGTTTTAAATCTATTTTGTCTTTGTTGCCCATTTCCCAACGTTTTTCCCCAACCTTTACACGCACTGACCGAGTTCTCTTGATGCCCTGGGGAGGAGGGGGAGCAACAGCAACCAAAAAAAAAAAAAATCTCCAGATCCTCCCTCCAGGCCTTTTTTTTCCAGTCTAGAGCTCTGAGCACTCTGTTGCTGGGAGAAAGCAATTGTTTTCCAGCCACATTAATAAAACATGTGTCTAAAGCCAACCTCGTGTCGCTATTTCAGACACCAGCAAATGTATTAATTATTAATCTTGTTCCATTTCTCACAGCAAACCTCGTGTCACAGGGGTTATAAAAAGGAGACATTCGAGGTCAGGGTGCTTCCCAGACTTTCTTTCAGCAGAGCTGATCAAAAGCTGTAGCACCAGTAGCTCATTTAATAATGTTTTACCCTGAATTTCTCCAAGAGCTTTGATTTCCAAAAGCTGGTCAAATGTAAAAAAAAAAGAGATTCATTATTTTCCCACTTTTTTTTCTGAAATATCTTTTCAAGCCAACCTTCCTGTGTGGGAAATAGTTTCAAGACCTGGAGGTGAAAATTGTGTAGTGACAGGACAAATCCCATTTTTAGAAAGAAGCAGGAATAGGTGACCACATCAGTATTGTCTATTGAGTCTGCAATCCCCAAAAAACCAGGACAGACCAGGAGTGGAGCTGGGAAAAGATCTAAAGGAAAGGAATCTCCTAAAATGAGGGCACAAAGGAGGAATTAAAACAGTTTTAAAAAAGAGAGGAGAAAGGAGTATCTGTGGAAGAATGAAGGCTCTGAAGGTCAGTGCATCATATTAACCAATGAATTATTTTTATTCTTTTTTTTTTTTTGAAAATTCTATCCCTGATTCAAATTCCTTGGAGCACTTGGGTTTTGGGAATTGACCCTTTGGAAGTTTCCTCAGTAGAAAAGAGCAGCTCTACAGCCCCAATCCCCAGTTTTCAGTACAACCCTGAGTTTTCCAAGATTCTGAATGTAGCTGTGACCCCTTCCCAGGGAAAGGGGGAACTGCAGGGACCTCCCAGGATTCCTCACAAACCTGAAGGAAATTGTGTTTAATTTCTGGCCTGAGTTAAAGCTCAGCTCAAGCAGACACAGCTGATGGCACTTGGCTGCTGAAGGACCTGTTGGCCAGAAAATGGACTTTGTTGATGGCACTGAGTATTTTCAGTTGTTAAAACACTGGTTCTTTAATAACATTTCATGCAGGTGAAGCATTTCCCTCTGAAGCACTCAACTCATTAATAGCCTGAGGTCTCATAGCAATATAAAACAATCAAAAGGGGCTAAATATCAAGCAGTTCCTTTATTTAGGTTTCATTCTCCCACTAAGATACTTCCCAAAGTTATTCAGGGAGCAGGGCATGGCAAAGCTGCCTCTGGTTTCCCACAGCTGCCATCCTGCTTCACCCCTCCAGCTTTCAACAGCCATGCAACGCTAAATATATCCCACAATCAAGCAGTACACTACTTTTTCATTAGTGGTGACAGATATTTACATCCTTTCCCATAGAGAAGAGAGAGGACAGACAAATCAAGGGCTGTTATTTATTATTCTTTTTTTTTTTTTGCAGGAAAATGCTTCAATTTAGCAGCATCACTGTGAAACTGTGAGGTTTAAGTTGTCTTACAATAGCAAAAAAACAAACCACAGTACATGGAAAATGTCATAATGACCTGATGAGAGTAGTGGAACAAATTACCTTGAAACACTTATTTCACAGTTAACATTTTCTTGTTTCTTATTTTCATGTTGTCATCCAATTGACTTCTTTGTTTCAAGCAATACTTCAGGCTGTATCTTAAAATCCAGGCAGGCTTGTTGTTATTATGACACTTTCATTCAATACCTACAAAATGGGACTCTTTCTTGGGCTGGAATTCTTGGCATATTATTGCAATCTCTGTGATAAAGACTTGAATCAAGCCTATTATCCAAGTAACAGGGTTTATGTGTATTTGTCTTCTTACTACAAGGTAACTAGCTCTGAGTTTGAGTTTGAATTAATGATACCTCCAGAAATCTATTGTATGTGTCAACTTAATATGTGAAAAATACTTTTCCCTCTGTGAAGATAGTGAGTTCTCCAAGAAGCAAAATAAATGCAGGATGAGATTAGAAATATGTCTTCAGATTCAGCTGGAGTTTTGTGCTTATCCTCTATTAAAAACAGAGCTGTCAAAGGGAAGCTGCAGGAGGAATATTGTACAGGAGGCAGTGGCAGAGATTATTAAAGCTACAAGCTGAAAATGAGGGACAGCATCAGAGAGAGGGAGCAGAGCCAGAGCACGTAAATGCATTAACAGGATACAGGGATGGCATCCCTGCTCCCTTCAGAAGGTTTGTTTTGTCATAAATAAAGTTGAAAGCTCCCTGTAAATCCTGCACATCTCTTGAAACCCAGCAAGCAGCACATTGTGAACAGCTGATGGGTGTTTTGCAAGGGCTGGAGCTGTTGATGTGGAACTTGTTAAAGAGCTTTGGTGTCTTGTGCACCCAGAGCCTGACACAGGCACAGGGATCCTCATCCAGGGTGAGGTTTGGAACTGCCTCCCCCAAGGGCTTTCCCTGCTCCCTGACATCCAGCACGAGGTCACCTGGAACACTTCAGCTCTGAGTCAAAGACAACCACGTGAGGAGTTTGGGAATTACTCAGGAGAGTTGGTTTGAAGGATGAGGACATGGAAGGTTTTCCTCCAGCTTTGATACACCTGGGAATCACAGCATCACTAAGGTTGGAAAAAAGCTCTAAGGTCACCAAGTCCAACCTCTGACCAATTCCCACTAAACCACATCACAAAATGTCACATCCACTTGTTTTTTGAGCAGTTACAGGAATGTGACTCCCCCACTGCCCTGAGCAGCCTGTTCCATCACTTGACCACTCTTTGAGTGATGTAATTTTTCCTGAGGCACTTTTGTTTAAGGCGTTTCATGCTGTGAAAAAAGACAAACACAAAACGTGTCAGAGAAAACTCTTCCCATACTTCAACCAGAACTTTCTCCCAAGGCATGCAGGGGATTTGTTTTAATTATTTCCTCAGTTTTAAGCAAAAATAACTGTGTGCAAAAAACTGGTCTTGGGGGAAATCCCCACAAGTAGCTGCATGAAACAGCCTGTCCAGGGCTCTTGCTGTTTTAGTTCTCATACACATGTATAACAGAGACATTAAGAGACATGCAGCAGAAACAAGAAGTGCAATTAAACAAACGAGGGTAAAAAAGTACTCTACCATGAAAAAGAATCATGTGTGAACCTCACTCATAATTATTCAGGGCATCAGCCCAGAAAATTCAGTATGAATTGAAAAGCATCTTGTTGCCTGGGGATCCTAAATTAGATTCTCAGTCAAATTTTTTACCATCACCAATAGAAGTTGCCATGATTGAGGCTTTCTCAGACCTAAGGCGCCCATTATTAACCATGAATTCTGAGAAACAATGACAACAATTTAAATTCATGCCCAGAATGAATCCTTTTGCCCTGAACCACACAGGAGGACACCCAGTGGAGCCAGTAGACCATATGTTTTAAAGTTCCCCACAGTGCTACAGACCAGGAAGGGTTTCTCCTTGGAGTTTTTGGGCTCCAACCACATTCTCATGTTTTTCAAAGTGATACTCAAGGATTCTGCTTATCCTCAACAGCATTTTTTTCATACTCACCCCATCCCTCCTTTTGGCCAGTGATGATGTGTTGGTAGCAGAGTGGATGAGAATGATAATGCTGGAGCACTTGGAATAAAATATGCAGCTCCCAAGAGCTCTCACCTGCTTTTGGCATTGACAGAAGACACAGTTTTGCTGAAATAACAAATTAAAGGCAATCATTCCTCCCAGACAGAGTTTTAGCCATTCTGAAACACAAAATAATAGTCCATTATTAATATTTAACTGTTACAGGGGTAAATATATTAAAAACAATCAAATCCATTTAGTGTTTGCTAGATGGTGACAGGCTGAGCATTGGCAGAGCCCTTTTAGAGGGAGATGCTCAGCCAGCATGAAAGGCAACTTTTCATCTGATTATTTCATCATGTTATTTACCTTTGACTGCACACAAATTACAGAAACATCACAAAGCAATACAGCTCTGCCTCCAGATGTCATAACCCTTTTCACTCTCAGCACATGCTTTGAAAGAGCAAATGGGAAAATCAATACACTTAGATCAGATAGTCTGCATTTGCAAAGTGTGCACATGCCTGAATTTTAGGCTAAATGGCACCTCCACTTCTGGATTGGTTGTGTTGTGGTGCTGTGTGTGTGAAGAAATCCCTCTGTCTTGTGTTTCTCCATTAAAACCATGACAAGTGTCCCTGACTTGAATAATTAAAAAACAGGAGATCTCTTACGGAATCCACTATTTTATAGGCACTTTATATTTTGAGTTATATCATAAAATCCTGGAATGTTTGGGGTTGGGAGGGACTTAAAGATCATCCAGTTCCACCCCTGCCCTGGGCAGGGACAACTCCCACTGTCCCAGGTGGCTCCATCCTGGCTTTGGGCACTTCCAGGGATGGGGCAGCCACAGCTTCTCTGGGCACCCTGTGTCGTGGCCTCACCATCCTCACAGCCAACAATTCCTTCCCAATATCCCATTTAATCCTTCCCTCTTCCACTTTGAAGCCATTCCCTTTGTCCTGTCTCTCCAGGCCCCTGTAAATTGCCTCCTGGAAGGCCACAATTAGGTCACCCCCAAACTTCTCTTCTCCAGGCTCAACAATCCCAATTCTCTCAGCCTCTACTCTTTCTAACACCATTCTATACCCTACACATGCCAAACACTGCACTGATCCTACCCCCCTGTTTTGAAAGGGCTGCTTTATAAAACCCCAGAATGGTTTGGGCTGGAAGGGACCTCAAAGCTCATCTCATTTCAACCCCATTGCCATGGGACACCTTCCACTAATGCAGAAACACATCTCAGCTTGCAGATCTGGGAAGAAGCAGCTATAAAAGTCTCCTTTCCAGGCTCAGCACAGCTCTCATGATGATCCTGGCAGTACTTCACAGTCTGCATCTTCCCAGGAGCAGGTGAGGAAAAAATCCAACCTGTAGTAGGAACACTCTGCAGATTGATCCTGTCTGGAGGATGGAAATGCTGCTGTCATCTCTCCATATGTCACTAAATAGACTTAGAGCTCAAAATTGCCTTTCAGACTTCTAACCACAGGTACAGAATCCAATCTAACAGCAGCAGCAGCAGCAGCAGCCACCCTCCCTGAGTGTGGGTAGGTGGAGTGCACAGTTCTGAAGAGAATAAGTTACAGGAATATACCAAGAATTTAGTTGGTTGCTTGGAAAAAAACCCCCACAATTTGGAAAAAACAAACTCTGCCTGGAGTAAAAAGAAAGAGAACTTCCATTTGTCAGTTGTGATTGTTATGGACACTTTGTGCCAATGCTCCAGCTCTCTGTCCATCATTCTCTCAGAGTGGGAGAGCACATCAAGGTCTTTGCTTAATGGATGCTCTCCATGGAGTAGACCCAGCAGCCTCAGGCATATTTTCTTTTTTGCTCCCTTCTTTTTCACAGTGTTTTTCCCATAAAATTAGGAAAAACATGGTGTGATTGCTGTAGGGAATCTGTCTCCTCTTCTCCAGACATAACAGCCCCATTCTGTCTTCATAGGAGAGCTGCTCCAGCCCTCTGATCAACTTAGTGGCCTCCTCTGGACTCATTCCAACAGGGAATAGGTCTGGAAGAGGTCTGTCTACTGCCCTACCCACCCAGAATTGGGACACTCTGTGTCCTTCAAGGCCACTTGGAGAGAACCCACTGAAGTGATGTAGCTTAACCACTCAAAGACCCTAAATGTTCCAAGACCTCACTGTGCTCAGCTCTTCTTTCTGTGTATCCTTGTTGCACTTCCCAGTATTTATGCCTTTGCAGAGGCTCTCACAGACTCAAGGAATCAACCACCACCCACTAGGGATGAAGCTGGAAAGCTGGAAGGCTTTCACCTCCTTGCTGACAGGACAAGGCAGGGTGATAACAGTTGCTATTTTAAAGCTCAGACAGCACAAGAATAGGATTATGCAAATCTCCTGACATTCCTGAAGAGAGAAAGAACAGCCTGGAATCTTAAAACCAGGAGATTTGGCCATGTCTGTATAATGAAAGGGGTTTGCTTTCTCCATCATTCTCTAAAGGTTTGAGTCTTGTCTGCATTCTCAGAGCTCACCTGATGTCCATGGACACCAAGTGCAGTCAGACCTCCTGTCTCTTATTAAACCTGGAGCCGATGGGAGCAACATTCCCTGTTTATGTCCCAGCAAACCAAATATCATCAGAAATTCCATTTTTCTGTCTCTCAGATGGTTTAAACACAGTATTTAACCACTGTGTTCAAGGCTATGCTGCACCAGGACACTTGGTTAAAGCTGCTTTATTCCATAGGTTAGTTGCTTAAAATTTATTATAAAAGGAGGGGTTTATCTACAGAGATAAATAATGTATCTATACATTATAGAGATGCTGTAAGGCAGTGAACTAGGCAGATAGAATAGTAATAGGGAACATATAAGTATTTGAAGATTATCTCTTAGTTCTATATTACTCACCCTTGTATAGTTCCTTTAAAAGTGTTTATCCCAAATCAGCCCATTGCAGGTTGTATTGGAAAAGCAATATATGTGATTGAGATATGGAGGGTAACAAAGCACCCACAGCTCCAGGAGCTGCTGGAATCTGATTGATAAAATTTAATATTTTGGAAGGATAAAACCAGTCTGTATTTGCAGTCTGGGTGATTTTCTTTTTTATCTGCTTTGCTTTCATTGCAAACAATATGGCACAGATTCCAAGGAATTATTGAGTGAAATATCCATGATGTTCACATGAGCATCTTCATTCTTTGCTGTGACAAAAATAGTTGTGGTGGAAGTTTGCAAGGGGAAAAAATACTAAATTATTTGGAATAAATGGTTGGCTTTTTTGAATAAAAATAGTGGAATTAATTATTTCGTTATTTTTGGAGTGAGGGTTTATCCTGTGTAAATGTTTTAAGGTACAAGATAAACTTCTATATTCTGTAATTCATGTGGAAACAGGAGGAACAGTGTGTGTCATTGGGACTTTCCATGGAGTGAAGGAATTTTTCCTTGCTTTTCTCAGCAGGCAAACCACATCTGGCACAGGGAATGCACTGAGCTGCAAATACCCATCTCTAAATGCTACTGAAAGAGCAACAATAATATAACTACACCTGAAATCCCCCTTACAAGATTCACATTCAAAAATCCCCTACATCATCCACTTGGGTAAATCTTGCAATTCCCATTAGAGGGATTTCTTTGAGGGCTTTGAAGCTGGAAAGAGTGAGACAAAGCAGTGGTGGGTGGAAATAACAGGGGTAATTCTGCAAGAAGTAATTCTGTGCTGGATCAAGATCTACAGAGATCTTCAGTGGGCAGGAATTTGGGAAGGGCTGAAATATGCACACACATCCTTGTCACACTCTTTCAGGAACCCCTCTTCCTTGGCATTTTTTATTGTATGCATTGTGAGCCATTATTTTGTTGGTGCAAGCGTTATGAAAAGCATTAGTAGCATGAAAATATTAACTCCATGGCCATCAGAGCCCTGGAAATGGAGCCAAAGGGTAATTCCTGCAGGACCAGGGCACAGCCACTCACTGCCAAATATAAGGCCAAGGGCCAAGACAGGAAAGAATTCCTGAACTATCCCAAAAACAGACCACTGTGGGAGCAGGGGGAATATAAAGGACAGAAGGTTTTGGGTAAGAATTAACATCCAAGAGGACATTTGGCACAGGAGTCAGGGCCATCTCCTGTGTAAGTCACTCCAATCAATTTAGGGATAAATCTGGCCCTTGAAGTGTAGCCCAGGCAGAGAAATGTGCTTTTAAGAGCATTCCAATCTGGAGAAAACTCCTGCAGACGGCCAAGTGACTCTGGTGATGACAGGTGACAAATGAACTCTGCCATGACAAGTGAGAAAACTGTTGAGGAGCATAAAATATTAAGAATATATTCCTTACATCCCCTGCCTTGGAGAGGGGCAGCTCCTCAGATGTGCCTCTGGCCCGCAGATGGGCTTTGGAGTAAGAGCCCCAAGGCTGCATCAACACTCACTGCTCAGTGCAAGTCCTGTGTTCAGTTCACCAGAGAACTTCAATATTTTATGCTGTTACCTCTGTTAAAATGGGGGAAAAAAAATAACAAAACCCAAATGTACACCTGCTCTGAGTTTCTTGGTGCATGAACAAAAATCAAGCCAGCTCAGGATTTTTTCCCTCTCACCTCACCCTCCCTGTTTAATTTAATTGTGACCTTCCATTTTTTCCTCTGGAGAAGCTGGATATTACTTTGTAAAGGGCATTTTCACTCTTTAATTGAAAAAGACAATCAGGCTGTGGCAGAAATTATTGTTCCCCACCTTGAAAATTAGTGCCTGGACTGGCTCTTCATATCATTAAGCTGAATTGAAGACCTGGGGCTCGTGTGCATCCCAATGTGTAAATTAAAGGTCCTCTCCTTTAGAAGCTCCAAAGCAGTTCAACTAAATAAAAAAGCACTTATGAAGGTCCTTGGTTGATTGTGCAGCTTTGGAGAAGGACGAGACCCAGTGATTGTGCTTTTCCCTGTTTGGTTTTTCTTTTGGAAAGCTGCTCTGTCAGGTTGGGAGGAGCAGGGCAGCTTTCTCTTTTAACCAGGGTGAGATGTAGTGTTCACCTAGAGTAGGAAATGGGAATAAAAAGGGAAATTTGCAGTTGATTTTTGACCTGTCCTGCTGAAAGGGGCCACTCAGGCTGACTCAGCTTCCAATCCTACAGACCTGAGATGTCACAAGGCTCACGTGTGATTCCAGCAGGGGAAGGAGCAGGAGAACTCAGCAGGTGTTGAGTAGAAAATGCAAGTGTTTGAAAATCAGGAAATGGGAATTGCTAAGCAGCTTTCAGACACCTTAATTAGAGATAACACCCCTCTTAATCTCAGAATTGAATTCATAGAAAATCAATTAGAACATTTAAAAAATTGAGATTAGATGCTAACAGGAAAAGATTAATGCATTGACAGTATTAGCAAGACAAAGGAACTGTCAGAGGGTTTGTTTAGCGTTTTGAAAGCTGAAAAAGAGAGTTTACTTTCCAGGGAAAGTTGTAGGAGATGAGATTAGCCATTCCTTTGGGATATGTATGGAAAAAGAGGGATATTTTTGTAACACATCCAATAAAACCAGCATCCCAAAGGTCGGTACAAGTCTCCTACAAAGCAATTTAGTACAAGACTTCTGAGGAGGAGCAAGAGATATTATTAATGCTCAGAAGATTTTCTGGAGTGTTCTAAACAGGCACAGTTTGGATCTAAAATGGCTTTAGCCCCCAAATTTTGGGGATTTGCTATAACTGAAAGAAGAAAAGAACAAACTCAAAACCTGGAAGTATGGGACTTCCCAGAATGTGAGATCATTTAGAAGCTACAGTAGGCTTAATTTTTGGTATTTGTGATGAGGACAGACCTTAATTCTCTGAATCAGGCATTGAATTCAGACCCACAATGGGCCCCCAAATTCAGCCCAGGCTGAGAAAACAGAGGTAAGTCGTTGTCAGCTGATAAAACAGGTGCTGAAATTGCTTCCAGCAAACCAGAACCACCAGCTTCCTTGGAAAACTGCTGAGTTGTCGTTTTGATCCCATTTCCCTGGGAGAAAAGCCCTGTTGTGATCCATCACAGGAACACCACTCCCATTGCAATATATCAGAGGCAATAAAAGAGGAGAAAGAAAAAACCCTGGGAAGGATGTGATAGATCCCAAGCTGACACAAGCCCATGGAAATATGAGAAATTGGATTGATTTGTCCTCAGGAGCATGGCTAATTTGTAAAGAGCTCTTACCACTAATGCCTCAACATTCGTTGAACATTTGAATACCAAGTAATTACGACCTATAATATTTGGGATTATGTAATGACTAAACATTTCTGAGGGGGAAAAAAAAATCAAAAGTTCAAGAAAGCATGAAATTACATTAATTCAGATGAACTGTTGTAATTATGCAAGGTGATAAATTGGAGTTTCTCTAATTGTCTGTAACAATTTCATATATTTAAACACCCAAGTTTCCTTTTTTTCTCCTCAGAAATACAGAGCTGTCCTATGTTCCTTTTTAGGATGGATTGGTTTGGAAGTGCTGCACCTGTTCCTGAGGAATTTCAAACACATGATTGTGTGTTTGAAATTAATAAGTTGCTTCTTATGATGAGGTTTTTGTCCCTATGGGACAAATTTAAGAAGGAATTCCTAACCCAGGAAAACTGAGTGTCTTCAGACACAGTTGTGTAGTTAAATTTGCCACTCTAACATTTTAAGGCAGTTTTATATTTAAAAAACAAAAACAAAACTCAGATGTGTGGGGACTAGTGGTGGTGGGGAAATTAAAATAAATACCTTAATATACAGTCAGCAATTGGATGGGGCTTGGAGCAACCTGGGAGAGTGGAAGGTGCCCCTGCCCATGGCAGGGGCTGGAAGGAGATGTTCTTTAAGGTCCCTCCCATCCCAAACCATTCTGGGATTCCATGCCAACATCCTTAGCCCCAGTTGGGTACAATTAGATTACACCACCCAAAAGCCCTCCTGCCCATTCCTTCTCCCCATTCCCCCCTTCATTCCTGGAAATGTCAAAAGGCTCCTGCACTTGGAGTATTCCCACTGAGAGCAGAGAAAGCTCTGCCATTCTCTCCAGCCCCATTCCCACAAAATGCCATATGTTTGGGGTGTTCTGGGCACAGACTTTCCTCACTTAGCTCTGCAAAAGTTCCCATTCTTGTCCCACACAGCTGAGTCCCTCCCTTCCAAGTGAAGAATCACTTGTTCATCTGAGCATTTTGCTTATCCTGCATGACCTCATTATCACACTCAACTGATTAATTGTGCTGTACCAAGAGCAGGCTGCCAACATGCACAGATCTGGGGGAAAAAAAGAAAAAAAAAGTTGTTTTTTTGTAAAAACTCGCAGCTGAGAGAGCAATGGAGTGTGAGGGAACTCGTTGTTCTTAAAGTGAGATAAATACAGACAAAGAATGAAAAGAATTATGGAGGAACTAGGTGATAATTTATTTATAGATCTCTGCAGAAACACTGAAGTTAGCAAATATACCATCTGTTAAATAGTCAGCCTATTCCTAAGTGCATATTAGCAACCTAAATGTGTGCCAAACACCTGATCTTAGCCATCTTATTTGCTACTCTTCTTGACAGGCAACATTATGCTTTATTAGATTATGTCATGTCATGTTACAGAGCTGTGTTAGGTAACAGGAGCTGGGAGAACACAGTGCTTGTGCTCTGCTGGTGGAAATGCCCACCCAGGGCAAAGACAAGTGGATTTGAGAGCTGCCAGAACTTCAGATTAACTAGAGAAGAATACAATAGCTCCATTTATATTCATCCTCTGGTGATTTTTTTTTTATATATACTTAACACATTTTAGCTTGCAGTTAATCATTGAAAATACACACGATCCCATGGGGGGAAAATGGATGGAGAAACCTTTGGGCAAAGAGAAACACTATTTCTGATGGTCCAGCTCTTCCCTTTCCTTGTCCCTCTGGACTGTATAACAAAAGGAGACAATTTTCTAACTCATTATTAAATTCCTTCTGAATGGAATGTCATAATATTTCAGGGCAGGTGTCGCCTGCCTGGAGAAAGGGTCCAATAAAGATGAAAACACAAGTAACTCTGGCTCCACTAATGCATCATTTGAATCTATTTTGGCTTGGTTTGCTTTTTCAAATAGGAAAAAAATCCTTCTCTGTGAGAGTAGGGAGGCCCTGGCACAGGGTGCCCAGAGAAGCTGTGGCTGCCCCATCCCTGGGAGTGTCCAAGGCCAGGTTGGAGCCCCCTGGGACAGTGGGAGGTGTCCCTGATCATGGCAGGGGGTGGAATGGGATGGGCTTTAAGTCCCTCCCAACCCATAACATTCCAGGATTTTATGATAAAACCCAAAGTATAAAGTACCTATAAAATGGTGGATCCTCTAAGAGAACTACTGCTTTTTAATTATTCAGGTCAGGGACACTTGTCATGGTTTTAATGGAGAAACACAGACAGGTGACACCACCCAAAATTAGAAGAAAAATGATAACATGACATATTGTGCCATTAAACTAAAAATTGCTACTAGCAACTCATTACTTTCCAAAATCTATTCCAATTTCAGAGCCAAGTATTACATAGTTAATTCTCAATTGTCATGAAAACCCTTTCCTGCTGCTGCACTTTCTCTTTTTTTCCCCCCTCTATCCTTTCTTGGATGTCTCATAACAAGTGAAATTTTGTTCTCAGTAAAAAAATAGGCCTGATTTTCCATAGTGAGAAGTGTTGGAAAGCACCAGTTTTGCATGGATTTTCTATCTTGTTTGGGTTTTTTTAAACTCCATTTTTAAGCAGAAATTGCAGTTTGTGTTGTACTGGCAGCTCAAGGAAAGTGATGGGAAAGGGAAATGAGACCATTTCTCTTCGTGCCTGAATCCTAAAAAATCTGAATGTTTTGCAGCTTTATAATATTTTTTTATTTAATATTATAAATAAGAAAATGTGAGGGTCTTTTTTTCCCAAAGCACAAAGCCTTAGACCAGGCATCCCAAGCAAACTCCCATCTAAAATCCTGACAGTTGTCCCACCTTTCCACATCAGTATTTTGTGCTGCCGTTTTCTTCCCAGAAAATACTGAGCCCTCAGGAAAACAAAGAGTAAGATGGGAACTTTTCTCAGACTGAATTTCCAAATCAGGGAAATAAATAAATCCATACTCAAACACTGGACCAGGAAGTACCTTCTAAGCATGAAACCAAACTCTAATTAATCATTAATCATTTATATCCATCCATAGTATTATAAGAGGGAATAAAAATAAATAAATAAATTATTTTTTTCCTGTTTTTCTTGGGGTTTTTGTCTTTTTCCTCCCTCCCTTGGACTTCTCAGAGTGCAAAGCAGAGAACCATCCAGCAGGCAATTAAAAGAACATCAGAGTTTCAAGCACTTTCCCGGTGTATTGACAGGAACCATCTATTGAGGCTATGACAGCACAAGGAGGTGCTGCAGCTGGTTCATTCAATTCAGTCCCCTCTGAGGAGACAAAGTCTTCATAGGAGACCAATATCCAGGAGATGGAGAGGAGGAAAAGAAAAATTAACTGTGTAAAGTTCAGCTAAGGGGGAGAAAATTGATATATTGACATAAATAGCTGAGCCTGTACAGGTAGAAATCATTATTGCTTTGACCAACAAGAGCTGTTTCTCTCTCTTGAACTCTGGATCAGGTTGTTGTTCAGCTGATGAAAAATGGAACAATTGTTTGAAACAAGAATCTGCAGCAAGGTAAATAAAATAAGCTTAGGGCAAGCAGTTTATGCCACTAAGGTATAAAGAGATTTAAAGGGAAGCTGATATTTATTGTATTAAAGCTTATTTTGAAGGTATTTCAAGCAGTCACGTCCCGAAGGACTCTGACAAAAATGTTAAGGCTTCTCATTAGGATAAGAAGTGGATCAAAAAGTAAATAATCGTTTTTTAAAGTGTATCTATTGTGGCATGTTTTGTAATTGCATTAGTTAAAGGGAATCAGACCAATAATTCTTCAGCATCTCAGGAGAAAGCAGAAGAGATTGAGTTTGATGGTGAAAAAATAGAATTAATAGCCATTAAACCTGGAGATGGGCAGGGACATATTAATACCTGAAATTTCCCTAAACCATCATATGGTTTCCTACTGAAAGAACCCTCTTTATCTTTTTTAAAACTAGTCAATTAAATTTCAAGGAAATTAAAACACATCCAGGTTCTGCAGCCAGTTTAGGACAGAACAAGCTCATTAAGAAGGCAAGATATACTTTTATCATCACTTAAACACCACCTCTGTGGGAGTCCTGGTGCTCTTTAATTATCACTTGTATATATAGAAAAACACACCTGCTTTTATTTCTATGGAAAAGGAAACACCACAAAATGCATTTTTTTCCAACTCATGTAGATTAAGAGTCATAAGTTCCAAGAAATGATGCTGGAGAAAGCCATGGAATAATGCACTGGCTTGGAAAGGAGAAATTGCAAATATGAAATGGCAGGGGTAAATTAAAGCTGATTTATGAATAAATATCTCATGAATACCAAAGGACTAGATAATGGTTGGAGGTGTTCCCCAGCCTTAATGATTCTGTGATTGCATGACACTGGGATGGACATATTGTTCTATATCTCAAGGGAATGAAATTCTATTCTGCTCTTGAATGTATGAATCTGTTCTTGAGTTACTTCCATGGACAGTTTGGGATGCAGTCAGGAATAAACCTGACAGATAATAACCAGGTCTTGTTTTCTTCTTCTCTCTCAAGATCTTGAGAAGTTTGAAACCAGAACAAGAAGCCCGGTGTCAGTGAGAGAGGGACAAGGAGTGGTCCTGCTCTGTGGGCCTCCCCCCCACCATGGAGGTATGATCCCTGTGTGCAGCCTGAGCAATCCCTGCTTGGAATTCCTGTGTGCATGAAGTATCTGGCTTTACCACAAATCTGGATTTCAGTTCATTTTAAAGAGCACATCTTAGAGGTCCTTTTTTGTTGTTCTGTGGTTACTTGTCCTTGTTCTTTGGGTGTGACACACAAAGAAACCACAAAGGTCTGAAAGACCTTCTGCTGATGTACCCCAGCTCCCTCACTCACATGGATGGCAGAGAAGCCATCAGCAATTTTTTTCCATATCAAAACTACTTCAGGTGTGAATGGAAAGCCTCTTTTACCTTTCAGTACTTGCTGCTTCAATGCTCTAATTGATCCCTACATTACACACATTAGATTTGTCTTCTGCTCCTCAATACCTGATTTCCTCCTCCCTGGTAATCACAGAAAAATGTAGATTGGAAGGGGCTTCTGGAGAGGCAAAACCTGCCTGATTAAAGGAGGGCTGATTAAACCAGGTTTCTTGGTAATTTTCAGTGCTTCAGCTAGAGAATGAAAAGGAGTTTTCTGAGGAATTGATTTGTGGGTGCCCTACATCTGACATCCTTCCTGCTGCCTCCTCACCATGGGGATCTTCTCTTCTGGGTGAGGTAAAGTCCAGGTGCCACACAATGAGCCAGGGGTGCACTGAGCCCAGTGTTCCAGAGTTTCCATCTGAGACAACCCTAAATACAGGCTGCAGTTTTACTTTTCCCCCTCTTCATAGATTATTACCACCTCCAACATCAGCATTTCCAGAGCAATACTCCCGAACTTGTACAGAAACTGAGGAGAATTGGAAATTTTACCTTGGAAAAGTAAATTTATATTAATAGAGAGGGAAATATCAATAACATAGTTATCAAATTGTCTTGTCCTGGACTGAAAGTATCAGCAGCTCTTCAGTGACTCACATCCTGATCTTGGCAGTGACCACACATCCACAGGAGCTGAAGTTTTCCACGTGCAGGAGCCAAAATCCTGCTCCCAGCAATGCTCAATTTTTCTTAAAGAAACAGAGTTATAAGAGAAATTCCCAGGAGAAGGGAAATAGTGATGTCTAAAGAGGACACAGCATATCAGCGAGGGAGAGAAAATCATCAATCAATTTAAAGCCCTCAAGCCCTGAACAGAGAGGAAATGTCAGTTCACTGGGTGTTTACAGCCACATGAAAGGAGTTTATAATCAAGGAGATGAAGTGAAACCTGGCCCTTAAGGGCAGAAAAGGCTTGAAAGAATTCCTGAAATGTATCAGTGGGACAGACAGGAAGACAACACATCCATCCTTGAGCCAGTGAGCTCTGTATTTTCCTCTTGCTGTGGGATGAAATTATGATGTGACAAAGAGGAATGAGTAGGGGAAAACATTCAGAACAAATAAACAGTTATAGGTGAGTTCATTCCAGATTAATTGAGGTGACAAAGTGCTGTCCATGGCCAAAGCCTTGAGCACAGTGTTCCTTCAGCTGCTGACCAACAGGCCTGGAAATGCATTATCTGAAATAACAAGTCTCTGGAGAACAGAAACTGAGTTCTTTTGTCATCCATAATCACTGTATTTAGGATCCAAAATTATAGACCACAGGGAGGGAGTAGATGGTGTAAACTATAAGTCATATGCTGTCTCAGGATGCTTAGGAAGTTGTTTTTATGGGAGAGGATTGTATATTTAGGTCTTTTTTTAATTGAAACCCTTGCCTCTGACTCAATACCTGCAGGAGAAAGGATTATAGCTGTGCTTGCAGCTCACATTACACGTGTTCTGTACAGCACTTGGAAAGTGGCAGGAATTAGATGTCAAGGAACTTGGAAGATAAACCACTCCAGCAGGAAAAGAGTTGCCTTTCCCGTAATGTAATGACTTGAAGGAAGACAGAAACCCTCAGTACAGCTGCTGTTTGAAGTAGCTGCTATTAACATGGTTATTTTGAGATAGGATCCACCAAGTGAAACCTCCTGCCAGCCTAAAAAAAATCAGAATCTGCTTCCTCTAACAATAGAAAAAGGCAGGAGCCCAGAAAAACAAGGTTTCATTAATTGAAGTTTCCTCCCATGTAACATCAAGAGGGAGGAATAGGCAGATAGAATGAGAGCTCAAAAATATTTCTGCAGTCTGTGGCCTCAAGAGAATGTTTCACTTCCCTTTCTACCCTCCACTGCAGAGACCAGGCTTATCTAGTCCTACCCCAGAGCAGCCTAAAGTTAAACTTCCTGCCCAGTTCACAGCAAAGCTCAGCAGATATTGAGCACTCAGGTGTTTGTCATAGACCATAAGTACAGTTCCATGATCAAAAATATTTAAATTATTTAAAGCTTAAGTGTTGTTAAACTTAGTTTTCCAATATAGATGACAAGGTGCTACTTCTTTTTTTGTACATGTTTCTTAACAGAGACCACATTGATAACTTAGTTTCGAGTATAGAAATGAGTGATTTCAGTTAAAGAGGGAATAAAGAATATATTAGTCAGCTATAAAATAAAAACTACAAAAGGGCTGCTCCTTTTATATAAAGCTCCTTTGTGAAAAGCAGCTTTCATATCACCTTTAGACCTCAAACTACTCTCAGAGAACAAGTCTTGCAGAACTGTGCTAAAACCCCCCTTAAACCAAAAGGGAACCTACACTATATTGTTGTGAACAAATATTAGCATAAAAGAAAAAAGACCCATCTAAATTTGTATCTTAGATCAAGTAAGACATTAAAAATTAACTACAGTTAATGACCAAAACCTTATAGGTTGTAATTAATTTTCGAGAGCAAGAGCAAGGCTGGCCCAGGTTACCTGCCCCAACCTAAACTTTCCATTCCCCACCCAGGCCCTGCTCACCTCTTAGTGCTGCTGTTATTTCTGAGGCTCATTAACACACCTCAGAAATTTCCTCTGCTTGTTACTGAGGTTCAGGAGTGCAGGGGTGGGAAGGCAAATTGCATTTTGTCCTGAAACATCTCACTTCTCTGGCTTAAGTTCTTTAGGTCAGCTGTTTGTCCCTGTGTGATCAACATATAGTAATATTTGTTATATAATTTTATATGTATATCATTTTAGATAGATTATATAAATTTTATATCCAATATCTATTTTATCTACATTATCTATAAATGCAGATATAAAATTTATCTCTATATAAAAATTACATAATTTATCCTATAGTTTTATAGAGAGCTATGAGGTCGAGGAAAACACGTAGGAAGGAATTTTGAAGGAGACTTAATTTCTGCAGCTACACACGAGCTTGACCTGCCTCTGATTAAGAAGCTGCTGCCTAAATGGTAATACTTGACACCAGAGTATGGGGTGGACTGTTGTTCATTTATTTCCTTAGAAGTGAAGCCTGATCTAAAGCGTGTTTCCTTCAAGCTGGTTCCCTGCAGAGCTTTAAGGAAGTTGCTAATCTTGTTAGGAGCAGCAGGATCACTCCTGAATTTGCATTTCTTTGTGGAGAAGAGCTGCCAGGGCTGGAGCTGGAATGCTGGGGCTGTGGGATTTCTCTGTGCTGACATTGCTGTGTTGGGGTTGTATTGAAAAATAAAACACTCTTAGGGAAGTAGGACTTGCTTAAAGGGGGGATCTGGCAAATCCTCAAGAGCCAAGGCTGGGGAAGGAGGTGCACGTGGGTGGGAGGAGATGAGCAGCTCTGCCTTACGGAAAAAGGTCTTTGATTTCTGCATTTTATATTAAACACTGCACTTGACAAAATGCATCATCTGAGAAGGTTTGAAGTGCCTGTCCCTTTATAAACCGAGTGCTTTAGTCATGGGCTGGGTCCCTTTCTCTCTGCTCCTGTGAATCCCTGATCCAGCTTTCCCCCAACTCCAGAGGGAGGGAGAGTCTCCTCCCTGAGAGCAGAACCAGGGGCAGTGATTGGAATTTCTTGGGCTCAGGGAAGCACTGACATGTGATATCCCCTAGACCAGGATATCAGGAGGGATTATCAGCTGCTATTCCTTCCCAACTGTGCTCTGGAGGAAAGGGCTCAGAGCTGGGCCAGGATCTCCTACCTGGAAAAGCCACCTGGAAGGGGAGATGGAATTAACCTGCTTTTGGGGGTCTTTGGGGTCAGAAGGGACATTGACACCATGATCACTTCCTTGGACTGAAAAAGAACCCCAAACATACCCTAATATTGCAGCCCTAGACAATAGTTCTGCTCAGGAATATCCCCAACAAAGTCTACACTGCTGAAATTATCCCTCCACTGATGGAGCCCCTTGGAGCTAAAGGCAGTTCTGTGCCCACCAGAGTTATTGGGATCATTGTCTCTGGAGAGCAAACCTCATCTTCCAGTGTTCAGGGCTCAAAAGTGATAATTGGGGCTGAGTCCAGCTGATCACATGGAAAGGGTTGAGTGGTATTGGTTGCCCACAGCTACACAGAATTTTAGAAATTAAATCCCTAGAGGCGAGTAATGTTTTTGAAGCCCATCTTAGAAAACACCTTGGCACGTAGGTGCTACTTTCTATCCTCATTTTTTTTTTTACTTTATTAATAACAATGTTAATTTTCATGAACTAAATCCTGAAACTTTTTATAGTGCTCTGACATTTTAATGGCATTTTTTAGAGGTCCAGATATCAGAGGGATCCTTGCTGAGTATAAATCAGATTTTTTTTTTGTCATCTAGGGATAAATCATAATTTATCTGTCTTTGGAACCAGCTCAACTTTTACTGGGAACAACTTCCTTCAAAATTTATGGGAAGCACTCCACAATCTGGGTCTGAGATCTAGAGCCTTCTATGCCTCATCCACCTTCTGCTCAACATCATCTGCCCCAGGATCCTCCCAGCTCTGATGGAAATGAATGTGACCCTAAAAGTGATAGCACAGGAATTTTTCCTCCTTTTTTTTTTGCCCATCCAATGGATTTGCTACAATCTGAATTATTCAAAGTGACTTAAAATGAAGAAGTTTAAGTTACAGTAACTTTTACAGTGCAGACCTGGATTTTCTACTCTATTACATCTGTTGATGTAGTCACTTAACTTTCTAAGAAAAGTTACTGTGTAAGGGAATAGATTACTGATATAATGCCTTAAAAGAGGGAAAAAAAGTTCCATTTCTAAAGTTCAGTTCCTTTCTCTTGAGATTTCATCCAACTCCCACTGAAGTCAATTAAAATCAGGGTTTCTGTGCAGTTTTGTGGAGCTGAATTGGGCTCCAGGCAAGTGTGGCCTGGGGATGGGGGAGGATGAACCTGAAGTTAGGAGAGGGGTAGTGTTTGTATCCCTTAGACTGGAGGGAAAAGGGATTTAAATATGAAAAAGAGGGGCCTGTTCTTGTTTCCAGTTAAGAGGAAAATGCATCAATAGGCCCCAAAGCAATGGTGGAGCCCAGACAAAGCCACAGCAAGTTTGGAAAATGAAGGAACCCCCTGAGAACTGAAATCAGGACAGAAAAGGGTTGATTCTCTTTTACTGATTAATTAATTCACAAATTGACCTCTTGAAGAAAGTCTGGATGGCATAAAGTTGAGTTTAGTAGAGTTTTATTATATTCTGTCCTGGACAGAGGATTTGGCTGCATCACCAGGTCCTACAACAAGACCCTGGTTTTTGATTGCATAAAATAAGATGGTTTAAAGGTCCTTCTTGAGAGTCCTTTTGGTGCCTTGGCAGGTACAGTGATGTCCTGTTAGAGTAGCTCAGGGCTTTCTTCAGCCTCAGAATTGCCACCACCAGAACTTTGGCAGAGGAATCTCCAAACTGCTTTTCCCTATTATCACACTTTTTAAATTACCTCCAGTTTCTCATTAGATTCACTATCCTGTTGTGGAAGTCTGGGCATCCAACTGTCAGGTTCAACAACTCAGAGTTGTTTTATTGCCCATTTATTGCCTTTGTGTAGGTCTGTGTGAAGAGAAAAGTAAGGATTCCAGTTATCAAGGTACCAGCTCTTAATTGTTCTTGTGAGATCTGAGAAGATGGCAGATCCAAGGTATTTCTTCCACAGAATTCCAAGCTGACAACATACTGCTTAATTGAACATGCATTAAAGTATTTACCTTGCAAACCTTGGGCATTTTCTGTAGAGTCCTTAACTTGCAGGTTGAAGACCTTCAAAAAATGAGCAGGAATCAGAGTTTTGCTCACACCTCTCTATTTGTCCTGAGTTTGTGCCTGAGACAGGAAAATGTGGAAGACATGTCAGGTCATGGCTACATCATCTTTTTCTATGATCCTTCCTATGGGAAAACCATCCATCTCCAGATTTTCTTCTGTAAAGAGATGCTTTACCCAGGTAGCTAAAAGTACATGTAAATGTGAAAAAAACAGGGCTTTAATCTTGTGTATGAGCACGTGTACATGTGCACACTGTGAATTAATTGTTGCATCTTTCAGGTTTGCTGGAGACCACAAAAAAGTTTCACATGAAACTGTAATAAAACAGAGCCTGTTGCAGGATTTAGCCAAGTATAGAAATTGTCATTGATTGCTCCCTGGAGATGCATCATTTCTAATGAGAGCCCTAAAATGTTGGAAGCTGATAACATAAAACTCCACAGAACTACTGGAGTTTGCAGACTTATTACCACACTGTTCCCCTGCTGGAACTGAGGGGGGGAAAGGAACGTAAATAATCTTTTCCAAATGGGGTTGTTGATGGGGGAAATGTGGAAAAATGAAGCTGTTGGCAGAACACTGTTGGCTTATGAATTATGCATTTAATTAAGGAAAGCTAAACTGGTAGATTTTGAAACTTCTGATTTACTGTGGCTTATAAAAGGCAGAGTTTCAGTCCTGCTCCTGCTCCTGCTCCAGCAGCACAGCAGGGCTGGCAGGACACCTTGGATGCACCCACTCTGCAGGACCTGAGGATGAGCTCTGAACTTGCTCCTCAGAGCCCAAGGGTTGGCCAAAAGATCTTTCCAAAAATCAGGGTCCTTGGATGGTAAACTCACAGGGATATCTGCCTTTCCAGGGTGGCAGACTCAAAGGCATTAATTCTAAGTTGCCTGGGCTGTAGATATTTATTATATACATTTATTTATTTATTTATTACATGTAAAAATTAATTTTATATGTATTATCTATATTATATACATGATATCTATTTGCATTGTGAAACACTGTGTGGAAAAATGTGGCAGAAAAGGGCCAGGAAGTGAGAATCAGATGAGAAGCATGGAATAAAAGTAAGTGTGGAAGACATCAAACTATCAGCTGTGCAATAGTATCACATATTGAGTAATCTCCAAAATACTGTGTGCAGCTGAGCTCCCACTTCATGAAAATCTAATGATAACCCTCCATGTTACCAGTTTTATTTTTCCATATTCAGAATGAAGAAAGGAGTTGTAGCACTGTCCAGCAATTTGCCCTGTGGATTTTGAGAGGAAAAGTGTTGAAAACAGGAATTATTTACAAAACCATCTTTCTCATGCCATTGCTGCCATTCCTGCTTAGAAATGGGCTGAGCAGGAAAACGAAAAGTTACAGGGAACAAAAACTCCCGTGACCTCCTGAAGTGGCTTGAAATGAGTTTAAAACTAAAGCCATGCTCACTTTGCCTTGGCTAATTTGGGCATCCACAAGGATTTCTGTGACCTGTGTCGTGTTTTCCAGGCTTGTCCTATACGTGGATCTTCAACAATAACACCTTGGACCTTCAGGAAGATGGGCGTCGGTTTGTATCCCAGGAAACAGGGAACCTGTACCTGGCCAAGGTGGAGCCGTGGGATGTGGGGAATTACACCTGTGTGGTGACCAACCAGGAGGCACAACAAAGTGTGGGGGGGCCTCCCACCCCCCTCACCCTCCGCAGTGATGGTAAGAGCTGGGGCTGTCTGCCTGAAAACAGGCACAATTCCAGCTGCTCCCTCTCCACTTCTTGGGAATTCAGAGCCCTCTCCACTCCCATGGAGGTAGAAGTTTCCAAGTGATCCTTCTCCAGTTGTTGGGAATTCAGACCTCTCTCCATCCCCATGGAGGTAAAATTGTCCAACTGATCCTTCTCCAGTTGTTGGGAATTCAGACCCCTCTCCATCCCCATGGAGGTAAAATTGTCCAACTGATCCTTCTCCAGTTGTTGGGAATTCAGACCCCTCTCCATCCCCATGGAGGTAAAATTGTCCAACTGATCCTTCTCCAGTTGTTGGGAATTCAGGCCCCTCTCCATCCCCATGGAGGTAAAATTGTCCAACTGATCCTTCTCCAGTTGTTGGGAATTCAGACCTCTCTCCATCCCCATGGAGGTAAAATTGTCCAACTGATCCTTCTCCAGTTGTTGGGAATTCAGACCCCTCTCCATCCCCATGGAGGTAAAAGTTTCCAAGTGATCCTTCTCCAGTTGGGAATTCAGAACCCTCTCCCTCCCCATGGAGGCAACAGGCTCCCAGTAAAGGTTGGCAGGACACGATCCCACAGCATCTGCAGGATTGAGGGAAGATTCAAATTGTCAGGACAGGGATGATGAGACAAACACATGCAAAAAAAAGCTCAGTGTGAGGGGAAAAGAGCCAGAAAATGTCACCTGATGCATTAATAGTTCTCATCTCGTGCCTATGTTGAGGTTTAAATCTGACAAAGCTTTCTAAATCTATAACCTCACTGTATCTCAAACATCATATCCAAGGAGTTGCTTCAAAAGGAGTTGCTGAGGTGAGAAACTCACCTGCACATGTACAAATACCTTCCTGGCAACAATTGTAATTAAATGTTCACAGTGAGGAATACAGAGCTGGGAAATCTTCACACAAAGTTTGTTTTGTAAGTTTGCCCACCTCAATTTCAATACACTTGTCCTTGTTTGCAAAGCAGTGATGACAATCAGGGACAAAAGTCTGTGTAGAGTTGGATTTCCAGGATAAATTAAACTCAACTGTGCATTATAGAACAAATAAATTCCACTATGAGACTGTGCTGTTCTATAACAACCACATCACACAAAGCAAAGTTGTAATTCCCCAGCTCAAAAGTTAAGAATTTGGTACAAACTGTGATTTTGAATGCTCAAGATCTTTTCTGTCTCCCTTTTTTCCTTTTCATCACTCCATTCTTTTTCTCAGCCTCCTGCTATCAGTCTCTTTTTCTTCTCCCATTCCCTTTGGTGGCCTCTGGATTGGGTCCAAAGCTGCCCCCAAGGCAACAGTGGGAATTGCATGTGCAATATTTTAAATATAAGATAAGAATCAGCTCATTTTCAGTGTGGGATCTGGACAGAGATGCTATGCAGGAAAATCCATGATTTATATTCGTCCCACTGTTGCAATGAGTTTCACTGCAAGAGGCATAAAAGAGAGTTAAGAAGTTCAGCTCAAAGTTTAGTTCCCTATACCAATCCCAAATCTGCTGCAAAAATTAAATGCCCTAAATTGATACTGAATAATCTGGTGTTTATCAGATGTTCAGCCAGATTTCCAAATGTGATAATTCCATCTAATTACATCAGCCTTTCTCAAGTCTGCAGCTCACATTTGAAAGTCTTAAAGAAGTTTGAAATGTTTTGCAAGTATTTTGGACACAAAATTCTATGATTCTCTTGCACCCAGAATCTATTTATTGTCCTGAGAATTGACTAATATCAAAGGCATTGCTTGTTAATACTTCTTAGCAAGAGGTGTGAACCCTAAATTATCTTTATTACTTAATGCACACATATAAAACTTCTTTAAAGTCAAATTCTTCAACTCCTAAATGCACAGAATGTACAGATTTCACACAAGTTTTCAGCACAGGGTTGAATTCCACCCAAAAGGTTAAATCTTGGGCTCCAGGATGATTAATGCCACCCTTTTACACTGGAATTCTGTTGTACTAGACAGGTCTGGGGCTCAACTGGAGTGAGCTGTTTTGATGTTCAACAGGTGTGATGGGGGAGTATGAGCCAAAGATTGAAGTACATTTTCCAGAAACAACATATGCAGCGAAGGGTTCATCTGTCAGACTGGAATGCTTTGCCCTTGGAAAGTAAGATTTTTGTATTTTATTCAAATACGGGTTCTAATGTTCTACAATGAGAAATATTGGTTCTCTTGGATTTGCAGAATCAAATCCTCCTTTGGTCAGCATGCGAATTTGTGATTTTATTTTTAGGTTTTTTGAACCTTGGCTTGATGGTTTCTGTGCAATGTGTTCCCAAGGAAATGAGAAAGAAAACTGTATTGTAACTGAAATTCAGTTGCAGCTTGAAGCAGAGGGAGGAGGTGTGGGAAGGGGAGGGAAAACAAGAACAAAAATTCTATTCCTTGAGAGCACTTTTAACTCTGAGCTGAGTCCTGACTCCAAGTTACAGCACCCATGGCAGGGCCTGCTCTGTATTCAGAATCTGTATTCTGAATCCCTGTAACCAGCCCACAAAACCCAGTCTTCCCAATGAGCACCTGTTTTCCCTGGAAAAAGCCAACATAACCCTTGGATTGTTGACCTCTATTTAGTTTAAGTTCACTTTGGCAATCAGGTTTAAGGCTGTAAGTTTTTAAAGTGTTTAGGGCTTTCCCAGAGGTTAAAAGCCTGACTTGTTGACAGCACAAATTAATCAAATGTTCCTCTGGAACCTATGCTGGGAAGGAGAAAAATAAAGCAAATAAAAAGTTAATAAGATTGAAATGGCTTTGCTTTTCAGATGAGATTTCTATATAAACTAATTTTAGAGCTAATTTTTATTAAAGGTGTATGCATTTTTTGGCCCAAAACAAGGACCAGACTGGAGCACTCCTCTTAAAGCTGATTTTCTTTTCCAAATACTGTCAAGCTATTTCTCTTTAAATGCCTCCTTAATTGTGTGTGAGTCCTTGCAGGCTTTACATTTCAAGTTGTCATTTCATATTTCCATCTGTTGCTTGGAAAGCACTGAACAATGATCCATTGGCTGCAGAAAAATGAGATATACAAAGCAATGACACCTTCTTGAAGGAGTAATGATGGGTCATGTTAACATGATGCACAGATTTAACCATTTTAAGAACATCTTAAGGAGAAAAAAGCACACTGGAAGGACATGTGGATAATGAGATCACTCCAGGAGCACAGTGCTTGGAAATGAAATGGCTGAGGGGGTTAATGCAGCTTTAATATAATTTTTCTTCTTCAAATATATATATCTTTATTTCTTCCCTGCTGTAAGCAGTGCTGCCACACTTCCCTGGAGTTATGCTGCCTAAATTCCAGTGATCCATGGGCCAAAATCCATTATCCACAAACTCTTCTGTATCAAATGCTGCTTTGCTCCATGTGTTTGAGATGCTCTTTGTGAGCAGAGGCTCTTTAGTGGCATCACTGGGGAATTTCTCCTCTTAAATTTCTTTTTTTTTTCTAGGTTAGATGTCTCCTACAGAACTGTACAGTCTGATTTTTTTTCTCTCTGAACAGAGAACCCCCATCTCAATCAGTGCACAAACTTTCAGAATAATTTATATGTGAATAAAGCCAGAGAAACAGATTGCAGGTGAAATATTCTTCACTTATTAGATAAGGCCAGATTTCTAAAGGTATGTAGTGATTAGTGGCACTGTGGAAAGCTGGAAGTTTCCTACCTCCAGCTGTTTACAATTGCAGTCAGACCCACAGAAATGCAGCAGCAGGACCAGTTTCCCTTTGGATGCTGAAATCCCACTAAAACTGGCCCCTACCATGGTCTGTTTATGTAAAAATCAATTCAGCCCAACATTTGTTGAGCTGTACCTCTGATCTGCCACGAGCACTAAGGGTTATTATCTCACTTGGATTTCAGAACTGCTTCCCCATTATCCATAATTTTCTATATTCATACTGTTAGTCCAGTGTTTCAGACAATGCTGGGGCTGCTGCTGCCTGTGTTCAGTGAATAACAGAAATCTCTCACATCAAAGGCAGATTACAGACAACCTGCTGAGGTTTTGGTCTCCAAAAGTCTTAAATGAAAGTAGTTTTATGGTATTTAGAGAAATAGCATCTCTTTTCTATATGGAACAGCAAATCATACCAATTGGACTTTGCTCAAAAGGCACTTCCACGTTTAAAATACAGGTACAAGAGGCCAGACTTATGGCTGAGTTTAAAAGAGAGTTTAAAACTTCTTAAAAGTGGGTTGTTTTTTTAACTGGGGGGACTCAAAGTCACTTGGGATGTGCTCCTTTCAGCCAGGCTGGGGGACACTCGGGGGTAACTCTGCTGCAAAGCTCTTTTTGCATTTTCCATTAAAATTTCATCGCTGATTTTTACAAATGCTCCAGTAACCCCATAAATTCTTGCTTGGAGAAAAATAAATATAAGGGAATCAAAGAGTCAGCATCTACCCCTGGGAAAAGGGTTGGAAGGGTTGAATCCCAAATGGACAAATATGTTTGGGTCACTTCTTGACTTTCAGGCTTATTTTGTGGAACAGAAACCACGAATAGTAGAGAAGGTTTTGAAAAGGAAATTAGTCCTCGCTGTGATGGAAATATAATTAGGTAAAATATTCTGTAATTAGAGTGCAGCTACCTGATGAATTTAAACAGGCAAAAAAATGCACCTTATATCTAATATTTTGAAAGAGGAAAAACTGAAATATGAAAGAGTAGCTTCACTATTTCAAATGCTGCAGCTTGTGGCAGTTTAATAGAAGAGATGAGACTTTGTGTTCTGCACCAATATTCATTATGTTGACAGTGTTTAATATTCTGCCAGTATTAAAAGTCCTGTTTTGGATCAAGCTGTATTAATCATGCCATATATCCAAATTATTGTTCCCTGTCTTTCAGGGGATTGAGCATCGTGGAAAGAATTATGTTCTGTTCAGTTACTGTGTTCCTATCAGTAGATTTCTCCCAAAATAACTTTTTTTTTTTCTGTTGCACAAATAAAAATAGTTCCTGGAATGAAAATAAGCACAGCAGTCATGTCTGATGCACATATTTATTAAACTATGTCTGTGGTTTACATTTTGCTTCATTCTCTTCTCAAAAGTAAGGAAATAATCTGTTCAAAATCCCTGCAGATGGGCCACTGCCAGCAAAGGTTGTAAAAAACATATGTGAATAATATAAAATAGGATTTCTTTCAGCTCAGAATATTCATTTTTCATGGGAAGATCCCACCTATTCCTCTAAATATATTCATGGAAGGGTTTTTCTAGTGGCTGTTGGTATAAAGAGATAATCATACAGCTACAAGGGGGTTCCAATAACCATCTTTATTAAATTCACATAAAAATATCAGGTTCCACCTCTAGTTTCTTCTCAAGTTGTTTATATAGGATGCTATAAAAGGGTCAATTATGGGATTCTAAAATCATGGATCTGTCAGTGACTTTTGCCCCCACAAGTGAAGTTTGGTGTTTTCAGCCCAAATTCCAGATAAAACTAATCCCTGGAGATTTGTGCTTTCAGGGCTGAGGAGATCCCCTCTTAGAGAGTTGGAGTGAGTGCTTTGTGAGGGTCTCAGAAAACTTTGCTGTTTCCCAGATACCTCTTTAGGACAATCCAAACCTGAGTGCTTTAATTATGGTGCTCCCAGGATCCCAATCCTTCCCTGTGCCAGGAGACACGAGAGCAGCTTTCAAAGCTCAGCTCTGGCTCATCTGTCTGACTAACATGGGCTTCATTACTGAAAATGGAGCTTTAATTTCATTTTTAAGAGCCCCCAGATGAACAGGACAAAGGACGAGGGACAGTCTCAATGCATCATCTTTGCTGCAAAAAGGTGGAACCTTCAACCCAGTGTGGGCTCTAATGCTGCAGACAAATTAATTTCGTGTTCACTCTGACAAGACTTGTCAGCAACCACAAAATATTTTCCATTGCCTTTTCTCTCTGAGTTAGTAACTTATGGTTTCGTGATTCTGCTGCCTGTATGGTGGAATATAAATTAAATTAGTACTCCAAGATGCTCTGAAGGTTTCAAATAAACTGCAGATTTATGTACAAAGACACTCTCATATTTATGCAGTGTTTTCTTATTTACTCAGGTGAAAGCCAGACTTTGTCTATGAAGTGTAATAAATCTGAAAAGTGCTCTTATTGTTTCTTTATATATTCCAAAAGTTTTTAGCCTGTTTTAATCTGGTTCTTGGTGGTGACTAAATGAAAAAAGACCCACCAGTTGCAGGAACAACCTCAAATCTGCAAGGGAAGACACTGGTGTAGCAAAGTCAGATACTGACCTTCAAAGCAATATGATCGTGGAACATAATGCTACAAAAATTCACAAGGCTGTATTTATTGATTTAGATTTGATATATATTTCCCTGCACCTAAAGGACAGTTTCACTGCTTAAAACATCAACTTCTAAGTAGATAATTTGTTCCAAAACCCACTTTAATCAAAGTAAATTTTAAATTCAGTTGAGGTTTTTTTAACCTCTTAAAGTTTCACGTGAGTTCCACTCAAAGTTTCACATAATCTCTGCTGTAAAGAAAAAGGTGAAACCAGCCCCCAAACCCCCTGCTTTCTGCAAAACACAGTGACTGAAGCTGCTGAGAATTCTGTGATAATAAGGAAGAAATGCAGATCTTGTCTAGAGAAGGTCCTTCCTGTGGATGGTGGCACATGGATGAGCTGTGGATCTTTAATCTATAGCTCAGGTGAATGAGGAGCTCCTGCCCTGCCAAAAGAATTCCTTGTGCTAAAACTGGGGCGCTCAGTGCAAGACTCCCTGGCAGGAGAGCAAAGTGCAATTGTGCAATTGCAATTGTGCCTTTAAACACAGCAAAGCTGATGAACCAAACTCTGAGGGGTGTTATCCTCCAGCCACAGCTGGAATTCAGAGGGAGTTTGTTTCAAAACCTCTGGTGTTTGGCCAAAAATGAGCCCATTTTGCCTTGAAGCATCCCCAAGGATGTCATTATAAGTCTGTGGTGTGGGTAAAGAAAACAGGACAGTGTTTTCAGCTCAGACCTTGCTAAACTTGACTTGACAAGTTGACAGAAGGGGCCTTTCCCACCGAGCTCTGCCTCTGGCCTTGGTGTCAGCACAGACTTCCCTCAGTCAGGAATAGCCCTTGCTGAGAGAAACCAAATGGCTGAGAGCAGAGGAAACACTGAGATGAAGCTCTGCCAGGTAGCAGAGCATGTATGACTGCATCTAATTATTGTTTTCTTCTCCCATATGGCCGTTAGTTCCCTTTAATCTCTTTGTTATAAACAAAAATCCAGAAGACATGCCTTTAAAGTAAATAGTTAAATGCTTCTGGCATCCTGCAGGCTGCTGTTCTACAGGAGCTGTTCACCCTCTGGTTAATAAGCAGATTTTAAGAGCCAGCCACGCTTCTCTTGGAGTCCTCAGCAGTCTGGATCAATCCAAGACAAGGCTGCAAAGCTCCTCTGGCTGTTTTCCTGCCTGGAGCAGGTCTGTCGTGAGATAGACCTAGTCTGGAGCTGTGTTCCTTTTAAATAACTAAAAGTATCTTGCTTTATAAATAACTAACTTGCTTTACAGAAATTCAGCATGAATAATGTCAGGCAAGATTAGAAAAGAAGACTCAGGGGAGATCTTCTTCCTCTGCAAACACCTGACAGGAGGTTCTCACTCTCTTCTCCCAGACATGTGACAGGATTATGGCCTCAGGTTGCACCAGGAGAGGCTCAGAGTGGGAATTAGGGAAAATTGCTCCACACATAGACTGGTGAAGCACTGGAACAGGCTGCCCAGGGAAGTGTTCAAAAAAACGAGTGGATGTGGCACTTTGTGATATGATTTATTGGGCATGGGGGTATTGTCAGAGGTTGGACTTGATGATCTTGGAGGTCTTTCCCAACCTTAATGGTTCTATGAGATGATTTGTGGAGAAGGCAAATGTTGGGCTTGTGCTCCCAAATAAGTTGGACTGGTTAGAACATCCTGGATTTATGAATTATGCTTAGAAACGGAAATTATTTCTTTTTAAAATATTATTACTCTTATGAAAGGATTTTACATTCTTTTTTCTCTGTTGTAACAATTTTCTCTTTTTTTTTTAATGAACTACAATTATTTAGTCCTGTCCCAAGCATTAGCTGGAAGAGGTCTGATGGAAACTCCTTGGCAAAGAAAATCAAACCCAACAAAACCAAAGGAGTTCTGGAAATCCCTGATATTCAGGAAGAAGATGAAGGTTCTTATGAGTGTATTGCAGGGAACAGTCGAGGAACAAACATTGCAAGAGGTCAATTATTTGTCTATGGTGAGCAGATTAATTTTATTTTGATTCTTTTTAAAGAGCATGATGGTGTTCAGTTGTATTTTGCAGATGAAGTCTATTAGTCCCTCACTGCAGGGATAAAATGCAGGTCAGGTTAAACTGATTAAAAGCTGATTGGAGTGACCTTCACTGAATTACAGCCTCAGCAAATAATGATATTTTGCATTAAAAGTCAGATTGGAAATGTGGGCTGTGCCAAGATGGAGTTGGAAAGGTTAATAAAAGGCAGAAAGGAAACCCTGGTACATTTAAATGAAACATTAAAGGCAGGGAAGGAGATTCATTTTCCAGCAGCAGAGACTGGGCTGCCCCAGGTGTGGACCATGGGAAGATTCAGGAGGTTTTGGTTCATGGCACTGAAAGGTTATTTCAGCTCCTATTCCAGCTCAGCTCCATAAACAAATGAGGACAAAGCAGGGAAAACTCCTTCCATCCCTTCCTCTCCTTCCTGCTTGGCTAAAAGGGGAGAATAATGTAATTGGGACACTGTTCTCCCTTTAAAATGGAAAATAATACTCTGGGAAACTGTTCTCCCTTCCCTTTTCCCTCCCCACATGCATTAATTTCCTGTGATCCCAATCACTCCTGATGGTCCCTTATAGCCAAGGTGAATTTTATGTTCTTTAGTCCCATTGTTAATATCCAGGGAAAGCAACATATTTTGACAGCAATAAGAGGAGAGATTTTTTTTTTTTCCCCTTTACCTCATAAATCTTTCAAAGGAGAAGGAAAAAAGAATTAAACGTAACTCTGAGGAAAAAAATTACAGAGAGACTGAGCCTACAATTAACATCTGTTGAGAAGGCTTTGGCAAGTAATTTTCCTTTTTTTTAAAGTAAATCTCTTCTAATGAAGAGATGCAGGCTTTGCTGATAAGCCACCAGCCTCCTGCAGCCATGGCCAATATCAAGATATATGCCAGGAATAGAACAGTCTGCTGCTGGTGTTTATATTTCATTATTTCTTTGCTTTTAGGGGGTTATTTTTGCTCTCATTGCACACTAATTTTTTCCCGACACCCATCAAGCAGTTTCATTAAAATTAAGTTTAGTAGATTACCTGGATGTGATTGATAACAGCACAGGCAATTACAGAATTATGATCAGTTAATTCAATCTAAAACAATGTGCTTATTAAATGTGCTTTGTACATTAATTAATAGCTGTTCATTATGAAATATATAAACAGAATTCATGAAGCTTTTGCATGAGATTTTTTTGTCCTATTAGTGGTGGGTTGGTGTATTATCTACATAATTGATTTTCCCTTGCTTCATTTTTGTGCTGGAGTGTTTTTCCTTGTTGGCAGCTTGTCTCCAAGGAAAAGAGTTTCTTTCCTGGACAATCTCTGCTGCTTTGTGTGTGACACCTCCAGCCCATGGTTTGGGCTCTGAGAGCAATAAAAACTATATGTAATTAGAATTACTGTGAAGCAGTAGGTGAGCTCATCCTTCCAGGGCCTCAGAGCTCCTTCCAGAGCCCAATGGGTTCCAGGAGAGCTGCAGATGGACCTTGGACAAGGGCATGGAGGGACAGGACTGAGTAGGTTCAGATGGGACATTGGGAAGGAATTATTGACTGACTGTGAGGGTGGTGATCCCTGGCACAGGGTGCCCAGAGAAGCTGTGGCTGTCCCATCCCTGGAAGTGTCTAAAGCCACGTTGGAGCAACCTGGGATGATGGAAGGTGTCCCTGCCCATGAGCTTTAAGGTCCCTTCCAACCCAAAACATTCTGGGATTCTCTGATTCTCTTCCTAAAATTAAATTACTCTGTATAAGTACCTCATGTATTTGTGTGCTTATATATTAATTACAGAATGGAATCACAGAATATGCTGATGGTCCACTAGAACCTTTCCCTGAGATCCAACCTGACCCTGCCCTGGCTGATTATGATTTTATAACCCAGCCGAACACTTCCAGCCACGTGTGCCAGAGGCAGAGGGATGCCTCTCCCTTGCCTTTGGTCTAACCTAAATTTAGGAGGCTGTTCATTATTCTCCCTGGGTCTCATATTCATCTTTCTCTTGACAACTATTCCAAATGTCAGCCTGCCAGAAGAGAATTCCTGCTCAGCCCAGGCCTTGGCTCCCAGAAGTTTACAGAGCTTGGATGGGATTCCTTTTGCTCCTCAAGGAATCGATGCCAATGTTCCAGGAGTGTCCAGGGGGTGTTTTTCTCTCCTGAGTAGCCCTTAATTCCTTGATGTCAATTGGAACCAAAGAACTCACTGTCCGAGTCCCTTGTTTCAGATATGTGGGTAAACAGGGAGGGAATTTTTACAATCCATTGTTTCTACAAATTTTGGCCCTAAAAATGGATAATATCTAAAGCAAACTCCCTGGCTACTGGTCTCTTGATCTCTATCATCTTCCCAAGCTTTCCCTGAAGTTTAGTGCCAGGGGACTGTGCAGAATTCCCTTGCAGTGTAATAAGAATACGTTGGACAGATATTAATTAGCCTTGCTCAGTTCATTAATTAATGGCAACATACCTCAAGCAAAATCACTTTTCTTCTGCTTAAAATTATTTGCATATTCTTTTCAGCACCCCCTGAATGGGATAAAAAAATCCAAAATGCCTTTGTGTCCCTCTATGACAGTTTATTTTGGGAATGTAAGGCAAAAGGAACACCAAGCCCTTCCTACAGTTGGTTAAAAAATGGTCAGCCCCTCGTGTCAGAGGTAAGGCTCCTTTGTTTTCTTTGCTTTCTTGTTCATTAATTTCATTTTTTATTCATGATTTAGTCATAACATTCATTTCATTATACATTAATTAAGTTTTTATAATGTAGGTAAAGATTAATAAATAAAAATAAATGTAATAGCACAAGGTCTTTGCAGCACAAAGCCTTGATTCCTGGATTTCACCCTTATTGAAAATATATCAGATTGCAGATTATACAGAGAGAACCCCAAATTTCTTCCTGTGATTTCTCTTACAGAGCATCTCATTGCTACAAGATATGGCAGCAGGTTAAAAACATCAAATATAGTTGGTGAAAAAAGGGTGAAAGAAACATTTGTAGACATAATCTGCAATTTGGGGGAATTGGTAGGATGCCAACCGACTGGAAGAGGATTTCAGAGCTGGAATTGCAAAATGATCAGCATTAAATTGCACTTTTCTTCTGTTCCTGTGCTTGATCTGTAGCTGAGTGGACCTTTGGTCTGATGCAGGGTGGCTGCTCTCATGCTGCTAATCCTTTAATTCATTAATCAGTCAGCTCTGAAAACCAGTTAATATTGAGGGGAGTATTTCCTGGTGCTGTGCAGAGGGATAATAGACTAAAGAAAGCCATAAAAAGTTATAAGGAAAAGATGAATAAGTGCAAAAATCTCACTTAAAAGCAAAAAAAGGACTAAGTGGAAAGGGAATTAGTGGAGTGTGGAAGGAGAGGGGAAGTCAATTGGAACTCAAACACTTAAGAAACATGACCAGATACTTAATTAACCAGGTCTTTGAGAACTCAGCTTCCAGGCTGAATAATTATATGTCTGTGGTGGCCAAGCTTTGGCACATCCATCCTCCAGTCCTCAGTTGTTGGCAACCCCGTGGAGAATGACTTCTGTGACAATGGCTGGGTTTGCATTCTGCTGAGGCCAAGTTTTCCCTTCTTTATTCAGCCTCCATCCAGCCTCTCTAGGGCATAAAATGGCAGGAGTTTTCTCTAATACATTTTTAGTTGCTTGGAAAAAAAATAATCCTGTGATTAATTCCTGTCTAACGAGAACAGATACAGGATAATTTCCAGAACATATGGGGCAAACTAGCACCTGCTGGGTTGCAGAACCAGCACTTATTTGATTTAGTAGTAGTTTTGATGAAGTTAGAGTGGGGTCCAACCTTCCATATGATTTTCTGCTGGATTAATCCTAGGCAGACCCAAGCTGCATCTGAGGAAAATAGCCAGAATATACTTGGATTGCAGCTTTCCTGAGTCTGATCCTTCTACTCATTGTCAGCTCTTTCTAAACAAGATCCTCTGGTTCCTCTCTCTTTGAAGGAGCAATATTTAGAATCTGTCACTCTTCAATTGCATCGTTTGGCTAAAAAAGAATAAAATGCTCCAAGGACATATTTTCAACCAGTGTGCTGTAAATGCAACACTTCAGGCAACAGAATGCTGGATGTTATTGCTCAGCAGACAAAATGGACAGTTTGGAGGTGAAAGGACAAGGGAGATGTAATAAAATATTCAGTTGGTCGCAGCACCTTGCTTGTTGGAATTCTCCCAGGAAGAATAACTCCAGATGCTTTGCACCTTGGGGCTGATTCTGAGCTTATTGTTTACTCTTTGTCAAACCTTTCAGCTCAACCACCTCCCTGGTCATCCCAGCATTATTCCTGCTTGTGTACACGGTGTGCTTTTTTTCTTCCCTTTGGAATACACAGCTCAAAGGAGCCAGCAGGGAACGGTGGGGAAATTGGGATATGTATGGAACAGGAGCGTTACTGCAGAGGGGGGTTTACATTCAAAGGATGTTCATAAAAATAGAATGTTTTGAGAGGACAGCAAACAGCCTGGAGGTAAAACTGAGAATGCAGAAGATATTTGGAGTGAAAGGCTCAAAAAAACATTATCAGTGGCTAAGTAATGTAATGCTGTTAATTAGTTTGCCACACACCAGCCACGCAGCCCCAGGCTGTGCTCCCATCACATTTCCAAGCTAAACAAGGTTAGGCTGGGCCAGTTCGTGGTTGGGACACCCCAAGAAAAAAGCTGGAGTGTTGGAAAATAGAGCTCCAGGGCTCAACAGGGAGCTTTCCCCCCAGAAAGGGGCAGAGAAATCCGCCCAAGGGCTTGTGGAATTGCCATATGTGTGAGCTCAGGAAGTAAGGGATGAGCAGATGGAGCAGCCCTGTTGAGGAGGACTTGGGGGTGCTGGGGGTGGGAGGTTGGACATGGCCCAGCCCAGAAATCCTTCTTGTGCCCTGGGCTGACCCCCAGCAGGGGTGGGGGAGATTCTGCACCTCTGGCCCCTCGGGTGAGACCCCACCTGCAGAGCTGCCTCCAAAGCTGGGGAACAGCACGAGGAGGGCATGGAGCTGTTGGGAAGAGTCCAGAGGAGGCACAGGATGATCAGAGGGATGGAGCAGCTCTGCTGGGAGGAAAGGATGAGAGAGTTGGGATTGTTCAGCTGCAGAAGAGAAGCTTTAGGATGACCTGTGGCTTTCCAGGACCTGAAGGAAACTACAGGAAACCTGGAGAGAGAGTGATTATAGGGTCTGGAGTGACAGGACAAGAGGGAATGGCTTTCCACTGATAGAGAGTAGGGTTGGATGGGATATTTGGAAGGAATTCTTGGCTGTGAGGATGGGCAGGCCCTGGCACAGGGTGCCCAGAGAAGCTGTGGCTGCCCCATCCCTGGGAGTGCCCAAGGCCAGGTTGGAGCCACCTGGGACAGTGGGAGGCGTCCCTGCCCATGGCAGGGGGGGGGATGAGATGAAATTTCAGGTCCCTTCCAATCCAGACAATTCCATGATTCCATGACAAATGTTTAGCTGTTGAAATGCTTGTGGCTGTTCATCAAAGACTGCACTATAGGGTCTAAAAATATACCCCATACTCTTCCATTCCTGCTCCAGAGGCAGAAGAGCCAGACTAAAGGAGCAGCATAACCATACCAGTAATATCTGTTTTCAGACTTGCACTTGGTGATGGAATTTATATTCCCTGTGGGTTTCTTTCAAACTCATCTGTTTTGGGAAACATTTGTGGTTTTTTTTCCTTCTCAGATCTACACTTTGCTGTAGAGCTTTTATTGTCCCCAGAGGGTAGTAATTGTAAAATCACAAAATATTTAGCTTTAAGTTATGATTGTCGCATGAAACAGGTTTTCTTCTGTTTTCCAAAATAGAGCAAATAAAACTTCTTTTAATACACCAAACTCCCAAATTACCTACTGTGCAGCTCTCTCTATTTCAGCAGAATTGCACTGAGGAAAGAAAGTGTATCTAGAAATCCAGGCCTTGAGAACTCTCTCCCTGTGTTCTGACAGCGGGTTCCCAATTGGAATTTAAGTGTTGGCTTTCAGTGGAGCTTTTCCAGTGGCTCATTTTTCTGTGGCTCGTGGTCTGATGGCATTTGAAGTGTCCCTGTTGTTGGAGCACCTCTGTCTCCTGTGGAACTTTTCTGATCCTCTCAGGTCACCATTAGATTCATCTGGTGGGATGAGAGGGATGGTGATCCTTGTGCTCCCAGCCAGGGATGAGGTGCTGCTTTTTTGGGAGCTGTTTGGAAATGTGGAGCAGCTGTACCTGCCCTGAGGAAGCTCCTTCTGTGTCACCTTCGTGGTGAAGCACCACAGATTCCCAGCTCAGCGGTGCAGGGAAACACATGGCACAGCTGGAACATCTGGGCAGAGCTGCCCAAAGCAATTATTGCAATGTGTGTGTGGATTTCTTAAAGAATTTGAAGCACTAAGAGGGTTGAGAACACAACCCCCATCAGTTCACATCGTATTTCTAATGTATCCGTCCACATTCCTTCTGAATTTTCTGTGTGATACTAAAAAAAACATTCAGGTTTCTACACTCATTGGCTCTGTCAATGTTTTGCCTTGTTTTTCTTTTGTCAGGAAAGGATTCAAATAGAAAATGGGACTCTTATCATACCTGTGCTGAATATGTCAGACTCTGGCCTCTATCAGTGTGTGGCAGAAAACAAGTACAATACAATTTATGCCAATGCTGAGCTGAGGGTGATGGGTGAGTAAATGTCACTAAAAGGAGCAGGGACTGAGAATAAAGGACACTCTGAAAAAATCTGAATCTAAGAATAGACGAAATTCCACCTGGCACTCCAAGCCTGTTGATATTTCTTTGCTGTTTGCTCTTTACCCACATGCAAATCTGGGTTTTTTAGTTTAATTTCATGACTTGTTTGGGGGAAGAATCTAATCCATGTGTGGTCTTTTTTATCACATGCACACAAGTTTAAGGAATGCTCTTTCTCACTTATTTTGAGTTAAAGTTATTCTGCAGGTTTAAAAGTCATTTTAGAAAGTGAGAAAAATAGTTTTAGCTATAAACAAAGAGCATATGGCAAATATGTATATAAACAAATATCATGTAACAAGGAATCTCATTAAAGTTTGCACATAAAATGGAATTTGTTCTTGTATTATAGAACTATTCTGTTCTAGATAGCCAACAGCCAAGTATTAGTGAAACCAGTGAAACACAGACTTTAAGAGCACCCAACTATTGCACAGATCTTGTGTTTTCTCTTGTGAATTTTTTTTCTGTGAATTTTCACAGAAAATACTGGAAAAATAAGCTTATTTTCAGAAAACAGTGTAGATTTATGAAGAGAAAATCTTTGGAAAAATGGGGTTTTAATGGAATAGTTTCTGCAGGTGGATACAGGGGTCTGGACCAGGAGAGTGATGTTTATCCTGCTGACAGCTCTGCTTAGGAGCCTTGGTCTTCATCACAGACAGACCTGTTCTGCCAATCTCCACAGAACCTTCAGGAAAGATGGTCAGGCAGTTTTTAGTTAGAGTTTAGAATCATAAATAAAGATAATCATCATAAATAAAGATAATAAATAAGATGCAATGAATTTAATTCTTTGGCATGTAAATACATTTGCCATGGTAGATTATTATACATTTGGCAAATCAATTCTTGAATTCACCTGCTGTGTAACTCGAAGATAAGAATTTAGCAAGTTCATTTAGTACCTTGTCAGCCCAATATTGTTCTGCTCTTCTTTCCTCTTCCTTCTCTATTTTTAGCTGCAGCCCCTGATTTTTCCAAAAATCCCGTGAAGAAAATGTCTGTTGTTCAAGTTGGAGGTGAAGTTACAATTGGGTGTAAACCCAGTGCTTCTCCCAGGGCTGTGATCAGCTGGAGAAAGGGCTCAGAGGTTCTGCACCAGAGCAAAAGGTACCACTTGGATGTTCTCTACTTTAATAACATCATTCCAACCTCAGCAAAGCCCAGCTGGCTTGGGATTGCTTTGGGCAGCTCAGGGATGGAAAACTTGGATGGCAGAGGCCTCTTTGTCCTTAGTAGAGGCCACAGTTGTGTGGGTATGAATGTGGGAGAGGAATAGTTTCTGCAGAATGGTGTGATCCACGTGCTGGTGCTCAGCAGCACTTCATGCCCTGCAGGGCCAGCAGAGCTGGCTGTTCCCAGCTGTAGGAGACATCAGTGGAGGCTTCATGGAAGCAGAACATTCCCCCAGGCTGTGGCAACAGCCCAAATCAGCCCCTGTTCTCTGCCACTCCTGTTTAGGCTGGGCTTAGCTACTGGTACAGCCCATGCCCAACTGGTTTGGGCTGACATGGTCTTCAGTGATGGCTAATAACTTATTTCTGAGTTGCCACAACCACCCACAGTATTCCTTGGAGGAGTATTTGGACGATGCTCTCAGGCTCACGGGGTGTCTGTGCAGGGCCAGGGGTTGATTCGATGATCCTTGTGGAGCCTTTCCAGCTCAGGATATTTTGTGACTCTATAATTACATGCTAATGTCAAATAAATGGTAAAATATTAAAATCAAAGTGGGTTACTGACAGAAATTGTGAACATTATGCACAACATCCAACCCTGAGGATATTTCAAATGTAGACATGGATTAAATGGGCAACAGCTGCAAATGTCTGAGAATCCTTCTGGGAGTGTCTGAGGATCCTTCTCAGCATCTCTTTCAGTTCACAAATATAACAGCAATGCTCTCTAGTCAGGCTCTGGAAATGAAAATCAGTAATTCATAAAGCTCTGGGACCTGAACACCACATTTTACACTCAGCACTGGTCGCTCAAGGAGGTGAGTTTGGGTCACATCAGACTTAAAATTCTTGTAAGTCACTAAAACATTATCCAAAACTGTGACACAAAGAAATCTTTCCTTATGCCACACTGCAGTAATGTAAAATTCGGACAAAAGTAAATCAGAGGAGTATTTGTGAAAGAAAGTGGGAATCTGAGAGGAATTTTATGTCAACACCAGAAAATTTGCAGAAAAGTTTACCTGAGCAATCCATGCCATGGATACAGAGAACTTCCCAGTGATTATTTTTTCCCCTTTTAGAAGTGGCAGCTTTATTTTCATTTTATCTGCTCATGATGATATTTTTCTAACTAATATTTAGTCAACTCTTGATTTGTATTTTGATTGTATGGTCTATTCAACAGGCTGAACTAAGCCCAGATCTTGAGGTTCCAGTACTCTGATATTCCCCATCTGATTAACTTTAAAAAAATATTTACACACTACACCCAGTACTTGCTCGTGCTTCTGTATTAATTTCCTCACAATAATTCTAAGCACACTGTAATTTCTCAGCATCCCAGAAGGCTCCTGCTGCTCTTCAGGAGTAAACACCAGGAGCAGGATTTATAAAGGGAGACAGTGTTTAAAGTCTCTGTGTGCAAAACATTCTTTACTCAGTGTGGCCACTGGTGCAAAGTGGAATTTCTGAGGTTTTTTTGATTATTAAATGGCTGAGTAGCTAATGCTGGGGTTTAAAAGGAGGGGAAATTAATCATCTCTACAGTATTTTTGCAGAAATCTGTGATAGAAAACAAAATGAAATCAGGGTTTGTGTGGTTGTAAAGTACATTGTTAATTAAAGTGCTACATTTACATGTATTTTTGGTCATGAAAAAGAGAAAGAATCTGCTCTGACTTTCTAATCTATACAATTAAACCCTGATACGTCACATACAGATTAATGATACTAACCAAAGATATCCTTAGTTCTGCTCCCTTTTTATTTTGATGTCATTAGACCCTTTCTGGACTCCTTTAATAACATTTTTTTTTTATATTTGCTTGGGTTATAGGTGCTAGGAAAAGGAAATACCAATCCCTTATGGTTCTGGCAGCCAAACTGTGAAGGACACACTGCTAAAAAAGTCAGATCATGTAACTTCCTTGGAATGATTTAGACAAATTCCATCTTTTGTTACAGAAATAATGCAACTAAACCTATTCCACCTGAAGGGGGAAGAATGTTCTTTCTTTTTTCCTTTCTTCCATTCACTCATGATAGAGTTTACTCCTGATAATCCTGAATATGTGGTGACTGCTCTCCCTGATCAGCTGAGTTTCTGATATGGCAAGAGAACTCTGTTTTATATTAAATTCAGTTTGGAAGTGTGTAAAAAAGAAGTGTATTAAATAGGAAACACTGGTTAATAGATTACCCAATTAATGAAAGCACTATTAAATATTGGTTTTATTTGATTTCCTTTTTAATCAAGCAATTTTAACTTTGTGAAGTTGCTGTATTTGGGCCCCTGTGATATGGAAAATATCTTAAAATTTCTTGAAGTGTAATTTTCTGCATCTCTTGTCAGAGTTCAGCAGTGAAGTTCCTCAGCCCTCAGTCCCCTTTTCAGAGCACAGCTTCCTCCAGCTCCACTTGTCTGTTCCATTTCTCTGCAACCCAAGCACATCGTTGCCCAGATTTTCAGCAGCTCGTTTCCTCTGATTTCTGTAAAATGCTTTATTGCATTTGAAGAAAATGCCAAATAAATATCTTTTTACATTAGATGGTAAACCAAAGCCTGACTATACCAATAGCAGGCCTGCTTACAATTCCTAGAGTTAATGTCCCCTCTCTGTTGAGTATTTGAGATCAAAATTTTCAAGAATGGCTTCATTTTACCCTTATTGATAAGGATCATCCCCTGAGTACTGGGATTTATCTCTGGTCCATGCTGCTGGCCAGCTTAGAGAGGGAATTCAAGTTTATCAGCTGCAGGAATCAAGAAGAAATCCCAATTAGTTGGCTAATCCTGGCTGTTTTTTCTGCTCCCTCTCCCAGTGATTCCCAATCAGCTCATCTAGATCCTCTGGCAGGACAGTTCCAAGTGCTCTTTAGGGCAATTAATCTCCTCCTTTGGGTCAAAGTCTTGGGGGTTTTCAAGAGCAATGTCACTTCTCCAATGGGCAGCTCTTTCAAGAGGTTTTGTTTGCCTTTTTACTGAATAAATGACTTTTCCTGGCATTTGCTGTGGGGTTTTAGCTCAATGTAGAAATGAAGTGCAACAAAGAATGAGCTTCATGCTCCCAAATCCCTCCCTGTGGAGTCTGACACAGACATCAGCTATTTCCATGTGTGTCATATTCTCAGTATGTGCAAAGGGACTTTTTTTCATCTCACTTCTCACTTCTCTCATCTGGTGTCCACTGAGGAAAAGAAAGAGTAGAAGGGAACGATTCATATATTAAATAAAACAAATTTTCAAGTCTAGACACTGTTCTCATCACAAACATGTTTTATCTCCTTCAGTGAACTCAGGAGTGGGACCCTGATGGAAAACTTAGTTTACAAAAATTCTTTTTGATTGAAGCATTTTAATAAATGGGAATTGGGCCTCACTTTGCTTTACCAGGGAGAGGTGCAATTCCCTCAGCATGAGCTGAGATCCCCAGGCTCTGCAATGAATGCACATAAACATATGTGATTCACTTCACTCAGAATTTAAATGAGGATTGCTGAGGGAAAGCTGAGAAATGAGGTAGGCACAAAGAATGCATTAGTCATATACAGCACTTTCCATGCATTAATAATCAGTAATAAGCAAATATTCATAATTTAAATTGTTTTTTGGGGACTGGGCAGGAAGTACGTTTAGGGAATCAATAAAATATGCTCAATATTTGTTGGCTCCCAGACTTGCTTGTAGGACACAGTTCAGTCCCATCTCTGTGAGGGATGAGGAGAGATTCTCTTCCATAAATAAAGCTGCTCTGTGTGGTGAATTCTCTTTCCTTGGCACACTTGGGTTTGGTGTTTTGCACCCAAGTTATTGCCCTTACTCAAAGGAAACAGGGCAGAATAACTGAGCACCAAAATGATAAGTTGTCTTTCAAAAACCTTCTGCAGAAAAACTAATTCTTCAGCCAATCTTCTGCAGAAAGAACTGAGCAGATGTTGTGACTGGGTGGGGGAAATTTCTGGTGACTGCTGAGTTCTCTGAGCTGCCCCTTGGAGACTCAGACTCAGGAGGGTTGTCCTGCTCCTGGATGGATCAGGAGGATCCAGAAGGTCCCATTAACTGAAGGGTTTGGTCTGTTCACAGCCCTATAAGAACCATTCACCTACAACCTTCTGGGCAATCTTGGCCACCATCTGCTTCTGCTTTTCTTCTGCTACAGCCAGATTCCAAATCCATAAGTTTTTTAACACACAGTATAATCTTTTTTGTTGTTGTTATTTGGGAAAAAAATCCTGGTTTATGTCTGTGAATGGAATTAGACAAATAGGGAGTTAAAAAATAAAGATGATTCAGCCTAGGGATGAGGAGGATCTGCAGCTCCTCCTGAGGGGAAGCTCCAATCTCTGCACTGTGTGAGCAGGGACAGGACCCAGGGAAGAGCTGGAGCTGTGCCAGGGCAGGGGCAGGATGGATCTCAGGGAAAGGTTCTTCCCCCAGAGGGTGGGTGGGCACTGCCCAGGCTCCCCAGGGTTTGGGCACTCCCCAAGGCTGCCAGAGCTCCAGGAGGGTTGGGACAACACTCAGGGACAGGGGGGATTGTTGGGGTGTCTGGGCAGGGCCAGGAGCTGGAATTCATGATCCTTGTGGGTCCCTCCCAGCTCAGGGAATTCTGATCCTGTAAGTATTTGGTAACCAGGAAAAGTCCTCAATCCACTGATCAAATACAACATACAAAATATATTGTCTGTGAAACAGCATTTCAGCTCGAGCCAATTTGAGAAGAAATGTGTCAGGTCAGTTCAGCAAACTTCAGTGAAATATTTCAATTATGAGAATGTCAAAGCTGGTGGTTCAGCTTCCAGAATATCTATTATCTTTAGAAATAAATAAAAAAAAAATCTGGGAGGAATCAAGACAAAATGGATGGAAAATTCCCAAATTTGCACTAGTCTGCTAACAAAGGAGGAGATTGATGCCACTTAACTTCTCTGTAGCTGAAGTCAATATGCAGCCTAAGGGAGTTATTTACTTGGCAGGTGCCTCCATCTCAAATGAGACACCAAAGTTTTAGATGAGCAAATCTGGGGGAATGAAATCCTTCGACAGTGTCTGAAAAAACCCTCTACTTGTGTGGAAGTCAAAGAGATGAGTAGCAAAGGCAAAGAGAATCTTTGCTTGTCAGACTCCTCAGTGCCACAAACCACCAGCTTTATGCACAGAAAACAGATATTTGTATGCTGGGAACAAATATCATATAGATTATATTTTCCTCATGGTATTCCAGCACTTACCATTCTATTCCCAGCTTTCCACAGCAATGCAACCAGGTGAATAGCAATGGGATATTAATTTGCCTATTATTTTATTTTTAAAGTCTGGTTTTTGAGGGCTGGATTAAGTGTATCTCTGTTTTTATCCTTCTTGCTTTTCTACCACGAGAAGCTTTGCAAAGCTTTGATGAGATGCCTTAACCCTTCTCTCTTATCAGTGTCTCTGTGCTTGTAAAGAAGTTCATTTCCTATTTTAGTATTTAAATAGAGCACTTGAAGTGTGGGCATCAGCAATCAGAGCAATTCCAGCTATCTCAGACACCCTTGCTGTAAGTCAACATGAATACAAATTAAGTTTATCTCTTGATGAAATTCTACTTTTGCTTGGGGAACCAATGGAATTGATTCCACATCTGCTCAATTTGATTAATCACTTCAGCTCTATTCCTTGCTAACAAATAGATTGACAGAAATCAAAAGCACAGATTTACCTGCCTGCTTTCAGAGCTTGGGCAGAACTTCTATATTAAGACATGAAAGCTCCTACAAACCCTGAGACTGCTGGTTAGAATTGGTTTTCCCCTCTCAGGGCACACTGCTGGGGCATTTTTTTGGTGCTAAGCAGACAACCCCCACCATTAGACCCTTCCTGAGGGAATGCTGAGAGCTGCAAGGGATATTCTGTGTTCCAGCTAAAAATATCTTATGCTCAGATTCCAGTGGTCTGAGTTTCAGAAGCAGCAGAAAGTGTTTTGCAGAGGACTAATGAAGGCTGTTATAATATACTGATTATTTATTTGCTCTCAGCAGTGGTGTTGTTCTGGTTCTGGTGTTAGCTATAGGCATTTGGCTTTGATTCCTTTGGAATAATGTCACTGAATCCATAGGAGGAACCTCACACATGGCAGCACTCACAGGAATGTTTGGCGATCCAGCAAAACGACTTCTGTTGGCACAAGAAAAGTTTTACAACCAAAGGGTTGGCAGGAAATTCCTCAGGCTGTCCAGAAGTACCTTCAGTCTTCCCTTTTTTGCCCCATTTCCAGTTATTTCTGTCTTCTCCCCTCCAATGAGGTTGAAGGGAGGGGAGTGGAAAACATGAGAGAAGCATGAGGAGGGATATATCAGGAGAAGGAAAAATGAGCCCAGATGATGGGAAGTAAAAAGACAATCTTTTATTTTTCCTTCTTTATCTTATTTTGCTTTGTTTCCCCCCTTTCTTCTTTCCCTGTTCTCTGAAGTGAACCTGCTGCAGAGTGAGAGGGAGGCAGGAGGGGCCCCCCATTGATACCTGACCCAGAGAAACCCTGGCAGGGAGCAGGCAGAGGAAGTGCAGTGGAAGGCATAAGAAAAGGGCTTTTCCTTTCTTTTCTCTCTCCTTGGAGAGTTTCCCAGAAGAACAAGCCAATAAACCTGATTTCACTGTGTATCCCTGACTGCTCAGGGCAAGTGTTGAGCCTGTCAGGGAGTGAGCATGGAGGAAGCAGGGAGAGAAGGAATGGCAACCCTCTGCTCCTGGATTTATTAACCCTCCCCTCTAATTTCACCCCTCTAATTTTAAACTGGTCCCACTCAGCTCCTGGGAACCATGGTAAGGTGAGCCTTTCCCAGGGGTTGTCCTGTATGCCAAGGTATCCCAAGCAATCTGTCTCTCTCCCATGTCATCTGGAACAGCAAGAAGCCAACCCCCAAATGTCAGTGCTGTTTCCTCTCTCCCTTTTGGTTCATGTCCTGTCCCTGCTTCATGCCCATGTTGTGATTGATGTTCAGGACTTCATCCAAAGCCAGATAATCTCGTTGGAGTGTTTCCATTCACTTCAGCAGGCTGGGAATCAAAGCTCCTAATTAGGAGCCTGCACAACAAAATAATGAGAGAATGCAACCTTCTGTGCTCCTCTCACTGTCCAAGTTGTGCTGCCATGCACAACTTTACTGGTGCACTGCTCTGGGGGGTGTTGCTGTGGAACACAAAAATGCCAGGATTGGATGGCAAACGTGTTGCACAGACATCAAATAAAAGATAATCTCTCATCCCTAAGGTTTTCAAGCTAGGAGTCATTTTAGAGCTCACAGGGTATGTGGGGAGCAATGGGTTCTTGATTATCATCGAATAGCCTGAGTTGGAAGGGACCTCCGAGGGTCATCAAAGTCCAACTCCTGGCCCTGCACAGGACAGATATAAAGGCCAGGCATTCCACAGGCATGAGGAACAAAGAGGCTTCCAGGAAAGAGTTTCTGGGATCATTTTGAGTGTGAAGGGTTATGGGAGAGAAAGCATTGAAAATAACATCTCAGAAAAGTGGCTGATGTTTGACCAACATGAAGCCAACACCAGTCACAAAGCCATGGAGTTTGTAGGAGGATACCAACACCTCTGCTTTAGCCATGGGATTTTATCACAAAGAAACACTTTGATTGCTTCATTTGTCTGAGAGTTAAAACTCTTTTCAGATTTTCAGTGAAAGAGAAAATGTGAAAAAGGAAAGGAAAAAAAGCTTAAGGGACACACAAAAGTGTCAGAATGTGACTCACACATTAAAAAGACATAAAACTTCCATCCTCTGGGCTATTTTGAGCAAGGGCGTGGGTCTAAACCACACACAGGACCCCCCATTGTCTCACAAATGAGGCACAAATCCAGTAGCCCAGTGAGGCTTTTTGCAAGCCCACAGGTGGCCCAACCAACAGACACAAGAAGCTAAAGGTGATGAAAACTGGTGGGACAGGGCTTGGAATGTCCTGGGATAGTGGAAGGTGTCCCATGGCAGGGGGTGGAGCTGGATGAGCTTTAATATCCCTTCCAACCCAAACCATCCTGAGATGTTTTGAATCTGTTCAGTGGGTTTCTGAAGCCAAGCCAGTACCACCCTGGTGTCAATTGTTTGTTTGTACAGACTCCTTTAAAATTAACAACAGGTTTTACTGTACTTTGGCTTTTGAAATACATTCTGACATGCAGATAAGGAAAAAGCTGCCTGTAAGTGAATTAAACTCTCATGCAGAGGGTAATTCAGGGCCTTATGTACTGTTTAAATTCTACTTAAGTCTTATATTAAGAGCTTATTTTTACATCTGGAGTGAACCTGGCAGTGTCTGAACTCCTAATAGTGTCTGGATATAAAAATGATGATTAATGGTGGGATTAGAACAGTGGTAGTGTGGACAGATCATCCTGTGCTGAAAGAACTTTTGTCTGATGTAATGGAGTTACAAAGATCTCAGAAAATCAGCAGAACTTGTTGGAAGACAGAAAAATTGGCAACAGTTTTATTTGGCAATTCAGTTCATTTTCTGCTTTTCTTTCCCACACACACAGAGGTGCTGTTGCCCAGTATTCCCTGGCTCCAAGTTCTGAGGTGTTTTACTACAATAGACTTAGGAGCACCTCTATAGACGTGGTATTTTTCTCCCTTTTTTCTTTGGTCATCACATAAAAACATCTGCTTCACATTTAATCCTTCAATATTTTAAAGACAAGGCAAAACAATGTTATTTTATGTTAAAGGCAACAGCACCTCCTGAAAATACTGGATTTTCTCTGGAAAATATGATGGAGTATAGCTCAGTTCAGATGCCTGTATATATTTACATAAATAAATATTTGTGGTCCCAAATTGCAGAGATTTGATGTAAAAATAACTCTGCATTTAGGAAGAGAGGGGAATTTTAAGAAAGAGGAAGGAACAGCGTTACAGTGTCATCTTCTTTTCTAAAATATTTTAATAAGACTGTTCAGCTGGATTGTGTAATGTTGTTTTGATCCAAATAGTTAAAAGATTATAATGACATTTATTTTATTTCTAGTTAATTGTCAGTCATCCCTGAAGCTCATTTCTATCAGCATGCAGATAAGGAAAATCTTTTAAGCATAGTTTATTAAATGGCAACACTATTAGCATACAAATTACATTCAGAATAGAATAAACAGGTACAAAGATCATTAACATATGATACAGACAGTCAGATCTCAGATGGGACTCAGTGGGACCTTTTCAGAAATACCAGGGCTGTCATCAGCAGGGCCAAGTCATTCACTCAGTCAAACTTTCCTCACATTTACATCTGCATAAATCACCAGGAATTCTGAGCCACTTGGGAGCTGGGCTGTTTCTGCCCCTCACTCCCCTCCCTTTGTGGTTTTTAATTCAGCCTCTCTCATGCTTCTCAATCTTTGTAAAATTCGGAGTGTCAGATATTGTCTCAGTGTCTGCTGGCACGTCTGGAGGAATTTATAAACAATATATCTTTCCCCAGCCTGGCAAGAAAAAGTGGGTTTGCTCCTGAGCAGCAACGGGAGGCTGAGAGGACACAGTTTCAAGTAGGATTTCTCAGATAATAAAAATTACTTTGCCTCTGATTTCATCAGACCCAGATTCCTCCCCTTTTATCTGCACAGTGCCATGATGATGCTGCAATAACCTCAGGAGGTGTCAGATGGCAGAGGCAAGCAGGAGACAAAAAGAGGGAACCTTCACATTCAGTATCAGGGTTACCTGGATACCTGGAGAGGAATTGTGCCCTGGAAGACACTGGTCTCCTCCTGGCAGTGCTGGAACCTGCAAAACCAGGCTCCATTCACCCCCACTTTTACACCAATCCACCTCAGCCAGCTTGGATGGGGATTTCAAAGACATTTTCTGTTGTCAATCCCAGGAATTAATATCCCACCCCTCCCAAAAGCAGACTGGCTGAACAATAGAGCAGTGCACAAAGCTACCCTGGTGCACTTTCAAATCTAATGTCTTGACACTTCTTTCTTTCCTTCCTCAGATTTTATTTTTCTATCAGCCTTGTTAAATACACATTATTCTTTCATGCTCTTAAGATCAAAGCAAATAGCCATCAACAATCTTTTGTTCACATGAGACAACACGTTGGGAGCTGGTTTGTTTGGCCTGGTTAATTAAAAGCTGTACCTATCATCCCTGCTTGATTTCTCAAGTTCTTTGCTTAAAAAGTATGTGTGACAATTTTAATGAGCTCTCACTTCTTCCCAGCCTCGTGTCTTCTTCACAAACTTTGCAAACTCTTCTTTTTGAACATCACACAGAGCCCTGACTCCAGCAGATCCTGGGGAGGCTGTTCCTTTTCCCTGTCTGCTCATCCAACCTCCTGATGGAGTCACTCAGAGAGGACTTCCAATATTTCTATGCAATGGTTTTAAACTAAAAGATACTTGATTTAGATTAAATATAAGGAGGAAGGTTTTTTACAATGAAAGTGGCAAAACACTGGCACAGGGTGCCCAGAGAAGCTGTGGCTGCCCCATCCCTGGGAGTGTCCAAGGGCAGGTTGGAGCAACTTGGGATAGTGTCCCTGGGGAGGTGTCCCTGCCCAAGGCAGGGGTGGGACTGGATGGGCTTTAAAGTCTCTTCCAGCCCAAAACCAGTTTGGAATTCTATATGGAGCGATATCTCTGGGATATTTTAATTTGCTCTTGTGTGCAAGAACATTTTATGAATTTATAGAACTGGATTTTTATCTCTTCTTTTCCTCACAGCAACTTGGTTTAATTGAGCTGTTTCCCCCAGGTAGCCCCCGTGTGACTCAGGCAGGAGCACAGGCACGAGCACAACGTTGAATTTAAGCATTTTGTAAGTCAGAGATGCCAGTCTAGAGTTAAGCCTGTGCTTAAGCAATCCCTTGCTGATCAGGGTTTCTTGAACAGCTGTATCCTGAGTTCTTCCTTCTCCTCCTCCTTTCACAGGGATGCATTTAAGAGATCTGCTTCACCTTTTGGGCTTTTTGTCCCTCCACAGGCACTTATTTATTTATTGAGAGAAGTCCAGTTTTCCTGGCAGGCAAAATATTCTACTTTCATTGCATTGTATTGGACAAGTTCAACTTTTCCATCTTGTCACTGTACTTGGAATTACCTTGTCTTCTGATGCAGCTGCTAAGAATTGTTATCTGTAGCCTTCACACAGTGGAAAATGTTGTGAGAAGTGCTGGTTTTCAGCAAACCTTTCAGCAGGTGAGACGTGCATTTCACAGCTTCTTTTTAAACCATTTGTTAGAGCTTGAGCCAAAGCCCATTAAAGGAAATATTCCCACTGCCTTCTGCATCCCAGTCCCTTTATTTGAAAGACAAATAGAAGAGGATGAAGTGCAGCCCCTCTGAACCCACCCAGAGTGGAAAGTCATGGCTCTGGGGGAGTTTATGGCAACTTTGCTCTTCGTGGCAACTGGGAGGGTTTTTCAGATGATATTTTTTGTCTTGCATTTGAAATGCATCATCTTAATTTTCTGCTGTGCTCTGCTTTCTCATCCCTCTCCTGATACAGACCCCAGTACAGCTGGAAACGTCTCACTTTTTAAAAAAAAAATTTCTTTAATCCCCTTCCCCACTAAACTAATTACTCTGGAGTCCTTTGTGCACTCACAGAAACTGTGCCTGATTATCTTATTTACTGCTCACTCCCTAATTGTTGTCAGGTAGTGTGACCTGATTTGAACAGCTACAAAGCTTTTATTACACGTGGTTTCCCTTTGCTAAGCTCTGCTTTGATCCATTGAAAGAGCTCTTCCATCCTCAGCCTGCCCAGCCATTGAAATATTGTTTCAGAACAGCATTTCTTCAGATCAAACATTACCTCATCAGCTCTTCACTGGGTACAAAACCCTCTTAGTGGATAAATGAGACAGATGGGAATTATTCTGGGCTTGAATCATCGTGAGGAATACAGGGGGGGGGAAAACCTGAGACACGACCAAACTTCAGTGAAAAAGCCACAGTCAGAATCCACAGGGGCCAAACACAGAGCCTTTACTTCCAAAACTTCTCCCCTTTGTTATTCTGTATTTTACAGACTCTTTTACTGTGTATTTACCTGAATGGAAGCTTTTGGGGACTGAGATTCTCTTTTTTGTTGCCTCATCGCCACATCCAGATTTTAATTTGCAACTCAGAGCTTTTAGGTGTAACTTTAGTAAAAATAACAGATCATCAATATTTGATGGAGACAAAGACACTACAGTGGCTTGTTATAACTTATGATTCAGGTCTCCAGTTTATGAACATTTGCTGATTCACACTCCAATCTCCTTGTTTGATGAAGATCATATGTTACCCAACCAGCCAATTGCATCCACTATTTTATCACCAGCAGTTTGTAATGATGATGTTTTTTGCTGAAAACTGATGGGAAGAAATGCATCATTAATGCAAAAAAATATTGCAGAGGCAGAAGTGGAATACTTGCAAATGTTTCTTCATATTTTTGAAGCATTTCATGGCTTTGAAACAGTGTCATCAGGTGTGTCCCCACATCTCCTGTTGTGATGCAGAGTCTCCATTCATTGGATCACAGAATATCCTGAGCTGGAAAGGACCCACAAGGATCATCAATCCCAGGCCCTGCCCAGACACCCCAACAATCCCCCCTGTCCCTGAGTGTTGTCCCAACCCTCCTGCAGCTCTGGCAGCCTTGGGGAGTGCCCAAACCCTGGGGAGCCTGGGCAGTGCCCACCCACCCTCTGGGGGAAGAACCTTTCCCTGAGATCCATCCTGACCCTGCCCTGGCACAGCTTCATTCATCCTTCCTTATCCAAACAAATTCATTTAGCTGATACCTCACTGGATTGAAGAGTGCTCTTTGTCGCTTCCTATTTTGATCCACTCCAGTTTAATATGGATCAGTGATGGATTTTTAAACCTGAACTTATTTCCTGGTCTTTCTACAAATGTTAAACCAAGAGCTGCTGCAGTACCTGCTGATTATTGCCAAGGAAACAAAGATTTTTCATTGAAGCCTGAATCCCTTCCCCTCTCAGCTCCACTTCCCACTGACAGCGTGCCTGGAACCAGGAGAACATCTCAGCTTCTCTCATTCCTAAATCCACCTTCTCCTGCTCCTCTTTTGGCAGGGGAAGGTCAGATGGGTGGAGAGGACTTGAAACTGGGGAGGTGTAAGTGAGAAGATCAGCAGAAATCCAAGTTTAACACTGATCTTCCTCACCTGAAGGGTTGAGAGAGTGCAAAGGGGAGCAGGACAAGGTCTGATGTGTGTTCCACATGTAGGTACAAGTGTATAAATCCTGAGAGGAAAACAGCAAGACACTGTGATGGGTTTTTTTGTGTGTTTAATGTTTCTGTTGCAGCTGCCAGCTCTAACTCCTGCTCTTGTGATTGTTCATTTCCTTTAATAATTCATTTCATCACCCAATCTTATGTTGTTAGTAATAAATATTAAATACCCAAGCTGTGATGCATGAATTAGAGATTTTCCATTTTATAAAAGGATTCTTGTATTAGAGTTAGATGTCAATTAAAAGAGGAACATAAAACATGATGCAGTGCTGCTGTGAGTGCTGGAATGAATGAAGCTTGGTTTCCTGTGGATTTGTGGCTGGATTTGCACAGATGTAAGGAAGTGTGGTATTTGTGGGCTGTCCTGGGTTGCAGATTCTCTGATGCTTTCTGAGGACCAACAAGAAGAAGTGGAGACCCTGACTCCATCCTTATAAAAATTCCAGGAGCTTGACATCTTAAATTTCTTAAAATCTGGTCAACAACTTCCACATCTACCAAATGTAGATGAAGAATGGAGAAAAAAAAATAACAAGCCAACCCAGCATAACATTTTGTGTGCAAAAGTTCATTATTCACCTAATTCAGTTTTCATTGTGCAATTGTGTTTCTGGAAAAGATCCCAAATTCCTGAGATACTGTCCTTGTATGGAACAGCAGGAAGGTGCCAGGCACAGTGGCAGCCTATCCCTGGAAATATTTCTGTACTGACTTACATCCTAAAGCACCTCATTGACCTGAAGAACCATATGAACAAGCTTAAACATTAATTTTGTCCATAAACCCCAGGATTGGCCCTGAAATCCCAATTAAAGGCAATTTATCCAATACTTTGCAAACTGGTGCAAACAACTCCCTGACTAATTAGGTGGTTTGAGGGCCCTGTGAAACAGGGTTGTATTTGATTTGGCTTTTCAGCATCTTGGTTTGTCTACTAATATTTTTTATTTTATCCTGCACAGGCAAATGCCTCAAACACAAACTTAATGTGGCTTAGGAGCACTGGGATCTGAAAAAAAAAAATGCCCCCCTTTCTAAAATACAGCACAACTGGGTAACGAGTTTTCCTCCTTTCTCTTGAGACTCTAGATTTTGCTGCAAGAAAATCAACTGGAAAAGTTAATGATCAATCCCAGTATGTCAATGTAACACTTCTAATACAGAAATCAATAATAAGCAGAGAAGAAAATGGGTTGAGACACATTCAGCTTGCTGTGGAAGAGAAATGTAATGGAAACATTTAAATATTAAAATTAGCACTGCATTTCCATTATTGTTCCTGTAGGAGAAGACTTTTTTTATATTGTTTTTTTTTTCTGTTGTTGCCCAGAAATGTTGTGGATTCCCCATCCCTGGAAGTGTCCAAGGCCAGGTTGGAGCAACCTGGGATGGTGGAAGGTGTCCCTCCGGCTGGGCTTTAAGGTCCCTCCCAATCCCTGTGATTCCATGGATCTGTTTTGCTTGTTTTCTCCAGGGTGCTGTTGCTGGAGGATGGCAGCCTCAGGCTCTCAAACATCACCAGGTCAGATGCTGGAATGTTCACTTGTGTGGCAACAAACCAGTTTGGAACTGCCAGAAATTCAGGGCACCTGATTGTGAAAGGTATTTTGGAATTTCCTTTTGTGGAACCAGATGAGCTTTAAGGTCCCTTCCAACCCCAACCCAAACCAGAATCAGGTTTGATTCTAACCTGTAACTCTCTTTTTTCCTTAACACTCTCGTTTTCAGTGATATCAGAGCTGCCTGCAGGGGTGACCTCCTCCACCTACTGCATCTGGTGAAAATCTTTTCCAAACTCATCCTTTGAAAGATCAGTTGGCACTGAGGCAGCACAGTGTGTGGTCTGAGATGATGCTACAGCACAGGCAACAATGAGTAAACCAAATTTAGGGTTCAGGCAGCTCTGACTTCCTTAAGGTTCTGAACCAGTTCACATGTCACCTCCATTGCAACAATATGGGAAAAATATGGGAAAAATCACATTAAAACATGAACAAAAATGATTTTGTTTGGCATTTATGAAGTTTATTAAAACACTGAGTAACAACATGGTATAAAAATGAGCTTGTTTGCAGGGAACATTTGTTTTTGTTTCCCCTCTGGAGAAGTTTTGGCTGTTCAATTATAGGCCTCATTGCTTCAGCATTATTTTCAACTGAAATGTCAGAACTTGGAAAAGCATATCTAATGTGCAAATTAAGTTTATTGCTGCTCATTGAGTTGTTTATTCTTTGTGGGAGAAGTGTTTATTACACCTCCAGCACTCACATCATCTTCCATCTTTTCTCCTCCAAAATGGGATTTGCCATATAATGTATGTCTGGGTTGCAAAACAAGATAGAGAGACAAGAAAAAACCAAGAGTTTTTAAGAAGCTTTTAAAGGTATTTGAGGTGGAAGTTTTGGAAACAAGCCCATAAAAGATGCAGAAAATATCACACAAGTGAACACTCTACACCACTGGCATCACTGGGGATGAGGAGCACGAACAAGAGGTACAACAAGATGATAATACCATAATAAAATGAAATACTTTTTTGCTACCACTGCTGAAAAACACAAACACGGTATAATTCACAAAAGGATGACTTTCAATATTTATTTGGTGGAAGCAAAGAAGTTCATGCCAATAATAAAGTAGATTTCTTATAAAAATTAACAGTCAGTGTCCAAGGCCAGGGTGGAGCAACCTGGGATAGTGGGAGGTGTCCCTGCCCGTGGCAGAGGTGGAACTGGATGAGCTTTAAGGTCCCTTCCAGCCCAAACCATTCCATCATTTATGACTCTGTATTACTTTGGGGGTTTGTTGTGTTATAAAAAGTCCTTGTGCTCTGCCGCTCAAAAATCCCAGTTCTCCAGAGGGTTCCAGAAAATGCATTCTTTTAAAATATTTATCTTTCCCCTAAGGAGACATTCCATTAACTGATGAATGATCTCTGGAATTTTTATTCCTTCCTGTAACATTCTCTACCACAACTGCAGCTGTCTGATTTCTATCTCTTTGAGCGTGGGATCCAATAATGGCACAAGAAATCCCATGAACTGGCTGATCTTTGAGGTATCTCCCAGCCCAAACCCTCTGTGATTCCCTGATTCCTGACACCAAGAGTTAAGCCATGATTAGGACAGAACTAAGGCAGCTCTTGCACGTTTTCTCCTCCTCCCCTCACATTATTTGCAGGACTTATTAATGTTGCTGAAGAGATTCTGCTCTCATTTTACACAGGTGTCTAAATTCTCATTATTTACAACACTTTCACACACCAAAGCTTTATCCAAGGGAATTGCTTACAACAAAGTGGTTGTTATCTCTAATCTATCTGCCAGTCAAAGCAACAAAACTGAGGCCTATCTCTTTCCCCTTCAGCGAGCTAATATTTCCCCTCCTAAGAGCTGCAGGTTCATTTCTCAGTGCAATGGGTTAAAAAAGATCAAATAAATAATTTTCCTGCCTGGGAAGTGTCTTCTTTGAAGCTGTAACATGAGCAGTGCTGTGCAGTAAAGCATAAATTAATATAAATAATAAATATAAACTAAGGATGTCCATGTGTAAAGTACTGATGAGCAGCAAATTTGCTTTTGCTGCATTTTTGATCAGGAGAGATTTTCAAGTTTGAAGAACCACAGGCATGTTTTTAGGAGTCTTAATCAAGTCTGTACTTTTGGAGCTGAAATCATAACTATTGATTATGGGCTTTAGGAAGGCAAATGTGACACAATTCACATGTTGCCTCGGAGATCTGCTCACTCCCAAAGACACACAGAGCTCGTTGGGTTGTGTAGCCCAAAGATAATGAGCTACACACAGGTAAGAATGTTCTGAAATCATCATTGTATTACACATAATTTCCTTTATTATGGAACATTTGGGCCAATTTGAAATCATTTCATGAATGGTTCAAAACTCCTTAAAAAAAACTACTGTTTTTAGGAGCATTTTAATAAAAAATTATCTTTTTTTTTTTTTTAATCTCCACAGAAAGGACTGTAATTACCATTCCACCTTCTGATACAGATGCAACAGTTGGAGAAAGTATAGTCCTCCCCTGCCAGGTGTCTCATGACCCCTCTCTTGGTGTGGTGTTCACATGGTCGTTCAATGGCAAGAAAATTGAATTGAGTAGAGGAATAAATCACTTTGAAAGGATTGGAAGAGTAAGTTTCCTGAACTCCTTAATGAAACTCTTTGCCACAGTCTCTAGATAACATAAATACTTATCATAATTCTCCCATCTCTATTTATATTCCTGGCCAATCACTGTTTCTTTACAAGGGCTGCAACTATTTATTTCTCTTCTCTAAATTTCATAAAGGCTCTTGAGTTATTTGTGACGCCATAATAAAAGTGTCCACATGAAAGAAACTGATTATAGCTATGAATATTTTAATTTAAAAGCTGAATTTTGTATTAATATTGAGCAATTTATAAAAATTCCCAGTACGAAAAGCACGTTGTGAGTGATTAGTTTACTTTTTTTTTTTATATCTCCAGGAATCTGCTGGGGATTTGATGATAAGAAACATTCAGCTCCATCATTCTGGGAAATATGTGTGCATGGTGCAAACAACTCTAGACAGCCAATCTGCAAGAGCAGATATAATTGTGAGAGGTATGTCTGGTAAATGCAGACACATATATCTTCTGGAGGAATTAGAGATTCTTGTTTAAATCATCCCTAGGTTATCAATTCAATATTTCAATAGTGAAATGTTTTACATCGTGTACTCTTGGCCTCAGAATTGATTGACCTTTTGGCCAGTGTGGTTCTAGTGTACATTTTTTGGAAGGCAAAATTTTCTGGCCACACAGGTCAGTCTGGTCCTCTAATTTCAGCAGAGCGGTGTTGCTTCCTCCAGGCATCTCTGAGTCACTGTGCAAGGCTGGAAAAATCAAGAGACTTCCTTTCTTTTCCCTATTTGGAGATAATATAAAAAATTATTTTCTGTGGTAACTAACTTGGCTTTTTACTGCCAGAAGTGAGAGAAACACTGTGATGGGAGCAGATCCTGTAAACTCTCAGAGAAATCAGAAATCTACGCTCTTTCTAAACCTCAGCCTTCTTTAAATTCAATAAGAATTCTGAAAATGCTGGATGGTTCAACAACAGACACATTGGGTAACTTCCTTTGTTAGACAAAACCCCAAACATCCCTTTGTTGTAGTTTTCATGTTAGCAAGATAAAGACATTAATTTTCCTGACTCATTCCTTCTAAAAATGTAACACAGGCGTGGAGCCATCATTTAGAGATTGTGCTGCTTTTCTGACACTGCAGCTCCATGAATAATTCCACTGACTTGAGAGAGAGAAAAAGTTGCCCAACCCATTCCAGCAGCGAATCTTCTCTTCCCAATACCTTCATCTTAAAATGCTGATCATATCAGGCCCCCCAGGTCCACCAGAAGATGTTAAAGTTGAACATGTTTCTAGCACTACTGCTGTGTTATCCTGGAAGCCTGGAGTAGATAATAACAGCCCAGTCCAGATCTACAGTGTCCAGATGAGGACCCCGTTCTCCGTGGGATGGCAGGCGGTGTCCACAGGTGAGAAATCTGGGAGTTGCCTTGAATTTTCTACAGATGCCATTAATTTGTGTAAATCATGAATTGTCATGTTTCTTTTTCCAGCTCCTGAAGTCATTAATGGCAGGACCCACAAGGCAACAGTGGTTGATTTAAGCCCGTGGGTGGAGTACGAGTTCCGTGTGGTTGCCAGCAACAGTGTTGGAATTGGGGAGCCAAGCAGGCCCTCAGCTCTCCTGAAAACCAAAGCAGCAGGTATGACCCCACTTTCTGCCAGTTTTTCCCACCCAGACACATTTCCAGCTCCCAGGAAATTCACTGCAATTTACCATGGCCAGGGAACCCTTCCCTGGAACACGTCCTTGGATGGGACTTGGAGCAGCCTAGGGTAGTGGAAGGTATCTGTCCATGGCAGAAGTGGAACTGGATGGTCTTTGAGGTCCTTCTAACCTGTGGTAAAACCTGGAGCTTCCTCCCTTTTGTCCCAAAATATATCTAATCCACCTGCCTGAACAAAACCAACCTTTCACTCAAGCAGCTAGGGAGCAACATTTGTGTTCTTCTAATTGAAACCAAGATCATCTCCTGCTCAGGGACCTGCATATGGAATGGTAACAGCAGCTCTCTGGCTTATCCCACCACCAGCCTTTGCTGTGGAGGTGTTTGATTCCTGAGCACCAGGAGGAACAGAATATTGGCTTTAACTGGAGGAAATAAATTACAGACTCGTTCTGGGGTGACAGTCACTGTCAGTCCTTTGACCTGCTCAGTTTGGTACCATTTAGTTGAAGCTTAAACCTTTGGTCTGTTTAATGTTTCTCCGAATCTCTGCTTATCAACTCTGTCCCACCTATCAAATCAGCATTTGTAGGATGGAAAGCAGCAAAATGCAACCAGCTTTTACAATTTTCTTCTTCTCTGTTTATCTCATTTGCCAAGCTCTGAAGTTTGGCAACCTGCATTTCAGGACTGGACTGAAGATACAGTATTAAACATTATACAGAAGAAAATACATTTTCCTTGGAATGTGGAATCTATTTTTTTTCTGGGAATAAAATCCCAGAAAGCTTTGAGTTGAAAGGGACCTGAAAGAGCATCTTCTTCCAACCCCCTGCCATAGGCAGAGACACCTTCCAGAGGGGTCAGATTTTCTAAATTTCCCAGCAGATTATCACAGATATTTGTTCTCCATGACATGATTGATCATGAAGCCAAAATTAGTCTTGAGAAAGTCTTTTTTGCTGTCACAACCTTGGGGCTTTGTAAAATGTGATATTCAAAACCAGCTACACAATCAGTAAAAGCTTTCATCTTTTAAAGCTTTTTATTTATATATTTATTTTTTATTAGAAGGATCACAAGACTAGGGCTACAAAGAGAAAGAAACAATAAAATTAGTATTATTTATCATGGCAATAACACAAGGAAGATTATTTTCTTACAGCATAGCACTGTCTGAAGTTTAACAAAAGGAAGAGAAAGTCTCAATTCAGGTTTTAGTTACTTAACCCCTTCACTGCTCTAAACAACTGTCTCAAAACATTGCTGTGCAGTGAGAGAATAACAGCTTCTCTTAATTTTTTAATCAGAACATGTAATTTAAAGCAGTAGGACAGTGTGGACAGCAACCAACTGGCCAGGAAAGGGTGAATTTGAGCTTCACTGTTGTAATAGCTATTTTGCCAGCTGAAATCTGAGCATTAGTAGGTTTGTGGATGCAAATGAGCCACTGTTCATTTCATTAAAGTGGAGCTGAGAATTAATTGAGCCTCTGTTGGTGCATTCAGCTGGAAATTTTCATCTGCTTCTCAACTCTGACCCAGTTGAGGCTCTATTGAGCAGTGGTACAAAATTTTCCCCATGCAAATGTAGTAAGTACTGAACACATTTAACACATGAGCTAATTGAGCATCATTTGGTTCATGAAACAGTGAAACACAAGGTTCCAAAGTCTGTTCTGCCATTTCAATACAATTCTTGTCAGTCTTAGATTCTCTGCCTCTGATGTGCAAAAAGACATTGATTGTGAGTGACAAAATCCTCCAAAAGAGCCCAGACTGTTTGTACTCGCACTCACTTTTATGGCTGCACAGCCAAATTCTCCTGAAATTTCTGCATTTCCATTGAGGATGAAATCAAATGAAGATTTATATGTGGGCTGGAATCTAAAAGTGATAGTGGACATCAATTTCTGTCACCTTAAACTGCTGTCGGTTTTATTGCCACCCCTGGAGCTGGGCTAACGCTGGGGAGATGAATAGGAAGGACAGGCAGATATGGCAAAATTGCCAAAATCTCTGGGAAAAGCTTCAGAGATGCAAAAATCTCGTCTATTTCTGCCTCTGTCTTCAGTCCTGACTCATCAGGTTTTCATACAGTGAAAGCTGAATGAAGGGAACAAAGAAACAACCTTGAAAGGGTTGTACCAAGGGTTTGGAGGTGGCACTAGTCCGAAAGTCTTAGAGAGGATTCCTGTCTCTGCCAGTTCCAGGGTTCTCCTCTTTTTGCACTTCTTCAGCAGCTGAAAAGGAACTTGGTATCAGAGAATCATGGAATAGTTTGGTTGGAAGAGACCTTAAAGCTCATCTTGTGCCATTCCCTGCCATTGGCAGGGACACCTTCCACTATCCCAGGTTGCTCAGAGTTCCACCCTTGGACACTTCCAGGGAAGAGCAAGAGGCAGGAAATGCTGATGTTCTCTTTGCCTCTTCACAAGAACCATTGGAGAAGTGAGAAGCTCTTCAGCCTCTAACACTGTCCCACAGCCTGATCTCCACCCTGTACCCCCGGTGCCACACACCTGGGGCAATGCTGGCAAGACCAAGCTCAAATCAACCAATTTTTGGTCACTTACAGTCTTGGGAAAAGGAGGAAAACAAAGTGTGAGCTTTAAATTTCCTAAGAACAGCATCCAGCCAATTAAAAAAAATTAATATATTGCTCCAACAACATGTTTACCGAACAAATGCATAATTAGTAAATCAGTAGTGTTGCAGCTACAGTCTGAATGGAACATCATTTTGCCAATTAGTTGATGAGGCATAATAATGTCAGATACTTGATGCTCCAAGCTTCTTTAATTAATTTTTTGAACCAGGGTACTCATGTATCAAATACATCTGTGGCTTCAGCCTTAGAAACTTGAAAATGTGTAAACATAATTTCAGTTCATTTAAAATAGGCTGTTATGCAGTAGAATCCCTGCTCTACCTGTTGAAAGGTAGAACAGCTGTGTGTGAGCTGGGAAAGGCTCTGCTCATCCAGCTGAAAAGACCTCCAGGATCATCCAGCCCCACCTTTGACAGATCTCCACCTTATCCAGGAATGGACCCAGGATTTGAGGTGTGGCCTCAGCAGTGCCCAGCACAGAGGGACAATCACTGCCCTGAGCCCATGGCCTCACTAATCCTGACGCTCTTGGCCACCCGGGCTCATGTTCAGCCTCTGTCAACCATCATGCCTAAGTCATTTTCCAGCCTGGAGTGCTTTTTCCAGCCTGGAGTGCTGCATGAGGCTGTTGTGGACCTGGCACTTGGCCTTGTTGAACCATTGGCCTCATCCCATGGATCCAGCCTTTCCAGATCCCTCTGCAGAGCCTTCCTGCCCTCCAGCAGTTCAAAGTCCCACCCAACTTTGTGCCATCTATGAACCTGCTGAGGGTGCACTCAGTCCCCTTCCTCCAGATCATCCATAAGGACATTAAACCGAGCCTTGGGGAACCAGTTGCAAACAACAACATCTTTTCTTCTCCAGTTCCTGCTGTGGCACCAACAAATGTCAGCGGGGGAGGAGGGAGCCGCTCCGAGCTGGTCATCACGTGGGAGGTAATTGTTAACTCAATTAACCTAAGCTGTCTAACGGGGGAAATCACAGCTCTGCTGAGATCCAAAGGCTTTTGGTCATTGGCTTTGGTTGAGCCTGGATTTCACCCTTCCTCTGGAGAGCAAACAGCCTGTAAGAGATACACCAAGTTTTCTGTGTTACAGTGAACAATTTATAAAAATAAACAGTTTAAGAGGCATGTTGTAAAGATGTTTAGAAGTCTGTATAACCCTCTTATCTCCATTGTACAGGAGGTGCTTAGCACACTAATCTGCTTGGCCATTTTCTGCATTTACATTTTTCCTACTTTTGTTTACATGTTTTCCATTCTGGAACACTGTGCTGACAAGACATATCCTATTATGCGTTAAAGGAGATGAGCCCTTTAATTCTCCTGCACTCCAGCAAGAGGAAAGAATCCACATTTTTAGAACATTTAATACCCTACAAGTTGCAAAGGGTGAACACAGGTCATTTCACAGAGTGGAAAGTGAGTGCTGTGGGAAGGAGCCCTCCCTCTCCAGCCACCCAGCAGCTCCCAAGGCATTGGGATAAAGGCAGCCTCTGGCAAAGCCTGTGCAGTGAAGAGGCAGGTGCTTGGTCAAAAAGACAAAAATCAGATCAAAACAAACAAAAAAATCCCCACTAGATAAATGCCACCACCAATGTTTTCCCCTCCCCACGCTGCAAAGTTGAAAACCTCTCGCTGAACTAAGTTCTCCTCCACTTGCATCTTTCACTCTTGTTTCATTTTCCCCTCTACTCTTCTACTCTTTGGGAGCAGAAGAACATGAAAATTGAAAACAACCTGAGAGATCTCAATCAAATTATCCTGTTGGACTCCACAGTGTGTCCTGAAAAATAGTCAGAAGAAATACTAATTATGCCGAGCTAACAACTCTGAACACGACTCTCCGGCTTTGTGTGATGCACTCACTAAACATCCTGATTAAATCCCAGGTCACAGAAGCCTCAAAAACAAATTAAATGCTCTAGAAAGTAGCTTGAACTCTTATAAATCCCCACTGCACCATCATTCCTCACACTTAACTCTCTCAAGGCTGGAAAAGAGATGGAAAGGAGCATTATTGGGGAATTAATGTCTGTAAAACACTGAAGGAAAGACATATGTTAAATATGCCAGGGCAGGGTTACTATTAGAATTAGAAGGAAATTATGGAGAAAAGAATCAAAAAAGTGTCATGGAAATTTCTGAGGCACTTCCTGATGCTTTTTTCTCTCATGTTCTTACACATTCATGCTCCCAGGAGTTTCTCTGCAGGACAGGGGGTTGGAACCAGAAGCCAAGATCTGCCCCTGTGTCTTTCTCTCTTTTAGCACCAATTTCCATACCTGCATTTCCATGCCTGCATTTCCATGCCTGCATTTCCATGCCTGCTTTTCCATGCCTGCTTTTCCATGTCGTTACTTTGATGAAAGCATCTGAAATAAATGAAATTTTACTAAGAAACTCTTCCTCCCTCCTACTGATGTTTTATAATCCGAAAAGTTCTCTTGCTTTGAGAAGCCAATGTGGAATTATTTTTATCCCACGAAAACAATGAAGTCCATGCTGGACATGGTGTTGATGTAATTGCCTGTTCAAAATGAGATATTCCTATATAACTTGACATGAGATTTTATTAATAGAAACACTAATTTTGCCATGTTGACTTGCAGTAACATTTCTGTTCTAAAAAATTCAACTAAGAATATGTCCTTGGACTTGAGACATTTTTTGCTAAAAGAAACACAGAAGAATCTTACTCAAATGCAGGAAATTCTGCAGCTGACAGACATTCCTGTGTATACATTTGCTCCTTTCCTTTTTTTCCTCTAAATTTATTTAAAACTAGCATTCCTATACCCCTTTGGGGGGAAAAAATACTCAGCTACAACTTGTACTGAGTGAAATGCTTTTAATTTTGCAAACTTCATGCCTGAAAGAGGCTAACTTTAAAGGAGCTGATCAGATCTTTTGTTTCTAAATTGATTGCCTCGATAGATTTATTATTTTGATTTTTGTTTCAATATTACATTGACTGATGGAGCAAACATTATTATCTTCTCTAAGCCACAGTCAACTTAATCAATACCCCTGAAATATACTCAGAGGATGAAGATTCAATTAAAACAGTGTGTAACTTGCAAGCACTTGTTGACTGCCCACCTTGTCACTGCAGCCAGTTTCAGAGGAACTCCAGAATGGGGAAGGATTTGGCTACATCATCATGTTCCGTCCTCTTGGCTCAACCACCTGGACAAAAGCAGTGGTGGCTTCAGTGGAATCAAGCAAATATGTCTATAGGAACGAAAGCATTACACCCCTCTCTCCTTTTGAAGTGAAAGTTGGTGTCTACAACAATGAAGGAGAAGGGACCCTGAGCTCCATATCCATCGTCTACTCAGGAGAAGATGGTAAAATATTTTACTCTTACCAGTAACAGTTGTGTGGCACCAATAGGCTCAGATATGATCAGGCAGATCTCCACAGGGATATTAAGGGGCCTACTCAAAACTGCTCATTGAATATTGACAAGAGACATGAGGCAGAAGATGGAAAATTGAAGCAAAAAAAAATTGAGGGGAAAAAAAGTCAGAATCGCTTTCCGTAGACGATATGTTTCAATGATTTGTCCCCAAGGTGCTCCCACTGAGTGTGATGGGAAAAGCAGGAGATACTCACAGGTGAAGCTCTCAGAGGGTCTAGTTTTTCAGATCATTCAGAGCAGCTGATCTCTGAAAATCCACCCCAGCACTTGGATAACGACCCATTTTGAAAACAGGTTTTGCTGACATTCCCTGACAAGTGAACGGTAAAACAGTGGGTGGTGGGAGGCTCTTTGCTGCTTTTCCCAACACCCCTTCCCTTTTCCTTGCCTGTCCCTCCCTTTCACCCCAGCTGTGTTTTGCCCATGTCCCAGAGCCACAGATGGCACCGATGGGGACGGCGGCGCTGAGCGTGTCGGCGGCGGAGGTGGAGGTGTCCTGGCAGCCCATGGCATGGAACAGGCACACGGGGAGGGTGCTGGGCTACGAGGTGAGCCTGGGGCTGCTCTCTGCCCCCCTTCCACATGTCCCTTCCCACCCCACCTTTGCATTCTGCTCCCTCAGGCCTTGCTTTCCAGTCAAGGGACAGCGGAGCTCTTCCCCTGACTCTCCTCGGCAGCATCTCAAACTCCGTCAGGGGAGGTTTGGGCTCAATATGAGGAAAAGACTTTTCTCTGAAAGGGTGATTGGCCATTGGAATGGGCTGCCCAGGGAGGTGGTGGAGTCACCATCCCTGGAGATGTTTAAGAGAAGATGGATGAGTCAGTTGGTGAGTTGTTGTTGGGTCATAGGTTGGACTCGATGATCTCAAAGTTCTTTTCCAACCTTGTTAATATTGTGTGATATTGTGAGTGTTTTCAGCCCAGTATTGCAGCTCTGTCCTTTTAGGAACACAAATTAAACCACCTGGAATATTGTGGGCAGGTTTGGCCACCAAAATGTAAGAAAGATATTAAGCCAAAATTTCTTATCAAAGTTTCTTTCTGGACATCTCTAAATTTCATTTATAGATAGGTTTCATCTACTTCCTGAATTGGGAGTAAATTTTATTGTTTCTCTATAAGTATTCATTCTTGCTTCTATATCCTGCTAATTTTGAGTATAAAAAATCCTGTATTCCTCAAAATCTTCCTTGTCAGCATTTCTGCTTCCCAGCCAAACCTCTAATTGCTGGGAAACAATGAATTGCCTGTTCTTTGTTCTTCCTTTTCAGGTTTTATTTTGGACAGACGATCCCAAGGAAAGCACAGCTGGGAAAGTCAGAGTCAGTGGAAATGTAACAGCCAAAAACATCACAGGATTAAGAGCCAACACCGTGTATTTTGCAACAGTCCGAGCTTATAACACTGCAGGGCCAGGGCCCTCCAGCCCCCCAGTGAATGTCACCACCAAAAAATCCCGTGAGTATTTCATTTTGTACAACAAGTGTCACAGATTCCCAAATGTGACGGTGACATTTCAGCCCATTGGGACCCATCACTCTTAAATGTTTCAACATCAAAGAAAACTGGACCCTGAATTGACTCATCAAATTAAACAACAAAATCTGAGACTAAGAAATAAGTTTCCTCTTGTTCTTCCTTTAGGAAGGATTTCTGTTTCAGTTGGAGTAGCAGGAGATTTGCTTTCAGGGGATTTCAGAGAGATGCAGAGTCAATGATGAAGGATGTGCCATAGATTTGGGTGTGAGAATATTTTGGTTTGGGGTTTTTTAAAGAAGACTTGAATTCTCAGAGGTCATTTGAGATCTCTAAATTGTGTTTCAAAGGGCAGCATATGGGACACATCCATATAAATGCTATTTTTTTAATTATCTGCCATTCTAGACACAAAACCATATGATGTGTTTTGTTTTCCTTGGACTGTCATTTCCAAGTAAACAACTGATCACTCCTTTTACATCAAATTTCGCCTGTCTTTAATCAACTTTCCTCTTGTCTATGTCCTATTGCACATAGATAGAAAACAACTTGTAAAATTAATTGACTTTTAATTACCATAAAACACCATTTATAGTAAATAACATAAACTAAAATAAAGCCAGAGGAGTTATTTCTTAAGGACTCAAAGAGGATCCATTCCTGGAAGTGCCCAAGGCCAGGTTGGACAGGGCTTGGAGCAACCTGGAATAGTGGAAGGTGTCCCTGCCCATGGCAGGGGGTGGAATTAGATGGTCCTTAAGGTCATTTCCAAGTCAAATCATTCTATCATTCTATGGCTCTTCTCACAGTCCATTTCTCAATGGAAAACAGGCTCATCCCTGGAAATTCTCCCTCTGTTCTTCCTTGCATATGTATGAAAGACAAGTTAAAGACAAGGCAGTCAAGTGACAAGACATAGACGGAATAAATTTGCTTTTGTTTTACATCGACTTTATCTTCTGTCAAATTCAGGATCGTGCTAATGGTTCATTTAAAAATTAAAGTCAAAATAACCTTTTTAATATTTAAATATCTAGATTAAATTTTCAAGCTCTGTCTCTGCAAGATGCCAGCACTTTCAATATGAGCAGAGATAATTTGTCAGGAGAATATAAACAATGTGCATCTACAGCAGGAGATGGAACTCCAAGGAAATGGCTCTGCCTTCCTGCTCAGCATCCAGGATTTCAACATTCTGGGCATCCCATTATTGGAGAGACTGAACAAAGTTGAAACAGCCCTTCTGCCAAACAGTTGCAATTCTGATTGAAATGTATTTATCTAAGATCAATTTAAGGTCTACGTTGACATCCTGCTGGTAGGTAAAAGTGCTCAGGGAAGTGGGATTGATGTCCTGCTTCCATGAACACGTGGCTCCAGTAGGACCTTCTTTATTTATATATCCTGGAGTTCAGAAATTCCTTTGCTTTTCCTTTTTCTTTACAAAAATATACATTTAATCTTGTAATATATCTGTATTATACAGCTATTAGAAATACTTTGCCTGGATAAACAGCTCGGTACAGCAACAAAGCCAAGTGGTACCTCAGCCAAGAGAGGAACTTCATTAACTTAATAAACTTAAGCAGCTACTTGAGACTTCTATTATTCTTGATAATGTTGATTACAAGGAATTAATTGAGGAAATGATTTGCTAATTTTAGACCTGTTGTGGTTTTGTTTGAGGATATTACTATGGATTTGGGAAAGTGCTGTTTTGCCACTTCTTCTGGTCTCTGTCTATATAGAAAAAAAGGAGATAATTTTCTTTTGAAAAAAATCTCGTGGTGGTTTTTCAGCCCAAACACCATGAATTGTCACTATTTTGTTATCCAATCCCTTGTATAAAATATTTGCTGGGAGCAACAAAGAGGTTTCAAGCATTATTTAAATAAATTTGCAGTTTGATGTATGTGAAGGAATCCAAATGCCTTCAAAAAGAAAAGGAATCTTTTCCAACGCTGGCAGTGTGGCTGATGGAAGTTCATCCATTTATCTCCATTTGGGAGCTCCACTAACACCTCCTGCCCTACCAGTGGGATGGATTAAACTACTCCATACTCATGAGGGAGATAGATATGAAACACCAGGCTCCACCAATTTATTTGATGTCCATGGGAATTTAAAGAAATTATGGAATGTTACCAAATAAACAGTATTTCTAAGTTACATCCATCAACTCGAGGAGCTGTAGGGAGAAGAGGAGGATCCCAGAAGTTGACCATTTTAAAATCAGGTCTGGGATATTCACAATTTGTTACTCCAAATCTTAATTTTATTATTATTAATAATTTCTTATTATTATTTTATTTCTGTTCCAATCCTTATTTCCTGTAAGAGCCCCATCCTCCCTGTCATCCTCCCTGGCAGGGTCCAGGAGGACACACCATGGAGCAGGTGACAATGTGTTGTTTCACAGTTCAAAGTCCCAGTTCCAACCTCCCACATTCCCACAGGATTCGATTTCAGTCACTTGGAGGCAAATTTTTCAAAGTCCTGGCACTCAGGCACAAAAATCCTTTGAAAACTCCCCTCAACCCATTGTGCTGAGAATTTATAAAATCCTACAATGTTTCCTGGTGGATCACATGGAGTCTTTAATGTGCAACCTGTTCTCCTGATGAAAATCTTTTGCAGTTTGCTCTTAGTTTTAGCTTTTCCTGAGATCCATAAGGCAAAACACCCTCTAGTACATTAAATACAGAGAGGAACAACATTTTCCTTCAACAAAATCTCTCAAATATAACTTGAACTGTCAGACACTGTCAGGCTGTTCCTAATTTGGAACATGAACTCTCCCAGTGAGTGGTTCTGTGCTATGAAAAGATCTTTATTCTGACTAATACAACAGCAATGATGGACTGCAAAGTGGATTTTTTTGGCTCTTTTAGGTTTGAATCACCCAAATATTTTCTACTGCCATGTCAGCAGCTCATTCAACTACACCACCCAAATTAAATTCCCTTGTGTCTTGTGATTATCATCACCTTTTTCTTTTAAAGCACCGAGTCAACCCCCAGCAAACATTGCCTGGAAGCTGACAAATTCCAAAATCTGCCTGAACTGGGAACATGTGAAAACAATGGAGAACGAATCAGAGGTGTTGGGCTACAAAGTAAGTCATTTCTTTCTCTCATTGATCAGATATTTTGTTTATAATAGAGGCCCTAACTGAGATCTGGGGGAAAAGGTGTGTTCCTTACCTGGAAAACTGAATTTGCTGGAATTATTGGGATGGTTGGGTGATGTTTAGACAAATATTCCTTCAAAGTAGGGGCTCTTTATCCCAAAATACAAATTCTCTGTCCTCAACATTGGATTTCTTTCATTATTAATGATTATATCAATTATTGTTTAATTATTCATTGATTATTATTTATTTCCTCTGGGGAGGGAAAGGACCCAAAAACTCTCAGCTTGCAATTTTCCTTGAGATCATTTACACCCTGGTGAGTGTGTTTGAGTAGCTGCACACACTGGAGAAAGCCATAAAATTAGACAATTACAGAATGTCCTTTGTGTTTAACCTCCCTTGGCCACATTTATTTATCCTACATGGATGTGGAAAGATGGTTTGCTTTGGTACTTATTCCATGATCCCTGTTTCTCCTTCTGCTCTTCTGAGCATAAAGATGTCAAAAGATTGTCAAGAGAAGGGAATTTAACTCTCATGATTTGCTGGAAAGGAAGGAACTGTTCTTGAGGAATAAAAGCTGTTCCTTCTTGGTTGGATCCTGTCTGGACTCCACAGATTGCTCAGAACCTTGGCCTAATCCATCAGATTAAGGGAATAAACACCAGATCCATCAAGTTTAGTTGTAGAAATGTGAAATCCAGAGGCTACTATCCAAGTTTTTGTCCTTTCTTCAAGCCTTTAATATCATCTTACGATGTGACAACCCCTGTTTTCATGGGCAGGTGGTAATTTTGGACAGAGGTCAATGTGAATATTTCTTTTGACTATAAATCATCACCATAACAGGGTAACATTAAGGGAAAAAAAAAAAAAACAACTAAAAATACAGTTCTTGAAGTGTGAGAGGAGTTCTGGGTACAAAAGGTGCTGCAGAGTAAATCTTGTTTAAAAAGGTGCCCAAATTCCATATTTACAGAAGAGCACAAGTGAATTAGATGAGATTTCCTAACCCTGATTTTAAAGTTCTAAGCAGACAGAGGCTCTCCTGAAAGAAACTGGGGATTCCACATCCCTGGAAGTGTCCAAGGCCAGGTTGGAGCAACCTGGGATAGTAGAAGGTGTCCCTGCCCACGGTAAGGGGTGGGACTGGATGATCCTTATGATCTTCTGCAACCCAAACTATTCCATGATTTTATGGGATACTCCTAAATTTGGAGCAAATTCCTGCTGTGATATCCAGCCAAATCTCCTGCAGAATTTATCCTGTATATATATATTTAATACTCTGCAGGACACTGAGTGCTCTGAAAATTTTGGGCCATAACAGTAAACTCTCTCAGCCAACAAAAACCCATGAGATCTTAAAAAGAAATGAATTAACTCTTGTTTTCTGCTCCATTTGTCCTTAGATTTTGTACAGACAAAACAGGCAGAGCAAAGCCCATATCCTGGAGACAAACAACACTTCAGCTGAACTCCTGGTCCCTTTTGAAGAAGATTATCTCATCGAAATAAGAACAGTCAGTGATGGGGGGGATGGCAGCAGCAGTGAGGAAATCAGGATTCCAAAAATATCCAGTAAGTGGGAGATTTTTTCCCCCCTCTGAACGATGCTGTTGCATAACAAGGAATCTGTGCCTCGAAATATGAGAGATGATCAGAGTTTCCATTGCCACAGGTGGTGCTTTGCAGTGCTGGGGACACGTGGGGAGGGCTCTGACACCCCCAGATTCATTAGAGGGGAAATTATTTGGAGCAAAATCTTATTTTTAGGGGAGGTCTCCATCTGTCCTGGCCTGGAGAGCTCAGGGGAAGACACAGAATTAAGATTTTCTTGAAGTCAAAATGGAACTTTTACACTTAATGTAGCTCTGGGACAGAGAAGGTCAACCTTGACCCACAGATGGGATGAAGTGGACTAAGAAATACATTATTCTTCATGAAAAACAGGGGGGTTAATATAATTTTTATATTAATTTTATTTATAATATCTCTAATTTTCTTTTTGTTATTTTTATAGTATATATTTATATTATTTCTGTTTATCTTTATTTTATGGATAATATATATGTATAAAAATAAGCATTTCAAATATATTTATATTATATTTATATTTTTATATATTTATTATTTATATTGATAATATTATTTATATATTTATATTATTTTTTCTTCTATTTTCTGTTTCTATATTACATTTTATATATAAATATAATATTTTTATATTTATATATTCATTTTCTATAACAGGTATTTTAATAAAATAAATATAGATAACAAATATATGTATATTTATAACAGTTTTGCAAAAAAATAGTCAGAACCCTTTCAAAGTGGATGTTCACAGCAAGGATGGTAAGATCATTCAAAACCCTACTCTATGGAATTGCTACTAAAACTTAATAAATATATAATATAAAAATATAATCATTTAAATAAAATTAAATAATAATAATAAATAAATGATGATTTAAATGTATAAATAAATACAATATTTGTGGTTAATATTTCATTTTGAAAATAAGCCAAAGGTTACTGTTAAGTTGAATGCATAGAAAAATTAATTTTTTTACACAAAACCTCTCTGTCCTTACATTTTTACAGGTTTAAGCTCTGGAGCAATAAAATCATCCCAAAGCATAAGTCACATTTTGACACCTGGGATCCTGCTGTTGAGTTCTGTTCCTATAAATCCCTTTCCTTGATGATGAAAACAATGCTCAACCTTGGACTTTACAAATCAAACTTGTAGATTTTATCTCAATATTTCACCAGGACCAAGATTCCTGAGAAAGGACAATTCTGGGGATGGGGAGGGAGGTGGAAGTGGCCTGTCATTAAAGAAAAATCAAATATCAATATGACATGAATTTTTAAAAATGGGCTTTGAGATGAATAGATAAATATACATGCATTAATTAAGTGTGGGATTTAATTAATTTAATTTATTATTATATGTAATTATATATATTTATATTATATACTTGTATTATAGATATTTATATATAATATGCACATATAATATATATAATTATATATAATTAAAATTAAATTAATAAGGCCAGAATAAATTTGGGATTATAAAGAGGGTGGTCTCAATATTTTTACAAGTACTTTTATTGAAATTCTAGTTTAATGTTCTGTCAGATATGAAAGACTGAGCTGAGCTGTTAGAATTGAGGGAAGGAAAAAGTTGCAGTTGCTTGTGATGTGGATATTATTTCTCTCATGTTCTTCAATGTAACCTGTTAAAAAAACCCAACACTTTCAATTGAATAAAAGCTATTTGTTTACTTTTTGCACTTGTCTGTACCAGGGAGGGGGTTGGAAAATGCATTATTTGAAGTGTCCTGGACTATTTTCTACAGAAAAGGGAAACTTAAATAAAAGGACCAACCCCAAACCCATTGAATTCACTAAAGAGACTTTCAGTGACATCAGCAAAGCTTGAACCAGACCCGAGTGAAACCTCCTTTGATAATATAAGACATGTCACATATTCTCAAATATATTTTAAAGGACTTTTTTTTCATGCTTAGGTCAACAAAACAACACCTTTTATTGAAGGCAGACAAATCCTCAAGCAGGTTCAGCTCCTCTCTCACCTGATATTGTTCCTTGTTGAGCTTGAAAGTGTAGTTTCATCTCTGGGTTGGCTGTGAAGGGAAATGAAAAGAGCATTGATTTTCATCCTCTTGAAATATAAATAAAAACATCTAATTAAGCCCTTCAACAGACTGAGTTATTAGAATGACAAATTAAACAGCAGAATGTGACTTTCATGTCAGTAGTTGCAGCTCTAAACTTGAAGTCTCATTTTAACTACATCTGATAAAAGGTGGGTTTTTTTCTGATATCATTATTGAGAAATCTTTTCTTCCTTCTCACTTTATTCTGAAGTGTATTTTCTCCACTGTCAAATACATGTTGTGTCATCTTTGTAACCATTTGGAACTACAAGTGAATCAAATATCTCCCAATATTTTTGAGAAAACCCTGATGGAATGAGGTTGGTGATGTCCAAGCACATGAGGGAGTAAAAGAAAGGTTCTTCTGTACATGATAATTATTCAAACAATATAATAAATATGTTTATTATCCATGGGTGTTAGAGGCCAAATTGGCAGCAAGAGAATCTAAAATGTGAATCCGTAGAGGAAGTGACCAAAATTTTGATATCTCTTTAAGGTCCCTTCCAAACCATTCTGGGATCACTCAGATCCCATGGGCTGGACTTCCAGGGAGAAATGCACATACACTAACATAAAATAAAATTATAAATGATAAAAATATTGCAAAAACACAGAATGATGTCCAAGCAAATATCACTTTATGGAATCACAGAATCATCCAATGGCTTGGGGTGGAAAGGACCTTAAAGATCACTTACAGCTGGTGATGTTCAATAATCCCCATTTACTGAATTCAATCAAATGTTTTACAGAGGTGACAACTGTTTGGTGCAGTTTGAAAGAGCTTTTTATATCAACCCTTCCCAGCAGGGCTTCAGCAGCACCTCTGCCCACTCACAGACCTTCTCGTGTCCATTAAGCAATGGGTACATTTTATTTTCCTTCATTTAACTGAATCTAAAATTCTTATATTTCATAACATAAAAGTAATCCTTTGCTCAGTTTACACAAAACATCTTTTTATTCGAGTGAAAAGAGATTTTGTGCAGAGCAGTTCTATGGAGCTGAATAGAAGGTCTGAGAGATGCTTAATTACAGGGAGGCTCTGGAAATAAAATGCCACTTTTAGAAGCCTGTCCTCCGGGATTTCTACAAAGATGCCAATCACAGGAGTTATTAGGAAGAGGTTTAACACAGCTTTTAAACGAAGAGAATGGTTTAGAAAGAAGTGGATGTGTTATTAAAAATCCTGATAATACCCTAATGAAGTAAAAACATTTTTCCTCGCAGTGGAAGTAAACAACGACTCAATCAGATTTTTTTCAGTTCTGTGTGCAGCTCTGAGGTTCTTTTCTCACTGTAGATGAACCAAATTAGGCTCTTTAGCCTCATCATTCCTACAACAGTCCTGTTCTGGGAGCAGCAACCAAGGAAGAGCATGGACACCAGTGGAGCTCTTCCCTTGCTCAGCTCCCTTAGAGTGAACTTCCAAGAGAATATTCTGCCCCAGGACAGAAATTCAAAGCAGTCTTAAAGAGAATAATTCTAAATAAAGCTCCTCCTCATCCTCCTTAAATCACTGTAACCCTTGTGCAGGTTCATGTTCTGTTCAGTTTCCCCATTTTTTTTGGTGCTTTGCCAGGACAAACTGATCCCGAGCTGCCCAAAGCAGTGGAAGTCCAGCTCTCCTTGTTATGTGAAATTGTTATTAAAGCAGCTGGTGTTGAGAGAGTTTAGATGGCTGGAAGCTTTTATTAAAAGGTAAGAAAAAAGGGCCGAAAATAGTTTTGTCACTCAGAGTTGCAGGAAAAAGTTTGGAAACAGGAAGAGCATAAATCCCCTAAAACCAGATGTCAAAATGAAAACTGTGGAAAAAGTCAAATAAAAAGCTCTGCAGTGCTCCTGGCTTTTAGCAACTAAGAAGCTGAATTTAAAACCTCATTTAAAGGTGCACAAAACAGGGAACCTCAGGCTCAGTTCTACCAGATTTTGGAGGCACCAGACCTAAAATCACCAGAGTTTAGAGGCCTGGATCACATCACAGCCCAAGTTTGGAAATACCTGGAATAGTCATATCCATTTTCCTTTCATAAACTAGGCAAAGTACCAAAAAATGAAAGACACTCACAGTCAGAGCTTTTCATTTGAAATCTAACCCATCAAGAAAATATTTCTCCATGAAAAAGCAATTCTGAGTCTCTCCAAACATTTCCTTTCCCTCCAAACACAATGTTTCTTTGTGACTTATGAGCATTTAAACTTTATTTAACACCTTCTTCCTTCTTTATAGGGCAATTTTTGAATAAGAATGCCAAGAAACTAAATAAAAGAGCCCATGTGTGCTATTGCACCAGCCCTTAAATCAACATTATCCTGAAATGAAGCAACTCCGTTTTCTGTGGGTCATTGGAATTCAGCCCTGGTGACGACTTGACACCAAGCTCTAAATCACACTTAGGGATAAACGTGTTGGAGATGTGGTAAAAGATTTTATTAGTATCTCAGTGTACCACAGTCCCAGGGAAATTCCCCTAATGACTTGCAGAGCCTGTGAGGAGGAGGGAATTAATCTGCACAGGAATGTTTGGGGATGTGCTGTGGGCATTGTCTGGGAATCCTGGCTCCATCCTTACAACCCTCCACGGATTTTTGTCTGTTCAGGGAGCACATTTCCATGTCATTTCTTCCTCTGGTTGAAAGATAAGGCAGAACGTGGCCTGCTCTGCATAAACCAGTGGTTTTGATCCCTGCAGCACTGATATTTCCAAGGCACCATCCCTCACGATTCTCCTTGGAGTGGCCAAGAGTTGCTGCACATCAGGGCTCCCAGAATGTTTCAGGTGTCTGTGCAGGTGTAGCCACAATATCATGGAACTCCAGAACGGTTTGGGTTGGAAGGGACCTTAAAGTCCATCTCATTCCATCCCCTGCCATGGGCAGGGACACCTTCCACTGTCCCAGGTTGCTCCAACCTGGCCTTGGACACTTCCAGGGATGTGTTTGCTTTTGGATTGATTTCTGATGATACCAAGAGTGGGATTTTGAGCTATTTCTAAGGGATGATGAGCTCTCCAAAGCACAGGTAGTGGAGGAACATGCACTGCCCTGTGCTCCATGAATTACTGATGCCAAGGATGGTCCATCCTACCTCTGAGCTGGGATAATGTCTGTATGCTGCCTTCTGCCCCTCACTGGGAATTAATGGAGGGATAACCCTTCCAGGATACTGAAGATGTAAAAGAAAGACAAATGATGCATTCAGAAATATCTATCTAAAAATTCAAATAAGGTGTCAGAGACTTCCTATGGAATGCCCCTGGCCATCTTCAGAGTATGTGTAAGGATTTGACATTTCTTTCTCTGACCATTATCTAATCCAAAAACTAGGGAGGAGGGTGGGGAAATCAGCACTATTAAAATAACTCGGATAAAATCTCTCTGGGAGAGATTTACCATGAGGAAAAGGTCACTTGGACATTTTGACAGCATGGTACAATAAGGGCCTCTAAATGGCTTCAATCAGTCTGGCTTTTTTTCAACATGAACAGCTTTTTTTTTCAATTCTTAGCACTTAATATTTAGAAATATGTCTGCCATAATAATTAAAATGTCATATTAATCATACTGTCATTATTGTTTCTTTACTTAATCTACTCTATAAGCACAAATATTCAGCACAAATATTTCCCATCCTTAGAAGATGAATTGGAACAATTCTGAAATACAAAAGAATACCAAGAAGACCCTTTATAAAGGCTCTAGGACTGTTGCATTTGAATAAACAGAGCATCCTACAGACTGTGTGGGAGTTGGGCCAGGTTAATTAAGAGCCTGCCATGCCTGGCTCTGCTTTCTGCTCTGCCAGAAAGGGCTGGTGTGACCCCGACCTGCTCAGTGTGGGTCTATTAAATATTGAACTAAAGCTTGACATGTCCCTTCAGCCCATCCCCACCACCTGTGCCCATCCCTTCTGCATTCCCACTAATGTCCAGCTCCATGGCTCTCACCACCTCCTAACAATTTCTTTTTCCAGAACACATTCAGACTCACACTGAAAAGTCCAACACAAATTTTCCTGGATTACCTGTTTTATCTCCTTGTGCTGGTTTCCCAGCCACTCACAGGGCAAAACATATCTGGAGCAGAGGGACAGTGGGACACACAGTTGTCATGAGTCCCATCTCCCCAAACATAACCCAAATTTTCCCTCACAGACAATGTGTCCAGAGGCCCTGCATTGGACTGCTGTTACGGTAACATGTAAAATAAAAATTAAGATGCTTTGGCGCAGGGCTTTATAAAAAGTGGAGATGTTTGGAGAGCCCTTGCAGCTCTTGGGGCTGTAAAATAAACAGGGGACAGCTCAGTCTTCCCTTCTCTGTGCACTCCTTCCTGTTCATGGGATGGTTTGGGTTGGAAGGACCTTAAATCCCATCCAGTGCCACCCCTGCCCTGGGCAGGGACACCTCCCACTGTCCCAGGGGGCTCCAACCTGGCCTTGGGCACTCCCAAGGATGGGGCAGCCACAGATTCTCTGCCCAAACTGTGCCAGGGCCTCCTCACTCTCTTCATTCACCCTTTCTTCTGAGGCACCACATGATTCCATAAATCCCTGTTCCTGACAGATTTGAGTGAAAGGACATTTTCCAGGGTTCTCATTGCAGCGATCTTGGGGCGTGTGAGTGTGTGAACATCCCTAACAGGATTTAATTACATTATTCTGCAGCCCTGCTATCCCAGAGATTTTAAACAGAACCAGCACAAACCTTTCCCAGCTCCCACAGCCCTCAGTAGATTTAAAGCCTGTGCAGTTTGAGTGGGTTCAGAATTTATTTGAAAGCCTTCTTACACCAGTCCAATTTATCCACAGAGATCAGCAGTTTACATCGTATTGATTAATGCAGTTATTGATTTATTCTGTGATTGTACTGCCCGGGTTTATACAGCACTGCAAAGTGCTATTTTCCTGGAGTGATTGACTTCTTTCTTTATTGACTAAAATGAGCTGATAAAAATCATCCACTGGCTGAGCTAGAAGTACTTTTTTTTTTGAATTCCTGCTTCCAGCAGAGAAAAGTAGGAGACAAACGTTAGTGCACAACAGAGGAAAGAAGTTACAAGGCTTAACCCCTATGGAATTACCCTGCCTGGGTTAAATCCAGCCCACAACCTTAGCCAGGTAGAAAGCTGGGATGGTAGAGGCAGTCAGGCATTTGAATTTTGAAGAGCAGGATTATCCTGCTGTTCCTTCTTCTCACTTCAGTGCATGAATTCATTTTTCAGAGCTTATTGTGCTGTTCCTAATCCTGATGTCACTGTCCCTTCACCCAGCAACGTACTGGGAGCTCCAGATGGGCTCCTGGGAAGGGCTCCAGGCAGGCCAGGGTCCCCCTGAAGGATGGGATGTTGCTTTTCCTGTTGGTTTGAGGAATGTGCTGTCTGCAGTTAGAACCTTTCCAAGGTGCACACGTTGCTTTGCAGTGTCATAAAGTGGATATAAACAGCCATTTATGAGGACTGTTCCCAAGTTTTCCCAAAACTCATGATCCTAAAACATTTGGCAGTTTATAACTCATCAGCTCTTGGCTGTTCTCCTGGTGGAACTGCCCAACAGGCCACTCTGGCCAAGCAAATTCCACTTCCCAAGTGCCAGGAAGATGAATCAGACCCTCCCCACCACCCATCAAAGAGTCACATCTTCCTGTCTAAAGACTGAAACGTTTTTACTCTTATTTCATATTGTCTGTTCTGAGTGCAGTTTACAAGTCAGTATTATTGTCTTTCCATATTTGCATTCTCTAGTATTTGTATATTATTTGTATATTTGCATTATCTAGTGAAATATGTAAAGCTAAATTATTATAGATCAATAAACAGCTTTATGGAGAAGGTCTCTGAAAAGCCACACTGGTCTTGTTCAGAAACATTAAGAGAAAAATTTTCCAAGGCCATGGAGTTTCACAAGCCTTTGGAAAATTTCTCTTAAAGTCTGACATAAAGTAAACCTTTGTTCTGTTTAATACACACCCCCTCTCTCTCCCCAGATCCAAGTATCACAATTAGAAGGGAGAATGTTCTGTGCCTATTCCTGGCAAAAGGTGAAGTTTATACTAGAAAGTAATGGATTTAATGCAGAAAACAGTTTGCTTTCTGGATTTATAGTTTCAATGCTTCCCAATGAAGGAATTTGTGTTTCCAAGGGATGAAAACACAGCTCTGGAGTTGCTGGGCTGCCCAGTGCTGCCCAGTACTGCCCAGTGGTGACCAGTGACAGGGACACTGCCTCGTGCCCACCTTTGGCACACACAGGGGAGCTGAGTGTACTCAGCAAGGATAAAATAATATTTTAATTTTAAATATAAAATTAAAAAGTATATTTTTTTGTTTGAAATTAAAGAGTATTAAATTTTTGAATGTATGGCATTAAAAGTATAAAACTTTTAGAAGTATAAAATTAAAAAGTATAAAATTAAGAAAGCATGACATTAAAATGTATAAAATTTTTAGAAGTATAAAATTAAAAAAAGTATAAAACTAAGAATAAAAGTTAGAAACTAGATGAGCTTTTATATATATAAAGTATATATTTTTTTATATATATGTATATATGGGGAAAAGAAAATAGAGAGCTGAGTAATGAAAATAACACCACATTTCTTATTTTCCCTCTCTCCTTGAGAAAGAAAATCACAGGAATGATTCTGCAGCAGCAACAGAGTAGAACAGACATTGCTTTCTATGGCCTGTAATAACTTGTCTAATTCAGCCCTGGCACTACATCCATAAGGACAAGCTCCCCATCATTTCTCTGCATTAGGAGATGTGTGTTCCTTCCTCCAGTGGCTGGAAGATTTCTTCCATAAACACATCCTGCTATAAATACATCTCTTGCTCTCTCACTTATTGGTTGTTGGGAGGAAATAAAATAACAACACGCCTTGCACTTTAAAACCTTGTTTATAAAACATCTTCATAAACCCACTAAAAGGCACATCTGAAATAAAATCATGGCCATTGCTTGCCATCATCCCAGCCCTACAAATTGATTCTTTTTTTAAAATTAAAGACATCAACTACAGTGGAGCTGCTCTGTGGCAGTTCACAACTTGAAGGAAAATGAGCCTGCCAGTATTTATTGATTCACATGCACTTTGAGCTGGCCTGGTACCTTGGCATTTAATAAAATTAAAGAGCCCAACCCAAATGATGCCATTGGTTTTAATCAGTCCATTATCCAGTGGTTATTAAGGCTTTTAGTATCAAGGTGAGCAGGATGATTTATCCACGGGCTTCTCCAGCCAAGTAGACCCTGGCAGAAAGACATCTGCCCTCAGAGGATGGGAAGCACATTAGTCCACTTTATCAGAGATACTTCATTTTTATGGCATTTATTTTGAGGTCCCTGTGCATTAGAACACCCAGAGATTTACATATTTTTCCATGTAAAGTCTTCATTAAATCTATTTCCTGATAACCAAAGAACTGCAAGTAATTTACAGACTCTCAGGAAGAAATTTGGGAGCCTTTGTGTCAAAATGTAGGTGCCCATTGGGGCCACAAAGAAGTGAGAGCTTAGTCCTTTGCATTTCTCCTTTTTTTTTGTTGCTGTTTTGTTTCTGACTGAGAATAAAACCTAAAGATTTCTAATTTTTTAGCAAAGAACATTTTCCTGTTTAAACATTTACTTAATCAGAGAATCCCAGCACGGGATTTGTATAATATTTTTCGTTTAGCTAATGCAAGACAGACTTTTTAAACAAGACATCAACTCAACAAGAGAAAAAATGGGATTTTTTTCTTGCATCAGATACCAAAACATGGGCTTTTTCCAACAGTAGCACATTTTCTTCTGGTTTTCTCTTGTGCTACAACTCCATGTTTGCAGGGAACAGGCGCTGCCAAATCCTCCTGAGCAGATTGCCCTGGATCTGTATTTACAGGATTGTTGGAGCCAAGGGAGGCACCAAGACACTCGGTGCGATCCCGTGGCTGTGCTTGTTCCCTCAGGAATTCTGAGCACTGGGTTCCTCCTCCAGGGATTTGGGAGGAGTCACTCCTCTCCAGACACCATTTGTTGCATGAGCCACATTTTGGCTGATTATCCCAAGCTGTTGTTTCTACATCCCAACTGTTGAGTGGAAATAATTTTAAATTAGAGAACAAAATTACCAAAAACACAGTTAGAAAAATAGCCAGAAATATCTCCTACGTATTTTTTTTTTTAATTCTTCAAAGATTAATGGCTGAGGAGAAGTGATTAATTCAAGCTTTACTTTGCAGATGATCTCTCAGGCCTACCAGCCTATGCAGAGTCAATATTTTGCAAATGTTTTGATTAATAAATCTTTATATAGCCCCTATATCAACTTTGGAGATTTAAATTGATGCTTGCACTGTGCATACTGATTTTCCCTGCATGGTTTCCTGACTCAGGCTTGTTAGTCCAAAGTAAAGAAAACAAAATAAATGCCACTGAGCACAAAATATTTCATGTTCACCACAAAAACACCTCGAGGTATCAAACCCTTTGGAAGCCAACGTGTTCAAAGCAGAAGAAGGTGCCACCACAACCTCAGCATGACCCCCTCCACTTCATCCCAATGTTCCCAGTACCATCACTGGGTCTGGTCTGGGTCCCAGCCAGAAAACTTGGAGGATGGAACCAGGTGGGGGTCAGGCTCTGCTTCCAGGGAACAAGGGACAGGATGACAGGGAATGGCCTCAGGCTGGGCCAGGGGAAGCTCAGGTTGGACCCCAGGAGAAAGTTCTCCATGGGAAGAGTGGTCAGGCCTCGGACTGGCCCAGGGAGGCTTGGATTCCTCATCCCTGGAGGTGTCCAAGGAATGATGGCTGTGTCCCTCAGGGACAAGGTGGGGATGGGGCACAGCTTGGACTGGATGAACCTGGAGGGCTTTTCCAACCCCAGCGATCCTGGGATTCTGTGATTCTCTGCACACTCTCCTGCTAAAGCTGGCCATCTTTCATGCTGCAGAATCAGTTTGTTCTTGCTTTGCTATTTGCTTTGCCTTTTGTTTAATGCCACAAGCCCGGGATGATTCTGAGCCCTTTTGGAAGAGCTTTCCTTGGAGCACAAAGGGCCTGGTGGAGGCAGGATGGGCTGAGCTCATCCTGGGGACCTGGTGTGAGGAGTTGGGCTACTCATCCCACCTCCTCCAGCAAGTCCAACTCCCCTCACCACGCTTGGACACTCCTGTTGAATGCAGTTGTCAGACCTAAATGTAGATAAACACCATCACTGCAGTAAAACTCCTCCACTGATAAACTCTGAGTGAGCCAAGGGACAGTGAAAGTCCTGTGAGATGCCCCTGTTAGGGAGAGAAGCCAAGCAATAAATCTGTTTGGCAACAGCCCATCACTCACAGGGAATACAAAAGACAAAATAAATAAACTAAAAAGGTTTCTTGCTGGTTTCTGATGCACAACAGGATCAGACACTGGAAGCCACTTTTCCTCACAGCTCCAGATGTACCTCTCATGGCCTTTAATCCTCCTCACTTTCTTCCTTGATCTCATTTTCAGTCCCTTCTCCCTTCAGTCCAAGTGCTTCTTGTCCTGGCACTTCTGCAAATATTCATGGAGATCCATAAAACCTCTATCTGTGATCCAAGGATTTTGTATTCTGGGATTTGGTGGTGGTGTTTGGGTCTCTATTCTTCCCAGTTTTCATGAGTAAAAGAGCTCAGCAACCCTTCCATCCAGCCAGCCTGAAGTTTGGAGTCACATCCAGTGACTTTTTGAAGGTTTTATCTTATCCCAACTCTGGATTATGGAAATACAACAGGCACCATAATTCTGCACTTAACACATCCCCAAAAGATTGAAGCCCACTTAGGCTGTACTGATACTGCAAAAGGTGCCATATTTTTAAAAAAAAGTCACCATAAAAGCACTCAAGTGCCAGACAGGAAGCTCAGTATCATTTTTTAATAGTAATGGAGTATATTAATGAGAAAAATTTGGACCCCAGCATTATAACTCTTCCAGCAGATATTATCATTACGTGCACTTCCCATTATCACTAATTTTGTATTCAGCATAGCAGGACCATTAATTCAGATCTAGTCTGCAGCTGAATAAGCCAGATTGCTTAAGAAAATAAACGTCTCTATTACTTTTTATAGTGCTGAAATTAATTTACAGTACCAGTTTGTGATAACTAAAATTGAGAATTAAAACTATATTTGGTACCTGAGAGTTCTCAGAGATTAGCATTCACAAGGCTGTAAAAATATTAACTACTTTAAATAATGCTTGCAATATTTCTAGGGTTATGAAGCATCTTCTCTTAGCTCATTTTAATTTATTTAGCATCTATCTCTTTAAGCATATTCACACCCCAGGAAGATTAGACAGAGATCATTGCATTAAGAGAAATGCTATTTACAATGATGCCATGTAGTATAATATGTATTTCCAGAGGCTTTGAAAGGCATGAAAGTAAAAATTTTAATGATGTCTTTAAGGGCTCTCAGGTTGCCTTTGTGCTGCAAGAAAAGTTGAAGTCGAGTAGAATTTCTGAAGCAGAGGGGCATCGAGTCAAGAGGGGAGTAAATAAAACCTTTATAGGAAAAAGGGAACTCAATAAAACACACAGAGAGAAAATATTATTTCTGGATTAGTCTCTGAGAATCGTAAGTGTAGAAGAGAGAGGAGAATCAGAGAACTGGAGTTTCCCAGTTAACCAGCTGAGATCATGGAATCATAGAGGAGTTTGGGTTGGAAGGACCTTAAATCCCATCCAGTGCCACCCCTGCCCTGGGCAGGGACACCTCCCACTGTCCCAGTGGGCTCCAACCTGGCCTTGGACACTCCCAGGGACGGGGCAGCCACAGCTTCTCTGGGCACCCTGTGCCAGGGCCTGCCCACCCTCCCAGCCAAGAATTCCTTCCTCATCTCCAATCTAAACAGTCAGTTTGAAGCCATTCCCCCTTGTCCTGTCACTCCAGACCCTTGGAAATAGTGTCTTTCCACCTTTCCTGTAGCTCCTACAGGTCCTGGAAGGCCACAATGAGGAGACCCTGAGGCTGAACAATCCCAATTCCCTCAGCCTTTCCTCACAGCAGAGCTGCTCCCTCTTGATTTTCTGATCAAAAGCCTCCCCCCTCTGGCTGTGCAGCTCCTCCTCACCTCTCCCCCACCTCCATCCAGGGAGCACCAGCACCACCGCTCATACATCCCATTATTCCTGCATGAACACTCTTCAAATATCACAATTTCGACCCAAAACAGGCAATAATTTTGACATTTGGGCATCTAGGGCTTTCTGAGCCCTCAGTCTGTACCCCAACCTTCAGTCCTGCCTGTCAGGAATAGTCTTGGAATGAATGGAAGGCTGAGTTCCTTAAAAAACTGGGGGATACAAGCAGCTGAAGCTTAAAGGAAACCATCAAATTCCATAAGAAAATTGGAGGAGTTGGACATGGTGCCATTGTAGGGTTGGGTTCTCAGTCAGTACCAGCTGTTCTAATGTGTCCCTGGTAGAAAGAAGAAAATAGGATTTAAATTTAAATCCACAGATTGAACATGAAGCATAGGAGCAGACTCAGAGTTAAAAGGTGCAATATTTCCTGGGAAGTTTTAGTAATTTCTGGTTTGATTTTGATATTTAATGATTTAATGAAATATCTGCTTAATTATATCTGCAAAAAGCTCAGAGCAGCTGATGTAAGTTGTTCCTGGAGTCTTTAAACTTTGAGTTTGAGTGGAATAAATGGAGTAATTGGAAGGATATTTTGTTGAGGGAGCTGCTACAAAAAGCTCCCAAACACCCTTAGGACTATGCCTGATGGTAAATTATTTTGCAGATCTCCTGCACTAACGATTGTTTAAAAAAATTCTTTGCCTGGCCATCCTTCCATGCAAACATCATTTCCTTTGGGTGCCATTGGAGAAGAGATGATGTCCCCAGAGAATTATTTTTTTTGGCTTATATTAACATTAATTTTTATTATTTCAAATTGGAAGGGTTTCTATTAAAGATTTTAGGGCTCAAGCTGAGATTTTAACAGCTGAGCTCATGATCTGAGACACAAAACCAGCACTGCCTCAAGTTTTCATTAAAAAAAAAAATATAAAGAAAATATACTGTTCTTCATTCTAAAGGTTTGAACCCAAATGTCTGAGTGTCATTTTATGAAAATTGCCCCTACACCACGAGTGAGTCTCCAGTGTTCCACGGCAGTGCCTTTGCAATAATGGTTTAAAATGGAAACATTTATTTTTCCCTGGTTTTTAGTAGCTCTGGAAGAAGCAGGGGGCTAATTACCAATGCTGAGCTGCAAGGGTCAGATCGAGAGGAAAAAATGAAACTAAATGTTTCAGAAAATAGGTGAAGGATCCTGCTGTGGCAAATTTGGATGATGCAGCCCAGTGCTGGGGTTTTTTACCCTGTAGTCTCTAAGTTACAGCAGAGTTGGTGCTTCGAGAGTGTTCAGCTGGAACTGGCAAGTGTCTGGAAAGAGGCATAAACAGATCTGGGCAAAACAAGTTATTAAAACATTGAAGAGTTATTTTCCAGTAAAAAATAATATATATTTAAATTTAAATGCACATCAAATCAGAAGCTGAGAATACAGATATATATTAACAACAGAAATCAGCTTTTCAGCAGCAGTAACACACCTTCAATGCCTGTTGCTTTTATTGCAGGTGGTATTGCAGGAAGAGAAGTGTCCAAAATAGGTCATTGAAAGAAGAAAAGACTGAGTTTAAAATTGTTTTCTTAGTTATGCTTCCATGTCATCCTAAGATCCAGGCAGGGGAACTCTGTAGGACTTTTAGATGTCACATCATTGTCTGCACAAAGAGCAAAATGAAAAAAAAAGTATTGCCCAAATTTTTGGATGAGCCAGAATGAGCCCTTGGCCCTGAAAAATGGATGGATAAAGTTGCGGAAAAGGGACATTGGGTTGTTGGGGGTGGTTTGTGAGCCCAGGATTGTCCTGGTTTGACTACATGAGAACTCTGCCACTGCTGCCAGTGGGAAGTGGCTCCTCTTGATCTGAGAGAATTCCTGAATTTCCTGATCAGTGGGATTCTGCCAGAGCCTGGATTGGTGGTAGAAGAGCAGCACAGCCATTGCAGGACACCCCAAAGCCTGAGGACTCCTGGGTCCTACAGAGCCTTGGAGCAGAGCAAGAGCAGAAGGCATTCGGCTTCGACCCTCACCTGGGAGCCCTTCAGCTGCCAAGGGACACTGACAACTCACTGCCAGAAATTTATGGATCCTAATTTACATTTATCATCCAGCAGAAAGCTTGGGAACCCTTCCAGACCCCAACACCAAACAGTTAAACCCACCAGGATCACATTCCTTGCTCCTAACCAGGGACCTCTGCTTTGCCATGGGCGTCACAAGATGCACTTAATCAGAAAAACCCTGGGCAACTACTGAACATAAATGGGATTAAACGTCCACCCACACCAACCAACTCAAAGCAAGGGGAAAAGAGGAGGAAATCAGCCCTCAGGCCACGCTGGAATACAGATGATCTTTTGTTTTTCCTTTCTGGAAAACACTGAGTAAAAGGTCCCCTTCGTTCTGGTCGGTTCAGATGCAGCATCTCGCTGCAGCCAGAGAAAGGCAGGCCCTAAGAAGTTCTCAGAAGAGATAAAGAAGTTGAGAAAATCATTTTATTGCCTGACAGAAGGGGAGGCTGCCTTAATTTTGTTGTCACTGGGAGTCTAAATGTGTAAGGACAGCTGCTGTGCTCAAGCAACAATGCAATCAGTTAATGCTTTCAGCAGGGAAACATTAGCAGCCTCTCCCTCCTGCCAGGCAGGGAGAAACAAAGTTTACCAAAAAAAAAGGGAAAAAAGGAAACTTTTAGCCATTTTTTGCCTATTTTTTCCTGTTCTCCTTTAAGAGAAAAGAGGACAAGGCCCACACCAGGGCAGGGAATGCCTTCCAGGAGGTTCCCATTGCCTCGTTTGGTGGGTGCTGTTCTGAAATGTACCTCATCCAACACATGTTTCCAGAGGCAACTGTAGAAAAGAGACACAATTACAATTATTAAACAGAATAAAACAAGGAACAGAGGGATAGTCACCAAAGGTAATTGTGTCATTGACCAAAATAAATCAAACAGCAAAATGTTGAGTTCCTGATCTTTGTAATATAAAGTCATTTACAATTTAAATATAAATATAGTAATTTATAATTTATAAATTATAATTTACATCCCCAACCTGAAGGTAAAGAACAAATAAGAAGCTAAAACCACGTGTAAAGCCAATGATGTGTTTCTGCCTCAGAGCTGGAATAATGAGACTCCTTCAGAAGGAACATCTTTAAAAGGTTCATCTTTAAAACGTTGGGAGATGATAAAAAGGACAATCAGAGTCTTATCCTGACATAATAACGAGTTTTCAGGCATTTCAGGAAGTAGAACGAGCACAAGAGGGAAGGAAGGAAGGGAGAGAAAAAGGAAGGAAGGAAGGAAGGAAGGAAGGAAGGAAGGAAGGAAGGAAGTGATTTTGCTGGGCTTAAAGGGTTTCCTTCCTAACACCTGGTGTGGTGCGTGTTCGCAGGTGCTTTTAACTGGATCTTCAGGGAAAGAGATTTATGGGGTGGTGTTCGCTGCGGGGAAGTCCCGCTGAGAGCAGGTACCTACCCGGTGCCTNGAAGGAAGGAAGGAAGGAAGGAAGGAAGGAAGGAAGGAAGGAAGGAAGGAAGGAAGGAAGGCTACTACTGTTTGTCCTTGAATCTTTCAGTCAGTGACTCTAAAATATTATAAGAACATTTAAAAAAAAGGGATATATTTCAATCCAAAGGGGCAGCAATGATATCACCTTAAAGGAAATGTGGGAGTGTTGATTTTGTAACTTTAATTCTCTCAGGCCATCACAGGATGAAATGAAAGAATTTCCCTTAAGTTGCTGTAAGCTCCAATCTTGATCTTACTCATAATTATTACATGTTGAAAATTTAAATATTTCATATAGAAGAGATTAAAAGATTGCAAGAAAAACTAAATAATCTCCACAGACTTCAGAAAGCACAAAGACCAAATCCAATCTGAAAGGACAACACTAAACCCACATTGTTAATTAAATCCCTTATTTATAACATTTGTCTTAATTTCAAATATTTTTTGAAAAAGGATTTAACTAAGATGAATTAATCTTTAGAAATGACAGATTAATCCTTTCTTTGGGACCAGTGATTACATGAAGGTGTATTGAAAACAGCAGAGGGAATGCCAGGCAGGCTGGGCACAAACCACAGCTCAGGTTAGACATGAGTCTGCCAAAGTGGATTATCAAAGCCATGCTTAGACATTTTCACAAGGGTTTTTATTCAGTCTGGGGGGAAACTTGTACAAAGAACACACTGATGTTGAGCAGCTCAGAGAAACCACCGGGGAAGGGAGATGGAAAACAGACCTCAAATCATTTGGAATGATTAAACAGTGGTATAAAATAATCTAATTAGTTGTATTGTTGGTTATTTCAGGACATCTTTAGAGCTGGGTGTTTTATGCTTCCACAGTTTTGCCCCCTGGCTCCATGGAAAGGGCTCTCCTTGTCCATCAAGGCTCTGGGATGTGGCCACTGACACACTAGCAAAGGTCACTGCTCAGATCCAGTGGAGCCAAATAGAAGGAGACTCATCTTTAAAACCCCTTGTTAATTAAAAGACAAAAAATCTGAGCCAGTCAAGGAAAAAAAAAAAAAAAAAGTTTTGCTGTTGTTTCATTGAGAGCAAGATCAGGTTTCTGATAATATTGATCAAACATGACATGTAAGAGGGGGAGATGGGAAATAGGGGAGGCAGAAAAGCAATAAGAGTAAGGACACTGTGCAAAAACGTCTCCTGTGGACATTGTTCTGCTGAAACCATTCAGTAAAACAACCAGGAAACTAATCATTGGAAACTTAAAATTCTCAAATTGCTGTTATGATTATGGTAATACATTGTCCAGGTTTGTCAGAAGTGCTTCATACCCTCGTTGTCTTTCAACAACTTCAATCCAGAGAGGGTCTGGCTTGATCCAGGCTGTGAGACAGGAGTTATGGAGCAGCACGGAGCTGATGTGCAGGCTGGAGAAGATTAGCTCAGAGAGGTCTAAAATGAGCTGTCAGATACTTTCATTTAAGAGTTCTGGGAGGATTCTTAAGTCACTGAGCCCTAAATACGTTGGGAAAAAAGAGTAGAGCCAGATGAAGACACAAATAAACAAAACTGAGGGACTATCTTGAAACAGAACTCGGCTTTATAGACACTAGAATAGCACAAGACATTTCAATGGAATAACATGAGATATTTCAATGAAAATCAGGAAAATATGTCAAAAGCAGAAAGAAAATTAACTATGACCAAGCAGAAAATACAGTCACTTACTGTGAACAGCAGATATTAGATCTGAAGGGAAATAATCTCCAGAATTCTCCTTTCTCATGAACGAAGCTGACACACCATTTTGGCTGATAATGTGCCTTCCCATGATGCAGCTGAATCCTAAATTAGGTAATATAATCACTTCATCCTGTTGCAAATTATTGTGTCATGTTGCCATGAGCGGTTCAGGAGGTGCCACAATGAGGGAACTGTAAATTTGCCAATGGTAAATGAAGAGCCATCAATTTATTTCAATTAACTAAACCTTTTTCTTATTTTTTGTGAGTTCAAGATGACATAATAATTTAAGGTGGTGTTCTAAGCAGAAAGCACCAGGAAGACCTCTTGCAGGCTGTTTATAAAGTCTCTTGCTGCTCTTGCAGGTTCTGGGTTTCAATGGGGGAAGAAAACAAACATTTTTCAGTAAAGGTGTTGTCTCTTTGCAGTGTTTGTTTCTAAATGGAGCCCTAAAGAGAAGCAGCAGATTTTTAGACCAGTCTCTGTTTCAAAGTTTGAGTGATTCCTGGAGACAGGGATTGCAGGGGGTTCTTTCCTGCTATTCCAGAAATGTTATTTATGCATTAAAAAAGCAAGTTACAGGTAGAAATTATCCCTCAAATCCAGAAAACCTCCTAGGTGTTATTAGACATCCCCAGCATCTTCAAAAACAGGCAAAGAATGTTGGAACAGTGTTATGAACCCAAATGGAAATGTATAGTTAAAACTGGGAGAAAATTAACAAAAACAGCCCCATTTCCGTCATTTTTTAAATAAATATTTCAGTCTTACTGAATTTTCCCCAAGATTTTTGTGTCAAACAGCATCGTTACCAGAGAACTGATGAGGCTGAAGAGGTTTAACCATTATATTCTGCCTTTAACCTCTGCTTCCAACTCCATTTGTGTTGCCAACATCCAGGTGATAGAACAAATCTTCATTTCTTTGGAGCTGATTTGTATTTTTAGCAATTTCCATCCTTGTGTCTCCACAAAACAACAGGAAGGTTTTTTTTCTTTCACATGAGAGGCCAGGAGTATACAGATGAGAAGATCTGCCAACTTCAGTTTCTCTCCTCTGAGGTTCTTTGAAATCATTTCCCTTGAACTTCCATCTTTCAAAGAGCAGATGCCTTTAAACAACCCTCAGAACTCCACAGAGGCATCTGGAAAATGTTTTCTCCCAGGAAATCAAAGGCAGGAGACCTTTGTTTCTTGAATCCTATGATAAATAAAGAACTCTGACTTAAAATATATACATATCTATATAAACATAGGAATCATGTTAAACTCTTGTCACACCATAGAAAGTCTCACTTGACTTACAGTTTGGAAAGAATTTCAAGGCACACTTCAAAGCCTGTTTGTTTTCCCAGACCTGCCAGAAATCAAGGCTCTGATGGGAGTTTTTTTACAGAAAAGCAGTGTTTCACAGGGGTGGTTTGGGTGTTGAAGGCAACAAACCTCTGAGATGTTGATCCTGTGCTGGCTGCTGACACCCAGATCTGTGAGAACTGCTGGGATGATCATCCCAAGGAAGGAAATGGATCAACCACCAATGAGCTGAAGTATCACAGATAAAGTAGAATCAAGATCTTGGTCTTGGATTGAAAATATCTGGGGAATTCACACTCTCAGAGTTCACTGGTGTTGCTGAAGAGCTGCCCTCAAAATGAGGGGGGCATTAATTATGTTTTAAATTCAAATATTGAAAAATTATTAATAAGGGGGTTTAGCATTTGAGAAAACTGGCAGAGAGAGAATGAAAAATAGGATTCCTAAACCAGCATCAGACAAAAGGACACTCAGGTCTGTGCTCTGCCTTTATAGATAAATTCAGATTATTTGTAGGTTTATGTTGATTTGTTTATCCCCCACCCTCCATAAAAATCCTTGTCCTGCATGAAAAACTAAATGAATGCTACTTAAAGTTTAGCCTTTTTGATTTGCATTTTATATGAGACAGTAAATTAAATTTATGCTAATTGGATGCATATATTCTTCCCTGAACCATTAAAGGGGAGGTGGAGCTACACAGTGCAATAGTTTAAATAATTATGGCTGTCACTCACAATTTTTCAAACTGTTGTACATTAAGAGAGCAAGAAATTATCCTCCAATTCTAGAAATTATTATTATGTTGATTAAAGTTCTTAAAATGTTGGATATAAGATACAAGTTCCCTGGGAGTAGCATGGAATATCAGAAGCTAAAAGTAGAATCTTTTAGTCTTAGATGGTTTTGAGAGTTTTGCTTTGTTTTCATACTTTCCAAAAAAGGTGGAGTGTGGAACTAAAAATGACAGAATGTTGTTTCCATCTATTTCATCCTCCTATAACAAGACCCCCAAAGAATCCTCCATTAATACCCAGGAAAACTTTGTGAATTAACGACGTTTTCTGTTTGAGCTTCAAGACCTGAGAAAAGTCCTGAGTCCCTGAAGAAACAGAGGCCCTGGAAATGGTTTATGAGGAGAATTTGTTGGTTCTCACCATGAGAAATTTGGGCATACCTGACCAGAAAGATGTTTCTTCACTGGAGTGTTTCCAGCTTTGTCTCTTCCATGTGAGTCATTCCAACCAAAGAAACATTAGAGAGAAGTAATATATCCATATATATAGATAGATATTTAAATAAAATAAATATAAATATAAAATCAAGTGACCTAGATCTGATGTATTCTACAGCATATCGCTGGACTGGAGACTACCCAGTTCACTTGTATTTTCACTGAAATGCAGTTTTTAAAAAAATCAGTATTTTGTGATGTGAATAAAATAGTGTCGGTGGTATAGGTGGCATTATCTGTATAAACATGTGGCTCTTTGAATGGTGTGACAGACCCTTTGAAATGCAAAGGTAAGACCAAGTTATTAAAGCTCTTTTTTTCTTTTTCTTTTTTTTTTTTTTTTTGCTCACAGTATTTTTAGTCTGTGTTTGCCTTTGATTTCCAGCACTGAAGTAACAATAGGGGCATCACAATAGAGGTCATGGCCAAGAACAGACAAAAATCAGGTCTTAAACTGTACACACAGGCAGATACTCTGGTTCCCAATTCATCAATCCCAAACAGTGACCTCTGGAGAGTGACGGAGATATCTGCATCCCAATCCCTCCATCCCATTCTCTGCAGGGAGGAAAGGTCTTTGTGATGACAATTGCTTGGATGAATAAGACTCTTCCGGCTCAGCTCTCAGACTAAACCTTTTGTGTGTTAAAGGAGAGATTTCTGTAGTGCTTTGCACCATTATGGTAATGCATGAATTTTAAAAACCCAGCGGGAGGCAGGCAATGGAAATGGGGCTGACGCCAGCACAGAATTCCCAGGTCTGAAGCACTTCCAGTCAAGTCTCTGCTCTCTCCTCAAGCTGCTCTAATGATGGGCCGAGGAGCCAAAAGCAGCTTTAAGCCAAACTTTTAGTCTGAATCCATTGAGACTGGTGGGCTAATGGAAAAGGAGACAATATCCTGACATGGGGGTGAGGAGATAGAATTCCAAGTGAAGCGAAAGGCTGAACATCAGCCTGCAAACCCCACCCTGCCCTGGGCGCTGCAAGCCTGAAACGCTGCTCAAAAGAGATTTTGGAGCTTTGGAGGAGAATGAGGAAGAAATAAGGCGCGATATTGCAGATTTTGTTAGGATTTCCCAAGCCTGTGAACTCCACACAGCGCATATTTTGCATGTCCGCTCTCCAAATTGCATCAAAATCTTTGTTCCCTGACATTTAGCAGCGCTCCGCTTTAGCAAAGGTTGTTGTGGGTTTTTTTCCCAGTGCCTTCCTGACCTGTCTTTAAAGTCAGCAGTGCCATCAGTCTCGGCTGACAGACAGAAAATAGTGACATATCGACTTTTACAAGAGGTGACACAACATGAATAGATGGAAACTTGGCACTGGATTTTCCATATGAAAGGAAGTGTCAACAAAAGAGAGTAAAGTCCCCACACTGCACCTAGTTAATGAATCTCCATTGTCCCTGTACGAACACATATTCATTGCTCCGCGAATTCCATCTCCTGAGGGAAAAAAATAAGAACTTTGAAACGAAATTAAAACTTTAAGCCCCAAAATTTTGAACATAAAAACTCATTCCTTAAAATTATGAGGGAACTAATCAGTTGGTTTGAGCTCTTTGCTGCTCTGGAAGGAAAGAGTTGAGATAAAACACAACGATTTGTATTTGGTTTAGGAGTCAACACAATCTTTCTTCTTCGAGGTTCATAAAGTCATGAGTTGTCCTCTTCCCACCTTCTTTGGAGCACAGAATTGAGACTGGATGGGGCCCCAGGAGGTCTCAAGTCCAGTCGTGGGCTCCAGGAAGCTCAGGTAGGAGCTCAGATGAGGTTACCCAACACTTTATTGCATGGCCTTTTTTTTTCCTTAATTCCACCTTTTCCATGTGCTGGAGCCCCCTCCTGTTCCCCAGTAGTCCCTGGACACGGTGGGTGCAACAGATGACCAGAGAAAAAGGCTGCTGAGACCAAAGTGTTTTGCAAACAGTGGGGTGGCCCCACACTCACCTGCCGGGCACCCCCTCGCCCAGCACTGTGAGGGAAAAACTGGAGGTGACCATTCCAAGGATAATCCTGTCCTGTCGACCAGAACTTTAAAAATTCCAAATAAAATGACAGATGGGGACTGGTTAAAGCTTTTGTTTTACAAACTGGGGTCAAACCTTGTCGAAGTGTCCGGAATTCGTAGTGCAGAACTAAGGAATTTCTAGAAACATCTCTTCCCCCTTTCTCAGCTGCTTTCTAGTCCCATGGAGCCACTCAGTGCTGTCATACCCCGAGCAAATCCATTGCAAGAGCACTAATTGACTTGGGCTGATTAACAGCTGACAAGTGCTCAGTGGTGCACTGAGCAGAACCTTCACTGGCTCCAAAATTGCAAATGCTACAATCTACCAGAGCTGTCATTAACTAGAATTTTTCTCTGGCAGTCCCAATGCAGAGGTCAAAAAGGGAAATAACCGAGTAGTGTGAGGAACAGCTCAGTTTTACTGCACACTTGATATCTGGCCTCTGGGAACTGGTTTCCTGTGGTGCTCGTAGACAAATTGTCATAACAACACACATTAATTCCATAGTTGATACCAGCCATACCATATGTATGTTATTTCTTTTCAGGAGTCATCAAGCATAGAATTATTTATTATTTTATAGAACTGTTATAATGAAATAATGGGTGTCTCAATGCCCTAAAGCTACAGGGTCATTTAAATGCAACTGTCAAATGAAAAGCTACACGCTGCTTGTAAAACTGCAGGACTTGTTAGATTAACATTTCAGCCTTCTAAAGTAAGTAGATTTGAGAAATGAATCCAATATGGAAAATTGGATGTTGAGAACAGCATAGCTGAGCATTTATGAAATGTCATTTTCCTCCTTAGAAGTACAGACAATTGCAGCTGAATATTTATTTTCTTATCCCAATTCAGAGCGTGGGTTTGACACCAAGTGGAGCAGAAGTGCTGCAGCTCAAGGGTTCAGTGGCAAACAAAGCAAAGTTCTGGGGCATTTCTGTACTCAAACACCACTGCAGCAAGAGAATCAGAGAATCCCAGAAGCACCAAGGCTGCAAAAGCCCTCCAGGATCATCAAGTCCAAGCTCTGCTGTCTCGGATTTTCTCCCTGACATCTGCAAATCAAAGATTCAAGGTGCTTCAGCCAGCAGCACCCAAACAGATTTTGCCAAAAAGGAAGGTTTAAATTTATAGTAATGAAGCAGGAAAGTGTAGGATCAAGAGGTTAGTCAGTGGATTAACAAATCCTAAAATAAGAGTAAATTCATTTATTGGGGTGGGAGGCAGGACAGGCCCAGATTTTACAGAGAACATTGGCAAAACTCTCCTAGTTGTCCTCTATATGAATAGAATAGAATAGAATAGAATAGAATAGAATAGAATAGAATAGAATAGAATAGAATAGAATAGAATAGAATAGAATAGAATAGAATAGAATAGAATAGAATAGAATGTGAGGGGAAACCACAGGGTCTCGACCATAGTAGATTTTAATTATTATTATAATTTTTCCTGAGGAATGAACCTGTTCTTTCAATCCTGCCATGACATACATCCCAAACACATCCATTTTTACTTCCTACCCTGTCTTCCAGGATTAGAGACACTACAGAAATTTCATTTCCCAAACATCTGAACTTTATATACTGCAAAATACAACATATTTTTCAGGAAATCTTTGTGAATATCCTAAACCCTTTGCAAACATCAAATGCAAGTATCTCCCTGTCCCTGGGTTTGTGTTGCCCCAGGCTGTGGCTCTGGCATGTCATCCAACCACAGAATCCCAGGATATCAGTGCACAGGAGCCTCAGTGTCTCCAAAGAAGTCCCTCAGAGCCTGAAAACTCAATGCCATCAGCCTGGAGGTTCCTGCTAATTGAGGGAGTGGAATTGCAAATGCAGAGGGTCAATGGAAAGGGAGTTTGCTTGGAAGCCTCCTTGGATTCCTCCTTAGTTTTCAGAGCACTCAGAAGACAAAGGCCTGCAAATTGCAAGGTTCAGCTTTAAACTGCATCATGTGTGCTCCTAGATATAAATTCTAGCCAAGAAGTGACTGGATGATGCTGTGGGAATGTGTTTTAAGGAAGACATCACTTCTATTCCCTGGGCCTGAAGCACCACAGCAGTCGATCTGTCCTAGGCTGGGCATAGCTGCTCCTAAGGCTGAGCTTTCCAGAGTCCTGGATAGACACAGGCAGGAGTGTTTAAATCTGCCCCTTGGAAATGAAATTACAGTCCTGTTAATGTGAAGGACTTAAGAGAAAACCTCGTGCTGGTGTTTCCAGATCAAAGTAAGAGCAGAACATAATTCCAGACTAAAGCCTGACTAAGGGCATTAGATGATGAGGGAAACACATTTATAGAGACCATCTCAGTGCTCTTCAACAGTAAGAAAGAGAATGTGATGGTAGAGAAAATGTAAAAGGCTAGAAAATACTTTAGGAAGATGGAAAAATCAAGTGAAAAATCAATGGACTAACATGTCTTCTGTGCTCTCAAACAACACATCCAAGGTTCTCTCACTTTGACATCTAGAGCAGGATGACAGCAAACAAGGCAGGAACCCCAAAACTCTTCAGGACACACCTTGAATCAGAACACTATTAAAAACAATCATTTTATCTCCCTGGCAACGCTCCTGCCAACAACACTGAGCCATTAATTGCATAATTGTTCAACCACCACAACCTCCTTTATTGCCTTTGAGATATCAAAGGAAGAACAAGAAACCTTGCTGACAGCATCATATAACATTGGATTAATTAAACAGAAATGCAAGGAGAAAAACCCAGCTGAAACCACAGAGTAAGCTGTTGGGATATGGCATTTGTTGTGAATATTCTCATTCCTCTTTCAGTCACTGATGTGCCTGCGTTGGTATTCCATGTACAGGTACCTGTCAAATAAATTCCTGACCTTATCTAACAAAGTTTTCACCTCTTCCCTGATAACACAGAGCTGTTTCCTAGGGCCAAGTTGTGAATAAAGGCAAAGTGTTCAATCAGCAATTAGGGCAGGATTGTACATTCTGGTGGTACAACATAGCACAAGGGGGAAATGGAAAAGAAAAATCCCAAACTGAGTTATAAGGAAGATAATTAGAAGATTATCCATAGTAGTCATATCTTTGCATCCCATTAATACAATGAAATTAATTTATCCAGGTTTGGAAGAGCTCTGCTGGCTGCAGGAACTGTTGGCTTTGTGATTATGTCAATAGATGTAGAAATCAGTTTAGTTTTTACTCTTGTTGGAGGGTTCATTTGTGAGCCAGGATTAATCTCTGCAGGCAGGACCCCATGAGCTGCACCTACCTCTCTGCTGCCAGCAGGAGAAACCCAGGGAATTATCCAGTAGAGCCTAATTTATAATTATATTTGGGACAAGCCAGCATGCTCATAAACCCCTTGAATGTGTCCAAAAATCTGGGAGCTCCTACTTTTTGGGGGGGTTTCCTACAGGATTTGGAGTTGTGTTACTGGGGTTGATGCATCATTTCACTTCTGTAGTTTCAGCTTCTCTCCCCTCTTGTCTCTTTTGTCCTAAGGGAGGGAATTTTTTTCCAGGACAGGATTTATTTCCATCTCTCTGTACAGCACCTCCTGCAATAGAGCCACAATCACAGCCCCACCGTGGCAGCAGCAACAGCACCACGAATTTCAGGACCATCTGTCCAAGTGTAACTCGTTCCCTGCCCACTCAGTTCCACAGTCTGTCAAAATCACCCAGGTTGGAAAAGGAAACCAAAGCCCTCTACTATCAAAAGTGCTCAAATTAACTGGATCTCCTTGACAGAATTGGGTTGAGGAATGACTAAAAGTGTGGGTGGAAGATCTGGAGGGGCAGAAAGTTCTGCCAAGGCAGCAGGGCTGGACACTCAGGGTGGTGGGAGGCAGGGAAGGCTCTTCGCTGCTAAACTGGTGTTGCAACATCATCCCAGTTCCAGGCTGGAGAGGCTCCAAGCACCCCTGGATGCTGGGAAGAGAATATCACCTTGGCTGAGAGCTGAGATAGTGAAAACTCTCTTTTCTTTGTCCAACTCTTCAATCTTCATGTAGCTTCATACCAGAGAAAAAGCATGTTTTGTCTTCCAGCTGTAGATTCAAAATTGCCCAAGAAATTTTGAGGCTTACAATTAAAAAAAAATAAATAAAAAGTTCCCTCCCCCCGATATTTAAAGGGATAATAAATGTTAAGAGGAAAACAAAGCAAGGAAACCATCAACAGGGAGCCCATATCAGAGCTTTGAGCCAGCCCATCTCTATTTTTGAGAACAAATATTCTGGACTTTCAATACTTTCTGTTATAATGGGTATTCTTTTCATGCTTTTTTTCCTTGCAAGGGACACACAGCTTTCTTTCAAGTTTCATTTCCAATTTTATTAAAAAATCATTTATTTTTCCCTTTTCTGTTCAACAATGCCAATCAGGTTTTGCAGTTCTGTTACCTTGCTCTCATAATACACACAGCAGCAGGATTTGCAGAAGTGCCTGAGCCCCACTGGCAGTTCCCAGTGGTAATGTTTGATCTGTTTCAGGTGGACTGAAAACTCATTTATAATCAAAAAACCAAGAGACACATGGAATGAAAACTTATTCATTCTGAGCTATTTGAAACAATCCTCCAGTGGGTTTGAATGTACTGGAGACAGAAGAATCTGAGACATCCAAAGCTGTTTTCCATCTCCTGCGAGCCACATAACAGGATTACCCTGAAAAGGACATTTTCATGGGATAAATTCTGGTTAAATACAGGTTTTGGTGCTCAGTGATGGTGGTCTGCCAGTCCTCCAGCAGCTGAAGCAGTGGGGAAGTTGCCCCCCACACACTCATCCCTCTCTCCCCACTTTCCCAGTGGTTTCTGCTTCCACAGGAGCAGAGGTTGGACTCTGACAACCCTTGAACATGAGTGTGTTGAAAGGTTTAGGTAGAAACAAAAACCCACATTGCATTTAAGAACCAGAGCATGGGTTGGAAGGGACCTTAAAGGCCATTGCTTTCCAACATCTTCCACTATCCCAGGTTACTCGGTCCCCTGTCCAGCCTGGCCTTGGGGAGACAATATTCAGTCTAAAAGCTCCTGAATATAGAGAAATTTCACTCTTTGGGATCATTTAAACCCCCACCCCCAAAAAACTCCAACTCTTATCCCCAGTACCTATGTCTTCATAAGAGTTTAAACCAAGGTTTTGGATAGAAGAGCATTTTCTCAGGCTGAAACATCAGAGTTCTTGGTCCTTCCTCCTCCTCCCCCCACTTTGCTTGGTCCCTCACCCTCCCTGTAACCCAAGGGCTGTGCTTGTAATTGGATCAGCAAATGATCCGAGTTAAAAAAATACAACCTGAAGGTTTGTTGTGCTTTCAGTTTCTTAATGCAGATAATTTCATCTGTCCTGCTCCCAGCACAGCCCCCGGAGCAGTGAGACCTGCACCGTGGGGGCTGAGGCTGCACCAGGAGAGGGGGCAGGGAAGGAGCAGGGAAAGGCTTAAAGCAGCTTTGCTGGTGGAGAGAAGTGTTTGTGCCACCTCAGCTGCATTTAAAGGCCTGTGATCAGTGCAATCCTTAATTCTTTGCACTTCAGTGCTTTATGCACATAAACTCCTCAGCACTTGAGACACTCCTGTCATCAACTCACTGAGAAATTGGAGATTTTTGAAACTCGAGTGGTGCCTCAACTGAACCCAGTGACTTGTAAACAGGAAGATTTAGTCTCCTCCTAAGGAAAGCAGTTGGTGATGGGTCTTGGATGTTCCTGTGAGTTGGCTGTGAGCTGCGAGGTACCTTAAAGTTGCTCAATTCAGGCACCCATGAGGAATTTTTCTTTATTTCCACTCCTGGAAGTGTCCAAGGTCAGGCTGGACAGAGCTTGGAGCAACCTGGGATAGTGGGAAGTGTCCTTGTCCATGGCAGGGGGTGGCACTGGATGTTCTTTAAGGTGTCTCACAACCCAACCCATTCAAGGACTCTATGAATATGTGCATCAATAAAAAATAATATTCCTCAGCAATCCTTGCTGTTTCGTTAATAAGTTCTATTAATAAAATCAGTTCTAACTTCAGACTGCAGGAAAAAAAGGAAATTCTCTCATGAACCTGAAGCCCAGTTTTTAGCCACACCTGGATTTCAGCTGCCAGCCAGGCTGCACCAGTATTCCTTCCCCATGGAATACTGTCACACAATAACCACAGTTGATTAAACTGTTTCTAAGAGTCCTGCTCTCCACTGTGGTGTCTCAGGTTCCAGATGTCACTGCCCCTTTCCCACTTAAAATCACCCCAAAATCATCACTGACTCTTTGGCCCCTTCTGGGAATTCCCACGTGGCAATGGAGAGATGGACCTGGAGGAAGCAGCTCAAGGGATAAAAAGTGCCATGAACCACATTAAAGTGGTTTCTTTTAGGGTCTGTTTTAATAGCAATACCCAAAAAGACTTCTGCCTCCCCTGTAATTTCAATCTGTGACCATAAAGATCATTTTTTCATGCTAATTCAGCTAAACTCTGCCAAATAGAAGCTTTCCTCCAGGAAGAGTCCTGTTCAGCAAACATCAGTCAGATTTTCTTTTCTCCTGACTATATTTATCTTAATGGTGATCCACCAGTATTGACCTGCTGTGTGATACACAGGGGAAGTTGCTTTGTGTCAGGACAATTATTTCCAATTATAAATAAAATTTAAAAAAAGGCAAGACCCCTCCTGTACTGCGCTTGCCTCTCTCATTTAACTTGTAATTGCTTTTATTGACAATTTCCTTTCTTCTTCCCTGGAGTAGGGAGGTTATTAAGCAAATCTGTCTCTTTTTGTGTGCAAAATGATAATTTAACTGATTAAACCACTTTCATTGTCAATACACTTGCACACGAGATTCTAATCCCACACACCACACTGGGATTCTTTTTCATCTGAAGACATTTTAGACTGTGAAATGACAAATGGGGCACTCCGGGCTTTTTTTTCCTCTGGCAGATTTTGCAGCCATTTCTTTAGAAAATTACAACTGTTGTCATTAAAAACACAGTAAATCTCTGGCATTAATTTTTCTAAGCAGGTACTATCAGGTTTACAATATCACCTGCAGATTACACAGATACCTTGTGGCATTTACAGATGGTTTAAGCTCTACCTCAAGCCCCACATTTAGGATTCTCCTCCAGCTTCTGTGCAAGTCTTTGGGTTTCTCAGTCCAACTTATTCAACAGGTTTGCACCAAAAAAAGTCATAAAAGAGGGGGAGAATAGAGGAAACAAAGCCATACAGCAGCAGGATGATGTGCAACAACAGAGGGACAAGCAAGTCCCAGCAAACTCTGCTCTACGCAAATGTCCTGATGATGGAGAGGGAAGAACTTGGGGTTTGTGGGGTTCTTTTCATCTTCACCCTTTGCTTCTCGTGTCCATCTGACCACCAGCACCTGGAGCCCAACACACACATTTTGGAAACCTCTGCTCAGAAACTGCTCATTTCCCTGCAGCTGTGAAATGTTCCTCAGCTCTGCCACCTTTTTTTTTTTTATCCTCAAAATCTTTATTTCTGTATTTCTAAAAGAATAGACTGTTATGACTCAATTTTTTTTCCCACCTCTATTTATACTCTGTTTAAAAAAGGAAATTACTCTTCCATTTTTCCACCAAGTATTTCATGGAAGAACAAAGTGAACTCCTGTTCAGTCACTCTAGAGGTTCTGGCAAAGCTCTCAAACAAGAAGGAGGTTTATTAGATGTGCTAAATGAGTTTCATTTCAAGTTGAAAACATTTTATATCTTGCTGGGTTTTTTTAGTTCAAGTCATTAGCTGTACATGAGTTTGATTTTGGTACATTTTCCTGAACTTCTGAAGGATTTTTAAACACTCTTTCAAACTCCTTTTGCTTTATCTAAGTGTATCTCATGTCCCATTTGTAATGGTCTGCTGTATTCATTAGATACTGGGAACCATCTGTTAAAAATTTGCCCAGAACAAATCCAGTTTGAGAAAGATAAGGAGGCATAACTATGACTTTCTGGGAGGAAATAGCTGAATTCTTTGTGCAAGGGTTTGAATCACATTCGCATTTGAGATTTTCACCCTGTTTTGAGAAGACATAAATGGTGGTTAATTAAAATAAGAAGACATTTCTTTAGTCTCCAAAGAATATTTGTAAATCACACATGAAATTGGAAGTAATTTATCACTGATGCTCTATGAAATTCAGCTGTAGATCCATCTGGCCATGGTGCTTTAGGAGGTAATATTGCTTGCAGGGCACTTTTTATTGCTTATCTCTCCTGGGGGTTATCTAAGTCTTGCCTTGATAATGCTGGCAGCTCTATTCCAGCCACAAAATAATAAATGCATCCTCTTTCTGCTGTATGGGATTCAGAACAAGGAAAAAAAATTATTCATTCATCTCCTTTAACTTTTTGCATATAACCTCTAACAAGCTGAAATCCACTGATTTTGTCTCCTTTCAGGAGCACATGGCTGTGGATCCTGGTGGGGAGATGTGGGATGTGAGTGTTCACCCGCAGGTTGTGCAGAGCCAAAATGAAATAACTGCATTTCTTCAGCTCAGGGTTGAATGGAAGAATTGATTGTGGATATATTGATTTTGGCACATTGAAATACATTCAAGATTAGAGGTCACATTGCATGTTGTTGATGAACTCAAGAATATAACCCAGAAACATTCAAGTTGTTTTGATTTGTTTTTTTAAATAGACATCTAATCAGATGAATGTGAAGTCCATTTAGAGGTTGTACAGAGGAGACAGTTTGGATAAATCCCAGTTCTCCAATTAAACATTGCTTTGATGTCAACAAGTCTGGATCATAGAATCAAATCCCAGAATCCCAGAATGGTTTGGGTTGGGAGGAACCTTAAAGATCATCCAGTTCCATCCCAGACACCTCCCACTGTCCCAGCGGGCTCCAACCTGGCCTTGGACACTCCCAGGGATGGGGCAGCCGCAGCTTCTCTGGGCACCCTGTGCCAGGGCCTGCCCACCCTCACAGCCAGGAATTCCTTCCCAATATCCCATCTAAACCCTTCTTTTGTCAGTTTAGAGCCATTCCCTGCTGTCCTAATCCTACATGTCCTTGGAAAAATCCCTCTCCAGCTCCTCTGCAGGCTGACACCAGTTCAGAGATGAGCAGAGGGCACTGACAGGACACAACACTTGCCACTTTGCTCCAGGAATCCCAATTTTACCCAATATTCTCTCTCTGCCTTTTCCTCCTTTTTCACCCAAGACAAGTGCTGTAGAAAATGAAATAAAGGGAGAATTGCAGAGTAAAAGATCACCTTGATACGAGATCCAAGCAGAGAAACTCTGCTGAGGTAAGTGCTCAGATAGATTTAAATCCAATATATATCACACCCACAGTGACCATGTGATACCTCCTGGCTCCAGGAGCCCTCTGGGTCCAGGCTCAGTGATTCAGAGAGATGCAGTCATGGTATTCACTTGGATCTATCAGTTTCCATGGAAAACTGCCTTTGAAACGTAGCTCAGGTAAAGGTTTTTCCCCTGCCTGCAGTTCATGGGAAGGAATTGTTCCCACAGGTCCTGAATGCCGTTTGCTGCTTTTCCTGCTTTTCAATTAGATATATCTGACACTCCAGTTGCCAGGGTTTCATCCCAGTATGAGCCAGATTCCACAGTAATTCACTGGGGTATAAAACACATTATCCAGGACCAGCCTCTGACCTGCTGCTGTCAGTAAGGACTTCCAGTAAAACTCAGAAAAATCCAAATGCTCAATTTCTAGGAAAGTTGTTTGATTTTTAATTTCTAGCAATTTTCACATATTACTGGAACAACCAGTCACTTGGTTTCCTACCCCTCCCCAAAAGAGGAAACCAAATTCCAGCCAAATCTGTTTTTTCAAGTACTAATGCAGTGTAACTGTGTTGAAATCCCAGGGCAAGCTCAGGAGAAAATACCAGGAGACCTGAGGTCAGATTTGCTCCTTTCCAGGCTTTTCACTTCCAACTCAGTGCTGGAGAATCAGATGAAAAATAGATGTGTGTGTTCAACTTAAATACAGGGATGTGATGGAATCCTAAAATCTGGAGGCCAAGGACTGTGACGTGTGGCAGGGACAGTGATTCACATTAATTCAGTGGAGAACAGCTCAGGAATGTTTTTCCTGAGGAGTGGGGAAGCACTGGGAATGCTGGGGGGAGCCATTCCTTTCATCCTGATGTGTTGCTCGCTGATAAAGTGCCATTCCCCAGGAAAAGTCACGGAACAGCAAATCAGAGAATGAGAGGGATTCACTTAGGGCTCAGTCTTTCCTTTGGATGCACATGAGCTCACATTTGCAGCAACTAATTCTACAAGGGATGTTGCAAACTGAAAAAGCCTCAAAGAGTTTCTTGATGTAGCCCTTGGATTGCTGCAAACAAATTTGGAATATGCTGCTTTGAATTCCAGACACCAGTTTGCTTTTGGCTATACTCCAGTCCTTTAATCATTCAATATTCATTAATATTTTTATGAATCATTTTTTTTTAACATGGAGATATGGATGTTCTTCCTTCATGTCTCTACTTCCATGTAAGCAAAGATATTTCATGCTTTTTAGTTATTTTTCTACATCTGTCACAAGACAAGAGTGAGCCAACAACTCAGGTGATCACTTCCTCATTGTAAATAGTCATCATTTCATGAGTTCTCCACAAATAGCCAAGTGCAGGGAGAGATCTGGCCTGTTAATTAGCATCTTATTAACAACTGTTAATAATAAATACAATTGCAGGATTCTTGAGCAGATCAGAGAAGTCATGAGCAGAAAAGGTGTTCAGTTACCTCAATAATTAATTTCAAAGATTCAATCCATGAGTTCTAATCACAAATGTTTATGATTTAGTTAAGAGGAGAAATAAAAGACACTTGGGCTTTGAATGGATCTTTTATCAAAAGTGAAAACTGTATCCACAACTGTAATGTTTCCATAGCTTTCATGATTTCAAGTGATTTTTGTCTTTACAGATTGAACTGCTGATTTTTAGTGCAAATCTCAGTCTTAGACTAAAGAAAAACAACTGTTTTCCTGTCCCCTATATATAGAAAAGAAAAATTGCCATGGAAAGCAGGAGAAATGAAATCTAGAAAAGCAGAAAGCAAATCAAAATAATCCCGAATGTATTCCGTTTCAAAAAGGAGATTTATTAGGCAATCTCAGGATGTTATTAAGCTGGATGGAGAGCAGCAGGACTGTTATGTTTTGCAGTATTGTACAGGAAAGCTGGAAATCTACAGCTATGCAGAAATGGAAAAGCACACAGAGGAACAGCCACTTGAAATAATTCAGGGAAATGGGCAACAACTTGAACCACGGGAGTTTCATGTTCCCAGTACTTCTGGGAAGGGATTGGATTTCCTATAGAACATGAGAAAGATCAGGGAAATGCTTGAATTGTGTGTTTTATTATGATTTACAGATGTCCCTCCTGTAGTGTGTGGTTTGCTGGGTGAGGGGAAAGCAGACACCAGAGTGTCCATCGATTCCTGGGTTGGATGATGGATCTGGGCTGTGCTCCTCGTGGTACCTGTGGAATAAAATCTGCTACAAAAGGACTGTCAGCTAACAAGGCTCTAAATAAATCTTTCAACAAAAATATTTGGGGGAATAGCTGCTCCTCCAAACAGGAGATGTGCTGACAGATGTTATTTGGGCTCTTGGCAATCCCTTTATATTTATTAATGCAGCCTTGGTATGATGGAGCATCACAACTCACGCTGCTGGAAATGCAAGTTCTATTCAATTCTGCTCTAGAAGGTTAAAAATACAGCTGGGAAGGAGCTGGTGTGGTTTGTCCAGGCTGTAGGGAAAAGTGACACACAGTAGGACGGGAGGAAACAGCCTCAAGTTTCAACCAGGTTCAACCACGGAAGGTTTAGGTTGGATATCAGGAAAAATTTCTTCATCAAAAGTGTTGGAAAAGGCTTCCCAGGGAGGTGGTGGAGTCACCATCTCTGGGGATGTTTAAAAGACCTTATAGATGTGGCACTTGTGGAACATGGTTTAGGGCTGGGCTTGGCAGTGCTGGAGGAATGGTTGGACTTGAAGGTCTTGGAGGTCTTTTCCAACTGAAGGATTCTATGATAATGTCAGTACTCATAACCCCGTTGATCACTGAATTCCCTTTTCTCAAGGAGTAGCCAAAAAGCCACTGAAGAGATTTATAAGTGAAGCACAGAATGTTGTGTGTGACTCAAAGTCACCAGAACAGATTCCTGCCTGAACTGAGCATGGAAATGTGGGATTACAACACCACAACCTCTGCAGGGGTCAGAGGTGTCAGCAGAGCTTCAGGCAGAGACACAGATGGATTAAAACTGCAATATTCCTCTTGGTTAAAAAATTCAGAAGGGCATCCAGGAGAGAAATGCTGTCTAGCCAAACAAGGGGAATGTGAAGCTGCTGAAGGGATTGATGGGGGGGGGTCCAGAGGAGCAGAGCTGCCAGAGCAGCTCTCAGTGCTCAGTCCAGGGGACTTGCTTTGCTCAGGGTAGATCAGAAGATGGATGTAGGTATTTCTTGGCAGAAACTCATCCAGAAACACCAGTTACTGCCACCTGGAGTGAAAAAATAAGGGAAATAATTGGCCCTCAGGTTCCTTGCCAGGGCAGAGGTGCTGGCGAGGATTTCCCTGTTGTGTTGGAGAGGGATGAGAATGGGTAGAAAGAATTTCTGTCCAACTCCAAATTTTTCAGGGGACTAAACTGTTCAACCCTTGAAGAAAGGTAGAAAATCCCAATGAAAATCCAAGCAGGTGTTAAGGAACCAGTTCCTTCCATCCCTTCCCATGGGAGACCCTTTTCTTGCTTTTCAGTGAGCAGGGCCCACACTTGTGAACAGTGTGATTTGCACATCTCTTACAGACATCCTTCATCTCATACCACCCATTGCTCATGCAAAATTGGAGCATTAAATTGCAAATGGAAGATTTAATTAAAATGTTCCTCTTTCTAAGATCAATAATCGAGGCAAAATAGTTTCACTTTCCACTGATATATCTGGTTTTCCCCTCATTTAAAACAAACTGTGAATTACACTTTCTAACATATTGCTTCCAAAAATGCTCCAAAAGCAAATTAAACCTTCTGGCAGCCTTTGATTCATTTTACATGTTACATAGAATAACTCAAAAGACAATATTGGAATACAGCACAAAATAGCATAATTAGGCACAGTTTCATGTCTGAAGTTTCAAAAGTGTGGAAGAAACTTTTTAAGCAATAAACTCATTTAGTAAAAGTGCTACAGAGGAAAATTGTGAGTATTTTGATCTGTGTAGAGTTTGATTCCAAACTCTCAAATCTCAGCAGAGCTCACTTTATAAAGTGACTCCTAATTTATATTCTGTGTTAATGTCAAGAAATTAAATCAGGAATCTGGAAGCAATTCTACATAATAAGGTGGGAACTGTGGAATAAAGTCTGTCAAGTAATTTCAATCAAAATCCATTACACTTGTGCGATCTGAGCACTGTTGTCTCTGCACAGAAAACTTCCAGTATTCTTGCATTTTATTTATTTAAATTTTAATAGTACTGCATCACATGAGAGATATTTTTTATATCTCAGAATTAGTACAAAGCGTTCAAATTAATTTTGTGGTTGGGGATCTTAACTAGGAATGTTTTAATTTCTGTGCAAGTCCAGTTACTCTGGCACTTCATTCCCATGGAGCCATGAAGGCTTTGGGGAAGTTCATATTGAAACTCTGTCATTTTATATAAATACAATGATTCCATTTACAAATTCTGCCAAGAATTCTTCAATATTTGGGAAATTTCATTAGGAAAAATAAGTATTGTATGCTTAATATATGAGATCATTTCTCATTCTGAGAGCAAAGAAAAGGGCTGGAAATAAGGTTTATGGTACAGAACTGTCTCAGTCAGAGTTCCAGTGATTGCTCCTCGTATTTGCCTTTGAGAAGTGAAGGGAGGGTTTGGGTGTCTACCCCAGAAAGGAAAAAATGTCTCTGTTTTCTTCTGAATTGTGAACACACCAAGTGTGAGGAGTGTTTGGGCTTCATCAGGTTTGAATTGGGCCTGGAAGGACAGCACAAGGGCAATGGCTTCCCACTGCCAGAGGGCAGGAGAGATGGGATACTGGGAAGGAATCTTTCCCTGTGAGGGTGGGCAGGCCCTGGCACAGGGTGCCCAGAGAAGCTGTGGCTGCCCCATCCCTGGGAGTGTCCAAGGGCAGGCTGGAGCCCCCTGAGATAGGGGGAGGTGTCCCTGCCCAGGGCAGGGGTGGCACTGGATGATCTTTAAAGTCCCTTCCAGCCCAAACTAGTCTGGGATTCCATGATGATTCCATAATTCCATTCACTGGAAACCTGCAGCTCAGTTTCACACTGTTCTTTGACTTCACACTTCACATCCCTCATCCCTCTTCACATGGCTGCCAGCCTGTGCTCTCCTTCTGAGCTGTGCCCCCAGCAACTGGAGTTTTCAAAGGCAGGAGTCATTCTGAAGTTATTCAAAAATCATTACAAAGATCCACAATCACAATGTTTCCAACCACTACGAAGATGTTGCAGTTTGTTTCTCATCTTTAAAACTCTGCTGCTTAAAAAAAAAAAGAAGGAAATAAAGGTGAATAGCACAACAATCAACCATGGCAAGTCTCCACGTCGTTACTTCAATGATGCACAATCTGTTAGCTATCTGAAGACTGTAAACAGACTAATATTTCCAGAACTATGAGATAAATCAGCCATTTAGAAGCAGCAAAGAGAAAATGATGAAGCTCCAAGTGAGTTGTGAAGCAGTGAATAAGGATGTATTACACCACAGGAAACCATCAATATTTGTTTACTATGTCAGTTTGAGAAATAAATCTGTTGGCTAATTTGTATTCACTCCAGTTAATTCCACTGTTGCAGCCTGAGTTTTTGTGTTTGGGTTGAAGCCTGCACAGCTGAATGGTGTTCCCAAGTATTCCCAAGTCATGGTCTCCTGGGGACAGGGAGAGCCTGCAATGCACCTCATCCCTGCAGGGATTATGGAAGGGCAGTTCTGGAAGTGTCACTGCAACACTTGGCACCTCTTTGTCTTCCTAAGGGTGGAATTTATCTGATAATGTAAAGATTCTGGACACAGAATCCCAGGATGGTTCGGGTTGGAAGGGACCTCAAAGATCATCTGCCATGGGCCAACCTCTTTCCAAACCAGTCCTGGGGTTAATTATGCTCCACTTAATGGCTCAGTAGGTGTCTAATTGCCCTTGTTTGAGCTCCCTCCTTTCACTGACTCTCACTTTTTGTTTTAACTCATGTTTTTAGAAGAGCTACATGAACTTGAGCTCCAGACACACCAAATTCCCACAGATCATTGATGTTGATACTGGAGATAAAGTCACCCAGCAGCAGTAAACCAGAGCTTTGCCCTGTGATCCCTCTGACATTGACCCAGTGGGGGGTTGTTGCTCTTTGGGCCTTTTGTTTTTCCATTTTTTATTTATTGGTGAGACTCCATTTACATTTTTGAGTTGATTTTCAAAAACTGTTGGCTCCCATCCTGATGCCTACTAGAAGTGAAAATCTGGATGGTTCTGTGCTTGTAAGAAATAAGGGGAAAAGTTAACATTTTGGATTTGGGAAGATATATAGATCTAATGAGCTGATATGGAAAAAAGCTGTTATAAGTTTTCATGCAACCAACTTAAGAAAAGAATTAATTTTTATTTTATTGTTCAGGTCAACTGCCCGTTTTCTGAAAACTGAATAAGGAATTTGAAAGAGCTCATTTAGTTTTCTGCTTCTCAGTTCTTCAGCCAACAAATATCCTCTGAATTGTTTGTTCATGGAAGATTTCACAAGGGTCTTTTTAAAAAGCTCATTTCAAGGTTTTATTGTACAGGGCTGCAAAGGTTATGAGGGTTTGCTTTGAATCTCACTATAATTTCATCATTAATCATCTAATTTTTGCCATTTAATAAATGTCTGTATGCAAGAAAAAAATTAGTTTGACTCTAATCAATTTGGACTGAAGGTATTTCAGGAAAGCAAAGCAAACACTGGTGTGACATGAATCAAACATGGGAACAATATTTACCTACATGAAATATGGTATAGAAGTCCTTGGAATAAATGGGGGGAAAAGCAAATAAAAGGTTTTCATTGTATAGTCAATTATTAAATAGCAAATTTCTTGCTTAGTGACAGTCAACTGTGGTGAAAGGCTTCCAAATTCATCTCAAAAATCCTTTCAGCTCCAATCTGCAAAACATTCTTCTTTCAGTCCATGTGCTGATAATTAAGTTGGGTGAGGAAAAATGAAGAATAATGAGTAGATTTAATTAATTAATGGATAGGTGGTTTTATACTTCAGTCAAAAAGATATTGCAGCATGAAGCTGCTCCCTTCAGGTGAATATTGATGGTCACTGAGCTTTGGTTTAAACTATAAATGATGCCTTTTGCAGAGAAGGCAGCAAACAAGGAATGCTGAAAGGTGGAGCCAAAAGTATAAAATCTATTCCTAATGAAAAAAAAATTTGTTATTTAGTAATTTTTTTCTGTGTGACTCGTGTGTCACAGAAGTGGGTTTTTCAATTGTTTTTCTTAATTGTAATAGTTTCATTAATATATCTTACAGAAAAACAACACCCACACATTCTGTGCATTGTAAAGAAGTCATTGCAGATAATTTTTTGCCTAATTTTCACAATTCACCATTTGCACTTACTGGTTCTACTTAGTTTCACTGTCTCCCCTGCAAAATGTTTTAACACAATGAAGTTTTGTTTCTTGATTAAATTTTTTGCAACATTTGGTTTAAATTAATAGTTTTACAATTGTAAAATCCAACCCATTAGAAGCTCAAGTCTTCCAAACCTAAGTTCACATCCAAAGGAACTATTAGTCTCCTTGAAAATGTCTTCCAACAAAATTTGCATTCTAGTTTAATTTTGTTTTGGTGGTGAATTCCCAATTTAACCCTTCACACAGAGTAAATGCCTTCTTTAGAGGAGAGATCTTTGCCACAACTTCCCTGGGCGACCTGTGCTAGTGTCTCACCACCCTCCCAGGCAAGAATTTCTTCCTCTCATGTATCATAAATCTCCCCTTTTTTAGTTTAAAACCCTCCTCCTATCACTATCTGCCTGTGTAATAAGTTGCTTTCCCTCTTTTTTAGGACATAAAATCATATTTCTGAGTCTCTTTTGTTGTCTCCCAAAACCACAATGTCCCCAGCTTCTGGTGCCCTCGTTGCTCTTGCACAGATTTAAAACAACAATAAAATTGCTTTCAAAAGTGTCTGGTAACCCCTCCTTTTAGAAAATATGAGTAAAATAAAGCACCTGATGTTGTGTTTCTTTTCTCAGCATCCAGCAGAGCTGCAGAGAGGACAGCAGTGACCTCCAGAGCAGACAGTGCAGCTGACACAGCCTGGCAAGGTGTGGCTCCCACACACTGGGCTCAGAAAACTGCCAACAGCTCCTCTCATCCCCTGCAAACAAAGATGTGCCAAGGATGCCTCGCTCACAATATTGCCCTGAGCCCCCAAGGAACAGTGCAGGAAACACTCCCCAGGTTTCTTGGCCACCAGCTTTTGATTTCCAGCTCAGCAGGGCTGTCACAAGGATTGCACACCTTTCAAAGAGATCTGGATGCCACTGAACTGAGCTTGTTCAAAGCAACAGGAAAAGGCTTCTCTGCTCCTCTCACTTCAATCTTGCACCAAGACTCAATGCAACAGTTAAATTGGCAAAGATCACTTTGGTTTAATTGCATTTCACCATGAAATAAAAAATAGAAAACCAAAAAAAAAATAAACCAAACCACAAAAACTCTCTCAACCCAGAACATCCATGACTTCTGGATGTTTTTCAAATAAAATCATTTCAAATTTCATTTCTTGTTTTCAGACAAACAGGTGAATTATGTGTTCATTGGGTCATTTAAACCCCTGCACATTCCACAGAGTCAATTAATGTCAGTTGATTTACCAGCAGTTAAATCTCAAATAAAGAGAGGAAGACAAGGACAGCTCTGTTTGCTTTACCTACAGCATAAAAGTACAGGAACTATGGAGGAGTTAAACAATAATTCAGAATTACAGACAAAAATCCAGACAAAAGCAAATTCTCAAGGTCTTATCCTCAACTTGTGAAAATCTCTGAAGGACTTCATAGGAACTGTAAAAGAGAAGAAAACAAGGAGTAAACAATGAAGCACAAGGCAAAAAATAATGGGATAAAGAGGGAACTGCCATCATAGCCCAGCCTGGAAACAAAGGGATTAGAGTATGGACAAGGCAGTCTGAAACTTTCATCAAATATCCTTCAGTGCCAGGTCTGTTGGGAAGAAAATCTTGTACACAGTACAAGAAAATAAATCAATTCCAAATTCAACTCATTGAAATGAAAATACTCAAATGACGCTGACTCATAATCTATTAATCAGGTTCCACAGTTAACCAGTGGTGAGGAAGAATGGCTGCAAATTCTCTTTATCCTCTATTTCCTTTGGGACTTATTAATGAAATCCTTTTAGGATGGATAGGATACAAAGAACTAAAAACTGCTCCCTCTTCTACAAGTGCAGGAACAGAGCAGTTCTTCTCAACTGATAGTAGATGGACCAGGATATTGCCAACTGAAAATGAAATGGAAGTTAACAGGGGGCTGTAGACCCATCCTGTCTTTTAGAGAAGCATTTGGTACCAGAGGTATTGATTGGAAAACTGCCTGCAAACTTCTCCTTGGGAAAATAAAAACTCCATTAGGAGTAATCACTTATCTTAGCTACAAATCATCAGGAAAACTTCACCAGCAGTGTCTTGAAGGAAAGTTAACATTGTTTGCAAGAGAGATATGTATGAAAACACAGAGCTGCATCCCTTTAATACACTATTTCCTCTTTATCTGATTTAATTATTGTAATCAAGGCATTAACTCCATATTTTGAGACTTTCTGAGGACTGTCAATTTGATTTGGCACTCATTAAAATTCCACTCGTATTTGTGGTGGACAAACAGTCCTGCAGAGTCTTCTCCAGGCATTTATCCATGGAATTTTGGTTCCAGGTCCACAGATAGAGATACCCAAGCTGGAAAACAAGGTTGTTGGGTTTTTAGCCTCTGGAGCAGAGATCCAACACTGAATCCTGCTGAGACAAATATATTATGGATCTGAGAAGCTGCTCTGAAATTCCCTCCCTGAGATTAATTCAAGTCCTGCCTGAAAGAAAACCTTGAGCAAAGAGAGATTTGGAGGGAAGGTGAGCAAATATCAAAGAACTATGTGCAGCAGTTCCCCAGTCTTTAAATGTTGCTCTTTGAGGTGTGTGTGACACAAAGGAAGTTTCTGGCTAAAATTTCCCCTTCAAAGGTCATTTTAAAAGAATCTATTGATGAGTTACTTAAGTCATTCTCTTCAAACTGGTGCAAAAGGTGCACACCTGCAATCCACCTCAGGCAGGTACTGCTTCTACCTCCAGGCAGCTTTAATTAACATCAGCAAATCCTTCATTCCTTTGCAGAGTGAGCGTGGAAACTCATCCTGAGCAGGAGAATCACAACATGCACAATGCTGGGAACAGAGCCCTGCACTGGAGTTTGATGGGCAGTGAGGGGAGAGTTTAGGAAAATTAAAAGCAGTAAATTTCTAAGGGAATCATCAATGAGAGAAGTGTTTTTATGATTTCTCTTTATGCAGTGACAATATTTTTTGCAAAGATTGGAAACCCAAACATTTTTCCCATATGCTCCAGTGCCTGAGTATCAAAAGCTTTATTTGTAGCAAATAACTTTTATCTGATCTCACATAAAAATCACCCTTGAGGAGCAGTGAGCCACAGTATTTCATCAAGAATCTTTGGACCTAAAAATCTGCAAAGCTGTTGTGTGCTCCCATCTATTTTTATGTATTTTATTAGATAAGTCTTTAGTGCTGTTCAGTAACTCACACCACCTCATTGAGATGCCTTTTCAGCAGCAACAGTAGAGAAAAAGTCACGCAGGCATTTTTGCCTGAATAAATATAATTATGTTTCCTTGTAGTTCCTTGATGTGGTGACTATTTAATTTACCACTTAGCTGGAGAATTTTCTTAAAGACCAAAGAATAAAACCTTGTCTGCTCATAACTGATGTTCAGTTCTGTTTGAATGCATCCATTCTTTTCCCACCTTTGTGCAACAAATGCCTTTCTCCTTTGCATTGTAACAGCTACAATTATGTGGATTTTAGTCTCCTGATAAACATAGGTGAGAACAGCTGCACTGAGGGTGTAACAGCTTTTTCCTTGCAGTTGTAAGCATTTTATAGCAGCAGTGCTTTCTCTCCTGATAGATGGTTTCGGGCTGTGTTGCAGCAGGTCCCTCTGGTGTCACATACACCCCCCCAAGAATTTCTTATATATGCACAGTGAACATTTTTAATTATTAAAAATACACATTCAAGCCCAAATTGGCTTTGGAGGAGTTGGATTTTTGCTTCATTTTTTTATAATTCAGGACAGGAAGATGAGAAAATGGGCAGAATAATCTTTAGGAGCCTAATTGCAAACTCTTTTTCATTGGTATATGTTGAAATCAACTCCAAAAGGCGTTTTCACGTTATTCAGTTTTCATCCATCTCTTTTCAACCTGTCTCGCTTCCTTTTACTTTCTGGGCTTTGTTGAGGGCAGAAGCATTGCAAAATCTCACCCTGGGTAGGTCATGTTGCACTGAGACAAATATCTTGTCTTCCCTGTAGTGAAGCTGAGAATATCTTAAGCTTTTTTGGTTTTTTATGAAAGAGAAGTTCAAAAGTTCATCTTACACAGATTTCAGCTGAGGTGAGGAAGAAAAGGGAAAGTCCTCAAGAGAGAAGTGGTATAACAATGAGAAACTCAAAGTCAGCCTTGTCTAGGGGATGGTTCCTTTAATTGGGCCACAATTAAAGCTTTGTCTCTCTCTGCCTTTGGAGGGGTGGATATATCAGCTTTTTGAGGATAAAAAACTGATAGTGGAGAGGACAGATCTGAGCCCTGTACATCTTATTGGGAGGAGAATTTGGGAAGTTTATTTCTGTTTATTTGTGGAGTAAAATTTCATTCTGCGTTGCTGATGGAGAGTTAAAACCATTTATAAGGAAATATAATTTGGAATGAATATAAAGGAAAAACTATGCATTCAGGTCACCTAAACCTTTATTTTGTCCTACTAATTGACTTCCTGTTTGGAGTCATCTTTGGATCTGATCATCTGTTCTGAGAGACAGCATTTGATATTTTCCAAAGAACTTGGAGCTCCAGTTGCAAAGAAAGCTCTGGGGCTTCTATTGATTAACTCAACAAGTTTGTATTGTTAAGGTAAAACTTGGCTTTTTTGAGCTACTTTTGACCTCCCTTGGATGCCATATTCAATTATCCTTCCTTCCCAGTGTTCCCCCCTCACAGCCCCTCTTCATTTCTTCCCAACTTCCCTCCACAAACAGTGATCACTTAAAACTGGAAGGAAACACGGTGGTGATGTAAACCAGCATAACTGTGTTCACATTTCAGGAGGAAGTGTTTGCCCTTGTTCAATGAAAGGTCAGATGAGATGATGATAATAAGCTCTTCTGTCCCCCAAATCTCTAAATTAAGCCATGCACTTGGCTCAGCGTGTGACTGAGAGCCCTTCCTTCACAACAGATGAAATAAATTACCATGGAGAACCAAAAATCCCTTGTTTAGGCAGCCAATGAGAGCCTTGCTTGTTTTAGATGTCATTTATAGCCCTCTTTTGGGTGCTGCACTTAAGAAGAGGGCAATATATGGCAGATGATTATATATAATTGAACCATTTCCTGTGCTGACCTTGTATTGTTGACAATCTCTGGCACAGCAACCATTTCCTCAGGCCCAGCCATGATTAGCACAGCTATTTCTGGGCTCATTTGAATCCTGTCTGCACAGAACTGTGTGTTCCCTCTCCTCTTCTGGGCTGTTTAGCTTAGATTTGTTGAGGTCAAGCTCTAAAGCCTAAAACCTGGGACCTAATATCTCTTCTTGACTGTAAACTCAATGGAAAATGTTGTATATGTGGAGTAGATGAATCTATATGTGTGCCACATATTCAGTGTTGGGAGGATAAAGTGAGCACATATGCATCATTAAATTACAAAGAAAGTAATAACTTTATGTACTATTAATTAATACAAGATTGATCAACAAAACTATTCTGCCCCAGGAGCTTGTGCCCACAGACAACAAATCCAAACTTGAAATAATAGGCTTTGAGTACATATAAAACTTGGATATTTTAACTCAGTGATATTAACAAATAAACAGGAAGAAAGATCATATTTCTTCCATGAATGTCCCAGTATTTCACCTAACTCTAAAAGACCAGCTCAAAAAGCAGTACAATTATTTTTTTTTGTATCCTTGTAATGGTTTTCTTGTCTGAATTCTGTCACATTCTGCAGCACATAAAGATCTGATGATAAAACATTAATGTTTACAGTACAGAGATATCATTTGAATCATGTTCTGACCACGCAGACACAGAACACACAGATCCTCATGCTGAGCATTGAATTAAGCAAATTAAGGAGGAATTAAGTTGAGAACAACTCCAGGTTTATCAATAAAAATACACTGGAATAGCATATAATGGAAAGAGGGAGACACTGGTAATACAAGTCATTAGAAAGGATGGCTCTGTTTGAGAAAACACTGCACATGGAGCTTTTACTCACTGTTTGCTTCATTTCAGAACAGAAGGGCAAACTATTCATCATTATCCACTTGGCTGTTTGTTGTGTAATTCACAGCAAATAATGAATTCCATTTTTTCTCAAGAACATCGTATTTCCTTTTTCCCCTGAGAATTCCCAGTTTTCACAAAGTAGGTCTATAATCAGAAGCAACTGGTCAATCCTGTCTCAGTGCTGGGCTGCATAATTCCAGTGTATTCTTTGGAGTCTTCTGTAATGATAGTAACTAACTTTTCTCTTTTTCCTCTCAGCTGACATCATTATTTGACATTTCTCATTCTTTATGTATCTTCTGTTGTTCATTAATTCTGTCCAAAGCAACTTGTGCCAAATTTCATCCTCAGCCACATCATCCTGGCTTTGTTCCACCATGACTTTAACAGACTGATGCTGCTATAGAGAAAAGATCTAGTACCAATTAAGGGTCTTTTCTTGACCAAATATGACAATATGTAAATATCTGAGGGCTGTGGAGCAACTAAGAATGGCAATTTTAAAAAACTCATAGATTTAGGAGTGAGATGTGCAGGAAGTAGGAGGGGAAGGAAAGAAAGGTCTGTTTGTCGTAAGAGAAGACCAGTTGTTCTTTTCTTTACCTAAGTTAAAGGAATTTTTTGTAGACACTGTTTGTGCTGTAGATCTCTCTTATCTCACTATATTCAGTTTTGTTTGTTTAATATCTTCTCAGCAAGTGACTGACTTTATTTGTCTTCATTCCCCACTATAGTCTCTGTAATAATCCTTTGGTGTTATAGATCTTTGTTTGCCTCACATTTCCTTTGCAGTTTTCCTCTGATATTGTTCATCTTCATTCACCAAACCCGCACTAAGCAGCAGTTGTCTGACACTGCTGAGCCTGGATCTCCTCACCCCCAGTCAGCAGCGGTTCCCTGGAGCCTTCCCTCTCCATCTCCCCAGCACCCAACAGCCACCTCATCACGTCACTTATGAACATCAGAAACCAGCACCTCAAAGAGTCCAACTTCTGTTCACACCCCAGGACATCCAGCCGCCGTCATCTGGCACCATTGGCTCCAGTCTTCAGGTTTATCTGTCTTTTCCCTGGATTCTTCAGCAGACATTCGTGTACAGCCCTGCCTGGGCTGTCCCACCACCTCAGAGATGTGCCACCACTCTGGATGTGCCACCTTGAGTTTCATCATCACAGAGTGACAGAATGGTTTGGGTGGGAACACCTCCCACTGTCCCAGGGGGCTCCAGCCTGCCCAGAGGGATGGGGCAGCCACAGCTCCTCTGGGCACCCTGTGCCAGGGCCTGCCCACCCTCCCAGCCAGGAATCTTGGCCAAAATGTCACAGAACTGTAGGAAAGGATCTAATTGGCCTTTCTGTATTATGGGTGTCTCTAGTTGTTTCTTCCTGGACCTGTTTCTACTCATGGAGTAGCTACAAATTCTTTTGTAATAGTTCATGCTGAGCTTTTTATGTCCAGGGTGTCACAGTTTTACAACACAAAATAGGAATTAGAGCTTTTAAACCAGGTACTCCATAATTACGAGCTTGAAATTTTGATGTGTGTTCCCACGTCATGAGAAATGTGTAATGTTTGATCTGGAGAAATGGTTTTTAAGGATAAGAAACAGACAATAATCTGTGAATTATCAGACTTAAACGCCAAGAATGAAGAAAATGAAAGCATTTTGGAGAAATGTCATAAACAGATGTGTGGTTAATGAGATCCAATACCATCAGTTTTAAATATTCGTGCTTGTTTTTCAAATTTTAATTGCTCTCTTGAACTCAGAGTAAAAAAATAAATTAGATTAAAACTTTGAATTGCTCTTGAAGTGTAACTGAAATCTGCAATCTTAGCAGTCATTAGGACAAAGAAAGCACATTTTGTACTTCTTGACATTAAAAATGAAATTTTCATGGAGAAAAAGAGCCCTTCTGAAAAACAGTTGTTATCCTTTTTGTTTTATCCAGCAAAGAACAATATCTCCTGTCTGAGTCTCTGGTGGTTCTGTTTGAAGTAAATGATTAAAACACAACTCATCTTTCTGAAGATTTTAAATTTTCTGTCCTATTTTAGCCAAGAGCCCAACTTCACACATTGAAGTTCTCCAAGTCAAAACCTGTTATGCTTTATTTTTTCTTCTTCTTCTTTCAGCCTAACACATTGTTTCTAAATTAAACATAAGCTTGGGAACAGAGAGGGTTTATCTAAGCTAACAAGAGGTGACTGAGAGCTGGGGAATGTGCAGGGACATGCCAATGTTTTCTGCACAACCACGTTGGTGTGAAACTCCTGAGATCATGGAGGTGACAAAGTGGCCCAGGGTCACCCTGGAAGAGGAGGGGGAGCCTCCCTTGGCCAGATTTCATGGATCTCTGCTCTGCACTCTGTGTGCTGCCGCTCCCCAGCTCAAGATGCTGCTCCCCGTGTCTTGTAGGAGGAAGGATCGAGTGACAAAGATGTGTATCAGTGACAGGAATGAATCCAGGTCTTTATGAAATGATGGGAAATGTGCTGCAGTGAAAGCCTGCAAACGGCCACTTCAATCTGTGGCTTTTTTTCCTTTGTTTTCTTTTAATTAGGAGAAAAATGTTTAAAAAACTAAGCTCAACTCCACCTTCAAGTCTATTAAATCAATGAGATGATCCTCAGGCTGAAATTATTTGGATATTCAGAGGGAGGAAGGGAAGGGANAGGGAAGGGAAGGGAAGGGAAGGGAAGGGAAGGGAAGGGAAGGGAAGGGAAGGGAAAGGGAGGGAACAATGTTAATGGCTCTATATTAATAACAACCTGAAAAGAAAATTGGATTTTGAGAAATATGTTTAAATACAAATCAAACTTTATGTCCAGGCCTAATAAATATCCTGCACAAAGTGTATTCTCCACAGTTGAAACAATTATTACAGTGGGAAAAGACTCACACTGTGCAAATTTCTCTACTCTCATATGAGTAAAATGAGGCTTCAGTTTTCCATACATTTTTTGAGGAATTGTGCCTGTTAATTTCTTGGATACTGAATTTTTTCCACTCCTAAGGTCATGAATTGTAAATAGAATTAAGTATCACTGGGATTGCTGATGAAGCAATGCCACTTCCATGGATGTTTCTTTTTTTTTCTCTCCTATGTTCTCTTTTATAGTCTCTATTTTCATGGTCTGTGCTTCCATTGGACCATGAAGAAATACATGAAAAAATAAACTTATGCCTATAATTATTTGTTCTTAAGAAAAATCAGTCCTTATCTGGCAAAAACCAGAAGAAATATATTATTTTTTTCCAAATTCCAATTATATATATTTTATATATTATACCTAGAGTATAAACAGGTAAATAAGCTACAAAGGACTAAATAAACAATAATTTTGTGTGTGTAATCATTGAGAGTCTGCTCAAATGAATGCACTCCCACCAGCAGAAATAAATGTTTCAGTGGGTTACAACAATAAAATACAACACTGCTATGGCTTAATAAATAGAGATTGTATGTCCTACCATGGTATTATAATTTTTTACTTGATAAGGATATTTGTAAATATTTAACCAGAAATTTGTATGTGTATATTGGCTGTGCTCTAACACAGTGGGTCTACATTTGTGACAACCAAAAAATAGTGCCTTTCTGCAAGAACCTCCTCCTGAGAAGATTTGGGGCTTTATTGCACAATCACATATAGTCAAGTGCATTCTATAAAAGCTTGCAAGAATTCCTCCAACTTTTCATGTGCTGCATAAATACAGCAACAATTTTCAATGCATCACCTGCTTTAATTTCAATGTGAAAATATCCAGAGAAGATGTGGAAAGTCTCTGGGCTGTGCAGCGGGAGGTACACGAAGCTGTGCTGGGGGATCCAGAGCCAGCCAGGAGACTGAAAACCCTCCCAGGGAGTGTGGAACTAAAAGGAGATGGTTCCAGATGGAAAACGAGGGCGACTCCAAGCCCTCCTCCATCTGCTTCCTGTCATCTCTAGGACAACAGGGTGAAAGAGCCCGTGCTGGAGGAGTGGGAGAGGAGGAGTCTGGTAAAGGAATGTATGTGGATCTCCAGGAGAGAACAAAGCTCCGTGTCTGCAGGGGGTTTGAAGTAAAAATATGTTATAGACAATGGTTTCTGCTGGGGATGGAGCACCAGGAGAGCCCAGCTCCATGGGATGTGTGGAGCCAGATCCTGGTGAGAGTGGCTGCCCTGCTGGAAATTCATCCCTAGAGATGTGTGTGGAACCAAGACAACAGCTGCTGACAGCTGTCCTAGAGGTGTGGAAAGCACTTGGGGCTGGGCTGTGGGCTTGGAATTCTCATGGGGAAGGAAGGAACCATAGGTGTCCACACTGCACACTGAGCCTCCCTGGACCAGCCAGAGGTGGGTGTTTGGCTTCACTCCAGTAGCTTTTAGACACGAATGAAAGAGCTCCAAGAACCAGGGCTAGAACTACAGAAAAGCCAAAAGACCCTTGCTGAAGGCTTGGGTGTAAAGAGCTGCTGTGTGGGCACTGCTCTTGCAAAATCCTGCCCTGTCTGTGCTCTGGGAAGAGCTGGGCAGCCTGGGATAAATTGCCAGCGATCTGTAGATTCCTTAGACTCCTTAGATTTCCTCCTGTGTTGGCCATGTAGCCACACCATGGATGAAAAGGAACTCAGCATCCACCAGTAAAAGCTGCTTCCTTTCATCTGCACCATCTGCCAAGCGATTCCCAGTTTTCCTTGAGGCAGATGGGACATGATACACCCATTTACATTCAAGGACTTGAATTTGAGTTCCAAAAATAGTTCCTCCTTTGCTTTTGTATCCAACAAAGAGACAAAACACAAGGAGCCCGTGCTGGTCAGAGTGGGCACAGAGGAGCTCAGGTCAATAAAGAGGCAGAAATGTTCTTGGACTGCTCCATTGCATTTATCTCCATGCATTTCTTACCAGTTTCTACTTCCCAGGGATTTTTCTGGCAAGTTTTATTTTGCAAGCTTGACTGTATTTTATTTTTCTTAAGAAAAAGCCAGGCTAAGAGGTCACCTACTGGGTCTTTTGAACTGATGCTTCCCAAACTGTGAGTGCCTTGAAAATGAGTCTCAGAATGTCTCCTGCAGTTCTCTATACCAAGAAAAATATTAGTAATGGAACTATTTGAAACATAAATAAGAATCTTTTTTCAGACACAGACAAATTTGTGCCTTTTTTAGTGGTCTGTTGTATTATGAGATATATTCCTTAGTCTTTGTTCAAGGAGCAGCACATCATTATTTGAAATTTAGTGTTCCCATCTGTGAGTTTCAGTATTTAAAGCACTTTTAACATTCAGAAGGCATGTTTCCATTCCTTCCATTCATGTGACCTCCACTGGATGGTGATTTAACTGGTAGAAGATCATCTCCCCTTGGATATCCCTCCCTTTCCCACCTGCCCACTGCCCTCATGGCTCATTCGTAGTTCCCGTGGTGTGAGAAATATCATTCCATGACTTCTGCAAATCTTTGAGAAACGACCCTGCAAGTCAGAGAATGGACCAACTAGAGGTTTAAGGACCAGCTGGTTCATAGAATCATGGAATCACAGAAGGTTTGGGAGAGACCTTAAAGAGAATCTCATTCCATCTCCCCTGCCATGGGCAGGGACACTTTCCAACATCCCAGCTTGCTCCAAGCCCCATCCTGGATCCTTATCCCACATGGAGTGGGCACTTAAACCCCTCTAAAGCTCATCTGAGTGTCAGGCAAACTGATGGACATCCTCCTCCCCTGAATTCCTTGGGGAGGGGCAGGTTTCCATCCCAGGGCCCAGCACCCACTGTTCTGCTTCCTGGTGTGTTTATCCTCTCTGGAGTTGAACAAATGTTCTCATACTCCACTGAGTATTTCACATATCTCTGGAAATAAGGCTAGAATCTAATAATGGATCCAGGACTGCCAGCCACAGCCTGAGGCTTTCAGGATTTTGTGCACAGAACAGATTCAGAACTCGCCAACACTTTCTTTTTAAAAAAATAGAAGTGCTAATTCATCAAAAATCTCTGTAGGACACACACAGAAAAAAACCCAACCAAAAACAGCCTTGGAAAAAAACACCTCCCTGCTCCAGAAAAAAAATAGATTTGAAGTTGTTGAAACATTCTGTGTATAAAGGTTTATTTTTTAATTTTAATTTAAAATTAAAATTTCTTGTTGAAGTTTGAAATTATGAGGTAAAGAAAATTAAATTCGAGATGACCATGTACTTGATATTATCCTGTTTTATTTCAGGCTATTATTTAATTAGAATTTGGGTTTGCCACAAACCAGTATAGAAAAGAATATCATTAAATCACTATTCTTTCCATCCAACTGTAAGATCATATTTGATAAATAATGTGCATATTTGACTTGACCTGTCAGAATCCATAAGTATTCCAAATTTATCTCAAATTCTATAGCCTGTCAACTGCCTTTACAATAGAATCCACTCATTTTTTAAAGCTTAGAACAACACATCATATTTACAGCTAAGATACTTGTTTGCTGCTGTATTTGTTTGGATTTTGGAGGGTTCAGCTCCTCCTTCCACATCTCTGGTCATTGTCACTCTGCTGAAGGCAGTCACTGCTTCTTCCCCCAGTTAAGAGGAAAGCTCTGTAAAATGGCATCTGCTTCAAATTTTTCTGACTTTGGTTTCACACTTTAGACACAAACTCCCAGGATAAGCCTTTGGTAATGTCTTTATGAAAACCTGAACATTTGGTCCTTGCAACCCCCAGGGCAATTCATGCTTTTGAAGAATTTGCAAAACCTACTGAAGCCTGACCTTCCTTTTCTGAAATCTTGTTGACTGGATTTAATTCTGTAGACTTTTCTCCTTTTTTTTTTTTTTCTCCTATGTGATCTTCAAATAACTTTTGGCAACTTTCTCTATAAATTGATGCAGAGTTTTCTGATTTTATTTTTTTTAGCATGCACCTAGGAGTATTTTTCTTTTTTTAAATAATGGGGTCAGGCAGGCACTTTCCAGTCCCCAGGGAGTGATTTGTTTAGTGGATTTGTATATTTGACCACCTAAATGGTGTTCTTAATGTTTGAGTTTTCCCTTTGAGGCTGCTGAATTTTACAGAAGCCAGAACCTCAGCTTTAAGCATTTCCCCATCCCTGGAGGTGTCCAAGGAAGGACTGGACATGGCATTCAGTGCTCTGGGCTGGAGGACAAGGTGAAGATCAGGCACAGGTTGGACTTGGTGGTTTTGGGGGCTTCTTCAGCCTCAGTGATTCTGAGATTCAACGGCTTTAGATCCCCTTACAAGTCTTTTATTGCCCTGGCAGTTCTCTGCTTTGCAGACATTGGTGATGTCCATGTTTTTCCTTCAGGAGAGCAGGTGAAACACCCCAACAGCCTCTGCTTGTGGTTTTGCACCATCTCATTCAAAACACCCAAAAAGAAAAAATTTCTTTAGCTCTGATAAATGATTACCAATAACATGTACCTTCCAGGAGTGGGGGGGAAAGATTCTTTATGAGATATTCCATTTCAAATTATGGAAATTTCTCCTTTCACCTGATTTTTTTGGTCCATCTCTCCTCCAAACTCCATAGCTGACACAGGAAGTAACTCACCTCTTCATTCAGATGGTCTGAGAGCTGAGCTTTGATTCCTTTCAGCACTGAAAAACCACCTGTTTCTGGCATTTGTCTGACACTTCAAGCACTGAATCAGCTCTTGACTTTTCCCAGGAGCAAACATCTTTTCTGAAACCATTCCATTTCATTTCATAAATGTCAAAATCATTGAAATCTTCCCCAGTCAGCATTCAAGATTTTTTTCCAATCCTGTATCTGTTTCTCAGCCTGTCCCAGAGGTCTGTCAGAGTTCCCACTACAAAACTATGAGTCAACACTCATATTTTTTCCCCTCATTTCTTCTTTCACCAAAATATCCTGCATAGAAAATTGCTTTGCTTTCTTTTAACTCTGCCTGGACTACTTTTACTAGATTGTGGGGCATTGACATGATGGTCTCTTCATTGCTTCTGAGAAGATATTTTTATTAAGTCCTCATCTCTTCTGCCTCTTGCACATCCTTCTAAATTTGAATTTTGTGTTTGACAAGAGCAGGAATACATTAGAAATTATGCTGCTGGGCACAAGTCTGCCAATAGCATATATTCTACTTTTTATTATTTTTCTCCCTATGTACTCCTACCTTTCCATAGAGTTTCTGGAATGAAGGAAACGAATGCTCAAAGGTGCTGATTAACTGCTGCTCAGGGAGGAAAGAGAAAGTGGAAAGAATAATTGAAAAAAAATGAATTAACATCCCAGCCCCTTGCTTCAACTCGCTGTGTTTTATCCTTGTCCTTCCTTTCAACTTTTCCAGGTTACACCTGAATGTGTCCAAGCAGGATCTGCAGCACATGAGAGGGTGGAGAGAACCTATTTAGATGAGACTCACCAGCAGGTTGACTCTAATAATGATGTATTTAATGTGATTAGACAACTTCCATGTGTCCAGTGGTATTTTTCAGCCTCCCTGAAACACATTTACACTCCCAACCCAGTCCCATCTGGTATCAGGTACAGTCTGAAATGTGATAAGATAGGCTGGGCTGTTGAGGTTGAAGGTGACCCTTGCACATCTGGAAACGCTCTGGGTTTGTGATTTTAGGGGGTTTCCCCTAATCAGGGTATTTTTATGCTCCCTAAATCATCATGAGTACAACCAGAGATGGCACAGGGAATCACAGGGGGAAATAGGAGGATAAGAGAGCACTGCCATTAGGGGATGGCAGTGACTGTGCCCTGGGACACATCTAACTCCCTTGTTCCTGAACTCCCAGCCATCTGACTCCCATAGGATTAGAACAATGACCCGAAACTCTGCTGTAATATCTGATATTTTCATTTAAAAGCAATTTATGTCCAGCCCTTTCACAAGGCAAACCCTCACAATTCAGTACAAGGCTTACACAGCCCCTGGCTCCAAGAGGTGGAGGTTGTCCCACCCATTCCCATCTGGATTTGCCAAACACAACGATTTTGCTTAATTCTTCCAAGGAATTAACCTTTTTTTTTTTCCTACTTGCCTTTTCCACCTGCCTGCTGTTGGGTGTTGGTGTGTTGAGCTCTCCACCTGCACATGAAGGTCCTTCCCAAAGTGGCAGCTGGAATTTCATACCCATCCATGGCACCTTGGCCACCACAGAGGGATGGAGACAGCGTGGTCCCGGGGTGGTGGCTGCAATCCCAGGCAGTGAGGAACAGCTCCTGCTCAGCAGCTGCTCCACAGGAGGGAGCAGTTCCCATGAATTTTCTCAGCAATTTCCATGAATTTCAAAAGCATTGAATCTTTTCAGCCCAGAGCTGCAGCTGGCTGTGTTTGAATGCAGGGAGAGAGACTCCGGAATTAAAAAGCGTTTCATGGAGACTGAATTTGCTGCTGATTTTTTTGTCTGTGTTCACTAATGTGTTTGGGTAATTGAAGAGAAGCCTAAGAGGTTCATAAACAGAGAAGATACAAACACTCTTTTTCCCAGTGTCACAAAAAACTTCTCTGTTTTGTCTGATCCCAGCGTTAAAGGAGGTGTTTTCCTCATAAAACCAGAACCCACCAGTTTACTCTCTGCTTAAGCTTCCCTTTCTTTCACAGCATCTCTTTGGAATTTTGCAGGCTTCCTGAATTTAAGGCATGACTCTAATCACTGATCTCTTTGCATGGATATGGTGAAATTACAGTCACTCTCAGCTCTCAGAAGCCTGCAGAGAGCTGAGAGAAAAGCGGTGATATCGACAATTCCCTTATTCTTTTGTTCTCCCCAAATTAAGTCCATTCCACACAATTCCTTTAAAAACTGACTGATTCCCAGGTAGACAATTGTGGGCTGTTCCCCAACTGGACTCAGGTACCAGCATAAGCCTGGACATGGAAAGATCCAGGTCATTGTTACACAGACTTCAAAAATCCAGCTGGAATTCCTAAGTGATCCATGGACTAATTTCCCAAATTTTCCTGTCATGCTGTAGCTCAAATAAAAATTATTGGCTTGAAGAAAAAATTACTGGCGCAGTTCTACAACTTGTGCTGCTCCCAAAGCCCAGCTTGGGAACCAAAACAGCCCCTTCAGCCCTCAAAATCCAACAGAGGATCCTGCAGGATTTGAGACACCCTGATCCCAGATTCCACAAGCTCCATTAGTATTCAGCTGAAAGGATGAAAAGGAAAATTTCAGTGTCAGCAGAAAAGCCAGAACATCTCTGGATGCACCATGGAAGGGAGAGACACGTGGAGAGAGAGCAAGGGGTTCGTGTGGCACCTCAGAGCAGGGATGTGTCACCTACACACTGGAGTCACACTCCTGTACCTGCCAAAAAGTGGGATTCTGTTCCTAAATAATTATTATTGCTGCCTGTCGCCTTCCTCATTAATCATCATCTCTTCCATCCCGTTCCCTTTCCATCTGGTTGGGTGTCAGGTGTGGGACCAAACGACTCCAGCACATTAATTTCCAACTGGTGGCTACTTGTGGTTGGCAAATGAGGTTCCTTTGGGACTCTTTATTAGCTGTGTTAATTGTTTGACAGATCGTTATCGACTCCCATCGCAGGGATGGCAGATGGCCAATAAAAGGCAAACTGGAGCTTGATGTCTTTTTGTGGCATCTTGATGGCCCTTAAATTTTGTAAAAAAACCTTTTCATTGCAGAATTTATTCTGTCATCAGTTAGACGAAAATGAGATAAATTATCGAATTCTAGTTCTAATTGAAACTTCCAGCTTCAAGTGGAAGGTGTCCTGACCCATGGCAGGGGATTGGAAGTGGATGATCTTTACCATCCCTTCAAACCCAAACCATTCTCTGAATTATGCAGGAAGGTCGGAGCTGTGGCTACAGGGCTGTAAAAAATGAAAATATAAATAAATCTGCTTTGAGTCTCCACTGCAAAGTCTTCCTACAACCAATGACAAAAAACATTCAGAAACCTGTAAATCTCTTTCCCAGTGAAAAAAGTATCAAAGGATATAAAATAAGTAATGAGGACCGACCCACATGCTGAGAAATTTATCCCAGAAGTTTTCTTTTTTGGCTGAACAGAATTTTTCTTCAATGTGAAATGCGGTTTGTGTAAGAATTAAATTTTCCACGGAGATGTTTGTGGATGCCAGAATTCATCAAGCTGCTGCTGAAACCAAACTGAAACATTGTCTTGTGTGATCCCAAGCCAAACCATTGGCCTCTCCCTGTCTTCAGGTGAAGTTTGAAGGGGGTGAATCTCTCCTTCTCCCTGGATTTGGGTAGGTCCATGTTCAAGATCAACCTTAATCTAACAGAGATACCTGCACCTCATTCCAGAGGTGCCACCAGCTCTCATTTCCCCCAATTTGCTGAGGCACCTGAAGTGCCACTTCACACCCCCACCTTTTTCTCCACTTTTTGTCAGGGTTTAGCTTCTCAGCAGCAGGATTATGACTAAGCCTGATAAATGTGTGGAAACTTGGTAATTCTCCACCCACTTCCTCCAACTCTCCTGCTCTGAGTCATTCTCTGCTGAGCTTTTGACATTTATTTGGAGTTTTTTTCACTGTCATACGTGGCTCCCACAATACCACACATTGCTGAGGCACCAAAATCATTAAGGAAGCACAGAAATGCACAAAGGGCATCCCTTTGGGGAGAAGAGGGAGGCTTAGATTTCAGTCTAAAAAATAACCATTGTATTTAGGACCACTCCACAGGTTTGAGAGCTGGTTTTGGTGTAGGAACTTCAACAGCCTCTGGGAATGAGTTTATCACTCAAAGAATGTGGATAAAGGCAGCCAGGAGCTGGCCAGAAAAACAGATTTATTCTCTTCACTCACCTGGCAACATAATGTACAGAAGGGAGGAAAAGAGTGTGATAGAACATAAAAGGGACATAAAGTCCAATTCCAGGACAGCCCCAAGAATTCCACCAAGTGCCTTCATGAGTGTGATTTGCTGCTAAACCAGGAGGAAACCTCTGGCAGCCCACGTGCCTCATCAGGGAGATGAGACACAAGTGCCCCAAATATTGGACCTTCCTCTCTACCCTCTTGCTCAGAGCTGTGCTGGATTCCCAAAGGGATTGCAGCTCTGAGGATCTAGCACTGCATGAGCAGCTCTTCAGCAGGGAGGAATTAAGAATATTCCCAGTGGAATTAGGAATATTCCCATAAGAGTTCATGGGATATTCCTGGAAAGGACCTGTGTAGGTGGAGACCATGGACACCTGATCAATGAGATGATTCCCTGGCTCTTGTCAGGCAGCCAGGATATGCAGCGCTGGAGGGAAAAGTGCTGTGCAGGGCTCTCACTAGGAGGGGATGAAGGCAGGAAAATGCTAAAGCATTTCAAAAAATGGCTCCTCAGCAGACTTGGAATAATCACTGAAAACGTCGATGTTGCTGCTGGATGATGAAGGGTCGTTGTCCAACTGGTGAAATGTTTCCATCAAGTTCAGCAAAAACCTCACTGAGGTTGTATTTTCTCCTCTCAATACACACTGACTCCTGAATTATGTGGATTTCGTACCCTATGTTAATGGCACCTTTCTTTTTTGGGTGTTTCTATGGCTTCAATGCAATTGCATCAGCCTTGGCCTGAATTTTCCTTCATTCACTGTATTTCCCATTATGAATCAAGATATTTGTCAGGCTGTTTTTTCGTTTCCTGGTGCCCCATATCACAAGCTTCTGTGCTCTTTACTCAGGCTTTTGCTATTGCACCTTCCAATGCAAGTACTTAACTCTGTCAGGGCTATACAAAGACCATTGTAAAGGGAGGGCAATTGTTGAAAATGCAAAAGAAGACAACTTAAAATAGCAGCAGTACTGTGGGGAACTTACCCACCATTTTTTTTTCCCCTGAGCTTTAAAATTCAAAGGGAGATGATGGTATTAACATACATTGAACTCCTGAGGAGGGAGGCTGCTGTAGCATAAATGCATCACATGGAATACTTTCATTCCTACATCTTCCAGTGATTTGCATGACTGGCAAGGCATTGTCTAAAATGCAGTTTGATTAAATTCAGGCAGAGGAAAAGAACTGTATTAAATCTTTTAGAAAGCACTTTGTATCACACTGAGTTGCATCAGTCACACATTGCTATGGCTGCAACAAAAGCCAAGACTAAAATTGTTTAATTTTAGATGGTATATGTTTACAGTCTATAATAAGACATCAAATGTTCTCTCTCCAAACAGTTGTCTTTATCATAAAAAAAAAAATTCCTTTCAGACAGCACATGAATCTCTGTGCTTTTCTATTTCCATCAAAGATCTTGAAAACACAAGGAGTGCACTCAGTCATTAATCAGTGACAGGGACGATTCGACCAATGCAATTAACTCCACTTGTTCTATTAATAATCAAGCACACCACAAATGCTTCTGCACTCAGGTGTTAATCAGGACACCATGTAGCTTTGCATTACTTCCCTTTAGTGTGAAAGGAAATGCAGATTAATGGAGAATCAATGTGAGATATGGAAGTGTGACATGCACTTGTCAGTAAAATTCAGCTTTTTTGAGGAGACATGAAGACAATGCAGCTGCACAAATGGCAACTCAATTTATCAGACACCATTACAGACCTGCCAGGTAAATGAACCCAGAAATACTTTAATACCAGGAGAAATAATCATAGTTTCTCCCTACTCACTGCCTTGTGTTTGTAGGTATGTGTAGAAATGCATCTGGGTGGTAAAATAGTGCCTAATCCCTCCCAAGAGCTCGCTTTTAATTCTCTAAGAGGTTTAGTGATGGCAAGGCTCAGAGACAAGGCCCAGTGGGGTCTGTGGTGTGAGCAGTCCCCATGTCCAGGGTATTCCACAATCCAGCCTCTCACTCCCAGATGTGTCCTGCCGAGCTGGGGAGGGTGTGGGAGAAGTTTGGAGAGGGCTCTGCAGGACATCCATCAGCAAATGAAGCTCCCATGCACTAATGAGCCTGAGACTGCTCCACTGAACAGGTTTGCCCTGATTTGTCAGGAAAGGGGCAATATCTTAATATCTGCTGAGGAGCCAGTGCTTTGACACTCCTGGCAGCACAGTCACTTGAAAATGTAATTCCCAGTAGCACACCGACATTTTTTTTTTCTATTTTCAGTTAAACATCCCATATGAACTCTCCAAAACCCCTGTTAAAGTGGCAAACCCATAAGAGCAGTGGGGAATCTGATTCCTGGAACTGTCTCTGGGCTGCTGCACAATGAACAGGGTCATTCCCCACCAGAGAGGTGACAGAAGGAGCCAAGGACCTTGTGTGGCACCCCCAGGTTGGTTTTGGCTTCTCTCAAAGGGATGAGGGACCTTCAGTCCTTTAGATCAGGCATGATTTAGTGGGTCATTTCATGGTTTCATGGTGGCAAAGTATGTAACTCAATACCACTAATCCATTAATCAGAAACTTCCCCTTCTCCAACCCCAAACTAACCCGCTAATTTCAGTGGTAATTAACCTATCAGTCAAAGCAGATAACAACTGTCTTCCACAGAGACAGTTCAACATCTTCCTCCTTATTTATATCCCTGTGATGGCAAGAAAAGAGGTGGCACACCAAGGGCAATGTTGGCTGAGCCCCCAGTGGGAACCAGGACCTCTAATGAGGAGCCAGGAGCCTAATTTTTGGAGATACTCATCACCCTCTTCTGTGTGCTCTGATATCAATGAGAGAATTATTCATGTTTGCAGGCTCCTGCAACACAGAGATGTGTTTATTAAAATACCAGAGGGCAGGGTTAGATTGGAAATTGGGAAGGAATTCCTGGCTGGGAGGGTGGGCAGGCCCTGGCACAGGGTGCCCAGAGAAGCTGTGGCTGCCCCATCCCTGGGAGTGCCCAAGGCCAGGCTGGAGCCCCCTGGGACAGTGGGAGGTGTCCCTATCTGGAATGAGATGAGCTTTAAGGTCCCTTCCAACCTGAACCACTCCATCATTCTGCAATTGTATGAAAATTATTGATTTGAAATTGTGCCATTTAAGAGTCAATTACTCAGAAGCCTCCTAAGATATGGGAAGCTCATCTTCAGGCATCTTGAGGGCTGCAAACCAGCAGCTGTTTGTAGAGGTGTATTACAGCGTGGCATGGAAAAAGCGACATTACTAGACCCTTAAAATTGCAGAAGAGACTTGGTCACACTTGGATGGCACAGATTTTGTTGTGCTGGCACTTGTGGGCTTACTCAGCCAATGGCCCTGTGCTGATTCTTCACACAACTAAGGAGTTTAGCAAGAAGGTCACAAGGTATGACATGACCTTTACAAAACTAACTCGTTCTACATTGCATTTATCCTGCACTGAAATGATTAAATGCCAATTTGTATCACGACGTTATTCCTCATTTTCTCCCTCTGATGGACATTTAGTATGTTTTCTCTGTTTTGGCCTAACATTTTTACTATCTTGCAACTATTTATCCAGACAAAAAGATGAATTTGGCCTTTTATATCAAATTTAATTAACTTTTATTTTGGTAATCTATTTGAGATGTTTGCATTTAAAAAAAAATTAAAAAGTGTGTTTCCTATTTTATAGCCCATTATAATCTAATGATTTCAGGGAAATATCAAATTAAAAAGCTGACAAAAACATATATTGAACCTGGCAATCCCTTCTGGAGTTTTAAAGCTTATGATCACACAGAGCTTGCCAGGGAAGTTTTTATCTCCCCCAAATCACTGAGCCATTACAAAGCATCGTGTAATTATGTAATTAGGTGATATATCATCTGTATTAAAAATGCCTGTGAAAACTTATGCTACCTGTGAGCTGCATATGAACAGGAGCCTGTTTTGAACTGTGGGACTGAGGCTGCTTTAGTGATCTATGTATTTGTTTTGTCAGTGTCTCTTTATTCTCTCACTTTCACAGTCCGTGGTCATCAACATGTAGGAAAAAAATTATGACCTATGTAATAAAACGTAAATTTGCTCTGAGGCCAAGCCACAAAGAAAGACTTCAGAGTCCTTGAGTCTGTATTTAGGCAGTACTCTAGTCAAATAAAATAAAATTATAGAAAGAAATTGCTTTAAGGCTGCTTGGTTTCCATCACATTTCATTCCCACCTGGAAAATCTATAGGGAAGCAAACTCCTGGCCATGAACTTGGGCAGATGGGTGGCCCTTGCAGCAATGCCTGTGGCAACCAAGAAACCTAAAATAAGTTCAAAACACCCCCAAAACTGGAGAGAAGGTGCCTAAAGGGAAAAGGGGTGAAAGCTAAAGGGGCTGAGTGGCATGTGAGGATCTCTTTGTCCCTCATAACCTGCAGCCTGTCCACCCAGTCATTAATGCTGAGTTGGGTGTGAAGGCTGAAGTTGTTCCAAGCATGGAGCTGAAGGTTCTCCCTGTCCCACCACCCACCTTCTCCCTCTGATCCAAAACCCCATTTCTCACCTCCCATCTCAGCCAAATCAGCTCAGATTGATCAGAGTTGGGTTTGGAGAGTACAGAGAAGTATTTTGGCCAGGACACGAAGAGACAGTGACCTCTGGCCAAGGAGGAGCTCTGGACACAGCAGCCCCCAGGGACTAAATCCATCTCCAGGTGGTTTAGCAAAACAAGCAGAGTTTGCAGGCAAAAAAAAAAAAAAAAGCAAGACAGACGTATTTATAAATGTTTTGTTTCCTTGGAGGCAACCTTTGGACTGCATTGATTTTCCTCTTATTTAATACTCAGGCAGCTTCCTACTCTTCTGCACAGCAGTATTCCCTAGTTATTCCAGTGTCCCTTCCCCATAGAGGCTCAAAACCAGGGATGTAGCATTTGAGTCCTAATAGCAAGCTGCTAATTCAGCAGATTTTTCCTCCCTTCCATGTCTTTCTTGCTCAATAGGAAAGTAGAATGATTACTGTATTTAGAATATACTATTTTCTCTCATCCAATATCAGAGGAAAAAAGTCACATAAAGCAAAAACCTCTCTGCTGGGCAATATTGCTGTGAATTAAGGGTGGGAAGAGGGGAAAAAGACAATTAAAAGCAATTGTCTTCCTTTTATCTGATCCCTGCTGTTCTTTTTACAGCCATGCAGCCAGTAAAGTTACCTCTGATGCTTTTAAAGAAGCCAGAAAAAGTAGCATTGGTTCTTGAGGAAATCCAGTTTTCCTTTAGAATCATCCTAGTTCCCTTTTCATAATAAACCAGTGAATAGGGCAGAAGCTCCCACTGAGGTCAGGGAAGGTGATGCCTCAGTGAGGTGCTTTGGCCCTTCAATTCTGTGTCATCTCGAGTTACTTCCTAAACACCAGGATTATTTTTTTCTCTTATAGGTTGCCCTCATGTGGGTCTATCTATGGGAAATGGAGGTTTTTATTTGCCCCAAAATAACTGTCTTTGGGACCACAGTAAACAAAGAGTAATTTTAGCTGTACCAGCCTAAGAACATCTGCTGATCCCCTGCAGCCACAACTCAAACTGGGGATGCTCTTCATGATTGGCATCAAGAAAAGTCTGGTCTGTGGCTCCTTGAAGGCCTCCATTTGACCCAGGTGTCGAATCAACCCCTTTCAATATTGAATGGTGGATAATAAATGCTTAAAGGAATACTCACAGCGGATAGTTAAAAATGATCCCCAAGCTGGCTTATATGAAATATTCATTGAAGAACAGCAAGCAGCAAGTGGATTAATAAACCAAGCCAAAAAGAATTGAAAAAGAAAAACTATTTTCTTTTTGGACAGTTTTCAAACAATTAAGAGGGAGAATTTTATAAAGCAAATTGGTTGTTGCAGATTCTCCAGCCAAAGCAGGGAGGTCCTGTAGTAATATTTTTGTTCTCCTTCTCAAGACACTTTACACTTGTGAGCTCCTACTGCTGCAGCTCATCACAGCAAAGGAACAAGGAGTAAGATCTTCCCATCGTTGCTGGACAGTGATTCCTCAGAGCTGGTAGCTCCTGGTTGTGCCTGTGTGTGTATCTTGTCCTCTTCTTTCAGTAAAAACTCCTTAGGACAATATAATTAATGGGAAAATACCAGGTTGGAGAACTCGGTTTCACCTTTCTTTCCCTGTGAGCAGGAGTTGGTGACACAAAATCACAGCCTCTCTTGAGACTTGCAGAGGATTTTTTTGGCTGTTGGCACCTTGACAAATTACTCAAACAAAGTGTGTGGCTCATTTTGCAGCTGGAGGTTTCCTACATGGCACATGTGGGAGGTAAAGCATGTGAGAATCACATCACAGGGAAGGAGAAGGTGAATCTGGCTTTGTGAAGGTGCTATTCTACACCTCCACAGTCATCTGTTATGCATTTTATTTCATTTTCAGTCATTTTTACCAACCTACCCAGATCCAGGACCTCTAACTTCTGGAAACATATTGTTGGGAAACAGGAGACCTGTATTTCACATCCAAAAAAAAAGTCTCCCATGGGAAATAAAGATTTTGTCTGGTTTTCTTTCAGCTGTATCAGCTGATCTAATAAAAAATAGTGTCTTTGCTGGACTTCTCTGCTTCTATCCTTAGAGCATTCCAGGCACTGGCAGCACAATGACTGCACCAGTACAACGTGCCACTGGTGATTTACCACCCAACTCATCCATGCTGATGCTGAGGGCAAGTGGAGACTGTTCAGGGCTTTGTGAGGGGCTGCAAAACCCCTTGGGGTCAGGGATGTGTGCCCAAGGCACATCCCCTGGCCATTCCTGCTCTCAGAACCACAGAACTAACCATTCAATTCAGTTGGAAAAAAAAACCCAAGTTCATGGAATCCCAGCTGTGCCCCAGCCCCACCTTGCCCCTGAGTGCCATGTCCAGCATTCCTTGGACACCTCCAGGAATGGGGACTCCAAACATCCCTGGGCAGCCCCTTCCAAGGTCTGACCAGCCTTTTCAGGCACAAATTCCCCCTCCTGTGCCCCCTGCCCCTGCCCAAGGCCGTTCCCTCCCATCCCATCCCTTGTTCCCTGGGAGCAGAGCCCAAGCCCCCCCCCGGCTCCCCCCTCCTAGCAGGGATTGCAGAGAATTCCAGGGGCCCCCTGAGCCTCCTTGGCTCCAGGATGAGCCCCCCCAGCTCCCTCCTACTCCTCATCCCCCAGCAGAAAGCAGGCATTGCTGTCCATGGGGAATGACCCCTCTGGGCAGTTCCAGTTGGGACAGTGCCCACCAGGAGCTCCTGACAACCATTCCAGCCACCAAGGAGCTTCAGCCCATGGAGCCAAACCAGAGAAGGCGTGAAGACAAACCTCTAAGGTGTGTCCAGGGCACACAGGAGGTTCTTCCCTCCAGATATTTTGCTCTCCAGTGGCACCTTGAGGGCCACAGGGAAAGGCTCTGGGGTGTCCAGTCCAAACCAGTGTAACAACAGGTCAGCAAATGCAGGGCATGGTCAAGGACCATAACTACATTTATTAAATGACCTCATCAGAGCAAGTCCCCAACCCCTGAGTCAGGGCTGCAGCCTCACCTTAGTATTTGCCTCTCCTGAGTGTCTCTGAAGAGCTCTCCAGGTGACCATGTCCTGAGGTGACCATCCCAGGAATGAAGATAACACACTGCCACACCATCAGGATTCAGGGAACGACAGGGTTTTCATGGAGCACTCTGGCATTTATGAGTTGCAGAGAAGTGGAGGGAAAGAAAAAGCACTCAATGAGAAAGATGATGAGTCTCCTACTCTCAAAGAAAATTGTTTTACTCAAGACTTTACATTGCAGCAGAGCTCTTTTTGTCCTGATTTTAAAGGTGTAGATTAATCTCTCTGATTTAGGCAGAAAATAAGCCATTAGTCTAGCTAGCTCTAACAAATGTCTCTAATGGAGGTATTTTCAAATATACTCTCATTTCCCACGTATTTCCACTTATCAAGGCTATAAAAGTTAGTTTGTGTGTGGCTTTGCAGAAGCACATTTAGACAAAAAACATAAAGACGGATTTTATTTTCAGCATAAAGGATTTAGCCATGGTTCAGTTGTCAAAATTGCCTGACTGAAACTAATTTAAAAAAGGAAACTGCATTTTTGATTAATCAGAAATTTCCACAAAGAACATCTGCTTTCTGTAGGAAATGTTGACATGTCAAAGAAACGAATTTCATGGGCACAGTCCAGACAAACATAAACATATTTTAAGCTCATGAATTTCAGAATCTCTCCTTTCCACATCTTTTAGTGGAAATTAAATTCTCAGATAATTCTGCCATCCTTTAAATTCATTAAAGTGAATTATCCATTTCCTGGAAGGGAACCAGAGGAGGGCAGGATGCTGATGGGAACTCACCACAGGGCTCTTCCCATGTCACTTGTATGGTGGGAAGGGAACACTGCTTGGAAAACCAAAGGTTGGTCTCAGCTGAAAGTTTTCCAAGCACACCAAACAGAATGTGAAACTGTTCCTGCGAGCTGGGTTAATAATCTGAATTAATGTCCCTTGGATCCAAGGAGTCCCAGCAGAACAAGTGAAATATAAACCTTTTCTTGGGAAAAATCAGGAGTTCTTCTGCTTTTGTAAATGACACTGTGCTTGCAGTTAAAAAAAAAAAAAAAAAGAAGATCATTAATAAAGATTTTTTTTCCTGCTTTACCTGATCCCAACTGTCCATAGTGGATGGAAGGAGTAACACCACGTTCTTTTGAAGTCACGTGTTAGACTCCCCATCTGAGCACTCCTTCTTCTATGAGAGTTTCTTTTGTTCAGCCCACGTGGGTTGAGACATTATGGCTTTTCAATAGCTCACTAAATATATTTAGAATTCTTAATTGAAGCTTAACCTTTATTTTGTTCAATAAATGTATTCTCCATCTAACAGCTCCAAACAAGAAAATAACTTTGTTGAGGTTTTATATTTTGCCAGCATTGTTTCTTTCTAAAGATAGAGAAAATGAAGCCTCTACAATAAATTGATGGAACACGGAATCAACAGAGGAAAAAATAATTTTGATGATTTCTTCTTTGCACTGCAATTATATCCAGTACACTTGACAATGGAATAAACAAATAGTACAAATGAAGCCATTAATTTCCTTTCTATCTACACAATTTTAATTAGAATCATTTAATTAGTCTTGGCTACAATTTCTCAAGAAGGTTGCACAACACACATCTAAGCTACACTCCTGCACAAAAATATATTTATCATTGTTTATTAAATACAACAAATAGCTGTAGCAGTCCTAGGTAGCACATGATAAATGCTGCTGTCAAAAATAATTCTTTATCACCAAATATATTTGAAAGCAAAGTTCTCTCCTTGTTCATTAGTTATTAAGCTTTTGCTATTTTAATTGTTATAATAAATATAATGACATATTTAATATATTCACTAACTTCTAATGACATGTCATGTTTTGTAGCTGGCAATAAATGTCCCTAAGCCTTGAAATAATTTTTCCCTGTTTGGTTTCCCAGAGGTAGAAAAACAACCTTTTCAAGGTGCAACATGAAATCACAGAAAATTGCTCTGAAAGGGACTTTGGGTTCATCTCCAAAGGTCACCTCATTTATGCTCTTCTCCCCTTCTCACCCCTCCTGATACAGTTTGTTGTGGCATTGGTTCCAAGAGCCTCCAGTTATCGAGGTTTCAAAGGTTCCCAATGCTCCTCCAATGTTTTACTTGTTTTACCCTGAGAAAAATTTTCCTTGCCTTACCCAAATATTCCTTTCAGTTTAAGGCAATTATTCCATGGGACAGACATGGAAAAGACATCGATCCTTCCCTGAAATGAGCCCTTTCTGTGTCTCCCTTTAGTCTTCTCCAAAGTGCTTCGTTTTTTGGCTCTTCCTCTCAAGGTGAGATGTATCAGATCCTGCAACTTCTTCAACATGCAATAATTCTCAACTGGAAATATCATTAGGATGAGAGATCGTAACAGTAGGAAAATAAGACCTGAAACTGTTTCAGCATCAGCAGCGTTGAACTCGATAATCTCGGAGAGCTTTTCCAACCTTAATGAATCTGTGATTCTGTAACTGAACCATTGTCACAAGTGAGAAAATCTTAAAGGAATCAATTTTTCCCTGTTTTCAGTTACAAGTAGAACTAAAAAAACCAGTCACAACAAATACTTTGTCAGCTGAAATCCTGTCGTTCATTCCTCACATGAGCTGCCCAAAAACCTGACAGTTTTCTCAGCTGTATTTTCTACTTAATATTCTCTACTGAAAACTTTTAGTTAATATTTCCTGGCTTCTCCCTCACTTCCAGGCACTATTCCCAAACCTACATTGTTCAGGTTCCAGTGGCCTAATTGTGCATCTGAGCCAAAGGAAGTCAAATCAGTTGATGAGGGTGCGAGTGCCTCTGAATCCCATGAAAACCACAAATCCTGAGATGGGGAGGGAGCACATTTGCAGTCAGGGCTTGCTAATTTTAAAGAATATTTAACTGATGAGTGTAAATCCAAAAGTTTGTGTTCTTAAAGCGATATTTTGTTACAGTCACAGAATGGAAGAATGGTTTGGGTTGAATGGTTTGGGATCTTAAATTCATCCAGTGCCACCCCCTGCCCTGGGCAGGGACACCTCCCACTGTCCCAGGTGGCTCCAACCTGGCCTTGGACACTCCCAGGAATGGGGCAGCCACAGCTTCTCTGGGCACCCTGTGCCAGGGCCTGCTCACCTTCCCAATTCCAACAATTCCTTCCTAATATCTACAGAATTCTTCTCCTTGGACACATCCTTTGGTATTTTCTGTTTCTGCCATATGGGATTAATGTCTTTATTGTACAATAACCCCGTTTTACACAGTGCATGGTGAACAGATCAGGCGATCCAAGGCTGGTTTTTGAGTCAACACTTGACAGTCATAGGTCCCAGAGCGACAAGAAATTTGGTGTAGGGGTGTGGGAAGAGAAAAAATTAGAATGTCCAGATGGAAAATTCAAGGGATAGATAGCAGTTTTCAAGAAGATGGTAATCTGAGTTGGGTGCAAACAGTACCTTGTATGGGAGATCTAAAATGAGATCAGACACTGAATGTGAAGGAAAACACCCCAGTGTATAAACATGAGAAAATGGAAGGATTTTAAAAGCTGAAAAGCTAAAATTCTTGGGATGAGTTCACTCATAATAGCTGAGGAAAATAAAATGCAATTAATACTTTTTTGTACAAAAGAAATTCTGGGATTTATCACTTCACAACAGTGGTGATAAGGTTGATAATGACAATGCAGGGAAAGAGGAACTGCTCCATAAATATTCCCGTCTCCTACTTTCAAAAGAAATATGAGGATGAAGTATTTAGGAGTCATCTAGTAACCACTGAAGGTGTTATTATTTAACACATATAAATACAAATATTTTAAAATAGATGGTCCAGTGACCCCTGTAGGCAGTTGAGCTGTTTTAGGAGAACATTGTTTTTTAATCCATGATCGAGTGCTACAGAAATTCTACCAGATTAGAAGAGCATTAATGTTGTGTCAGTGCTCCAGATACACATCCAGCACAACCTTGACCTCAGTCCTGGGCAAATAATGGGATTAAAGCTGCTACAAGATTCAAGAGGAAGAACTGAAGATGGGAACATGATTGTCATTCCACATGATTCCATGGAACAGGTCATGTCAAACAAACAACCCTGATTTTGTTTCACTCATAATGTTACCAACAGGGGCAGCTCTTACATCCTCTGACTTTTTTTGTGTGCTATTTGACTCAGCCTTGGGGATATTTTGATTAAAAATGAGAATTATTCAATAGTGATAAATCAGAGGTTAAATCTATTAAAAATGGGCAAGCTAATGGATCTGAAATGTAGCCATCAGAGGAGAATCATAATTAAGTGCAGTGCTGGTATTCTGTTGGTATCTGCTTTCTGCTATTAATCATTTTCAGTTAATGATTGGCTTGTAAAAGTTTCAGATGACATGAAGATTGATGTGAAGGTAAATAATCATGAGAGCAGAGAAATAATAAAGAGCACTCTGGATCCCTCACTAACCTTTTTCCTTCAGAAAGAGAATGTTTAATACAGTCAAATTCAAAGATAGGTTTAGAAAACAAGAACAAGGCCATAGATGCTAAATTTAGTTTGGTACATTGGAATTTCTCCCAATGGAAATGACTGAGTTTTCCATAAAGCAAAGGACCAGCAGCCAAAAGAGTTCCATGATCCTCACAGGCACCTGCAGCAGTGCAGAGGGGATGTAAATCCAGGCTGCTGTCTCCTCAGATATAATGATGCTGGTGAAAAGCAATGGGGAAAAAGCAACTCCTTGAAGGGGGTAAATGTATCTCCAGGGGAAAACGAGGGTTTGATTTGGTTTATTTCCTCTTAAAAGTAGGTTCCATTACAAGGGGATATTATTGAAGTGTCTTTGTGGGATGTCAGTAAAATTCACCAGATCCTGCTCCCCATCACAGAGGACAACCCTGTTCCCTGAGCAGGACAGGAAACCCTCACCAGGGAGAAATTCACTGGATACTGGGAAGATCCTCAATGGGAAATACATCAGAGGGAAGCTCAAGCAAGGTAGATTCAAGCAAGAAATAATACACATGTTTTTTAGAATGAAATTTTTTCCTTTTTGGGAAAAACTGGGAAGATTGTTCTCCACCATCTGCTGATGGTTTCAGATGCCTTTTTGAAATTAATTGCCTTTTCCAGCAATGTAAACTGCAGGAGTTGTTGGGAGGGAAATGTTGGGTACAAGAATAATATTTAGAAGAGGTGCCAAAGCCTTCAGAACTAAATCTTCAGGAATCAACATGGATTACTGCATTGCAATACAATCCCAGTCCAACATTCCAGTCCCAGCCAAAGGCTCCTTGTGTTGACCCCTGTGCAAACAGATGTGAAAAACTGAGACTGGGGTCCAAATGCAACAGGATTGGCTTTAAGAGTCCCAAAAGATGCAGCTCTACCAATCACCAGCTCGCTCTGAGGAAGTTTTCCTCTGTGCTTTTCTAATTTTCCACTTCTTATTGAATTTATGACTCTCAATCAATGATGTCTCTTTTCTGTTCCCTATTCTGTAGCTGTCCACAGGGTTTGCTATAAAAAAACCTGTGTGGAATTCCACCTTTTCCATGAATCAGTGTATTTTAATGAGCCTACATCTCATATATATAGAGAAAAATATAATATATATATTTTTATATGTATTCTAAATGAAATCATGCTAGAGAGAAATTCTTCTAGCCACTTCAGTGTGTTCCTCTATTTACAGCCCTAAATTCTACAACCCTTTTTTTGCTACAAAAACACGTTTGCATTTCCATGTTATTGATTCTTGCGTTTTTTAGGCTGAAAATATTAGGTAATAAAATCAACTTCAGTGAGTTGCTGGTGAAACTCATAAAACTCTTCGTAACTTAATAAATATTTTTTTATCATTGCATGTAATCAATCACCTTTTAATCCACACTACAGAAGATAATATTTCTCTCCAAAATAAGTACAATGAATGCTCAAAATATGATTTTTCATGGAAAAAAATCAAGTGTTTTGCTAATATCAATATATGGCTTTGCAGTCTCATACACTAGTCTTTTATCTGACATGCAAGTAAATATGAATAATAATCAAATAAGTCAAGCTCATCTAACAAGGTTGTGTATTTTCATTTCTCATTGTTCAGATATGGATGATAAATTAGTTACAGCTTCATCCCACAGTCCTGCAGGCTCTTAGGAACACTAAATGTGAGCTTAAAACAATAGAGGATCCTTGGATTCACTGAATTTAAGATCAATGTGCACGAGATTTTAGTTTCTACTTCTGTGCTCCCATTAATTTGATGAGTAGCTTTTACTCAGCTGAGTAAAAGAAGAGCTTTGCTGGAACTCCTCACATGAGTAAACATTCATTTAAATGAGACCCTGCAGCAGTTGCTTGAACTACATAAATAAAACCAGTTTTTGTGGAGAACAGGAGTGATTCAATGTGAATTATGAATGACAGTGGATTTCAGAATCTGTTCTCCATCTGCAAATACAAATATCAGTTGTAGGATGCACGGAGTTTTTCCCCCTTAGCTACTGTAGCATCAAATAACTTCTGCTATATGTCTTGATTTACCACTAAAGTTAAGTGTCAGATTTTAGGCAAATAAAAATGATTAAAATATGACAGCTGGCAAATTATGCTAACACCTGGTAACAAATCTTTCTTGACAGTTCAATAGTACACTTCTTAAAGCACAGCTATTAATATTATAAACAGTGAACTGCAAAAAATTGTAGGACTTGACTAACATACTCAGTTTATCTTAATGTGGAAAAGTGTCAAGCCTTGTTCCTTAGGATTGAAGAAAATTGGAGCTGAATAACTACAAACACACAAGTAGTTCTAAGTAATGTTGGGGTAGTGGTTCAGAACCAGCAGAAGAGGAAATCTGAGGTGTAGGATGACATTCAGCCTGTTCCCTGTGCCATTAATTCAGTTAATGTTCCTTTTATTGGTGGAGATTTCCAAGTATGGAAATATGTAGAGGCATTTGATATTAATTTCATCAAATTCTTTGTGATCTTCTGTGAATCACAGAGTCATCAAGGTTGGGAAAGACCTCTCAGATCAGAGACTCCAACCCTTGACCCACCACCACCTTGTCAACATCAAGTCTGGAAAACTGGGGTTGTTTTCAATTAATAAGAGTGACCACAACAGGTTTTGGAAGACCACACTCCTTATTCATATCTCACAGGAGTCTTTGCAGATGGGGCCATACTAATTAATACATTGAATGAATTTAAACCCAATAATTGTCTTATTTATTTGTCTAATAGTGGCACAGTATTACAGTGTTTGAACGTATTTTTGAAGGACTTCCAACCATGCTCGTTTTGTTAATTACTTAATAAGGGGATTGTGATAATTTCAAGACAATGGGAATGTGTCTACAGGCATTGAGGTCCATCCTGCAGCTCACAAAGGACTGGAGGAGAGGGAGAGACCAACTCTACTTTTTCCTCATCTGCCTTTCTCTGTAACCTACTTTCTAGACTCTTAAACTGAACTTTAGCTTAAAATTCAGCAGAATCAACTCTGTCCCAAATTTCATGAAGGATAGATGAGGTGCCACACATACATCTGTCTTATCCCTTGACATAGGAGCGAAATCTTCAGATGAGCATTAAAATGTGAAAATATATGAGATAGAATCACATAATCTCTCTGCATGATGGAGAACATGGATTAATGCAACATTAATATGCTTTCAAAGATGTCACCAGATTAAAATCTCACAATTTCACAAACGAATTTCAAATTATTTCTTACTTTTCCTGTTCCCTTTCTGGTTTTATTTCGCCATGTTGCAGAGCAATAATTGTTTCTCTATTATACAGTGGCTGTGCCCAGTTTGAGGGACTAAAAATAAACTGTGGCTTTACTGATACATTTTTTTGACTGATACGTTTTTTGACTTTGTCATAGATAATTTATGGAATAATTTTACACTTCTGCAACACCCAGCTCACAATTCACATTCCAATCCATGAGGTGTCATTTGCAATTTGTGATGGATTCTTAATGAAATTCTTTGGATCTTACCTTCTAAATGTTTCATTTTATGCTTGGCCGGAAGAGTGAAAGTGTGTTCATATACATTTATACATTGTAAATGGAAATAAAGCTCTGATCTGGCTCATCTTTCCAATCTATTTATCCTCCCAACTCCCCCAGTGTTACAAGGAATATTTTCATCTGCCTTACATGGGGGGGAGAAGGAAGGAACAAGAAGCAAATCCGATTTGTTCAAGGTCACAAAGTGGGTAGGTGGGAAGTAGGGGAGTGAATCCTGAGTTGGAAGGATCCAGAAGGATCATCCTGGAACTCTGGGCCCCAGAGAAGACTTCCCAACAATCCCACATTCCTGAAAGCGTGGTCCAAACACTCCTCGAGGTCTGGCAGGTTTGACCCTACACCCTCTCAGCTGTGCTGGGCTCCTTCTTCACTGGCTCTCTCCAGTTTAAATGAACTTGTTAACTTATTAGCTAGGACACAAATGAATGCTGAAGTTTAGTTCAATTCACTATAAGTCATCTGGGGCAGCAGTCACCAAAGAAATATGTTTGGATCCAACAGAAGCAGCTGAACACACAATCCTTTGGAGATTCCAAACCAGATCCTAGGTTTTTCAGATAAATCAAAGGAATGTTAGTCACTGGCAGATTATTCTACTCTTTCAGTGCTATGTCCCTCTCTGTTGGCTACTGCCCAAGGAGGATGCTGATAAATTGGAATGGGATCAGATCTGTACCACTGAACAATGAAAGGATTGGAAACATGCCCTCGAGTGCAGAGACAGGGAGCTAATTGAGCTGTTGGGTTTTTACTTAGTAAAGCAAAGATCAAGGGCTAAACTTAGGCTGTGAGCATCTATCTGGAGAAGGGAAATTCTAATAACACACTCTGAGTGCAACCAATGTGCAACCAGGTAAAATAGCCAGAAGTTCAAGCTAAACATTCAAGATTTCCAATTAATCTTTATGTCAATTTTCAAGATACTCTGGGAGGTTGGGCATCTCTGGAAGTTTAGACATTTCGGATCTCAGCAATACCTCTGACAAACAGCTTTTCGTTCTAAAAGTCTTACTTTGTTCTGGAATGCATTGTGTACAGAAGGCAACAAAAGAAATAAATTGAAAAATCCAGTGTGTCAAAATTACGGATGCAAATTAATGGATTGGAGTTTGTTCAATATAATTACAGAACAATTTAATTTTTTTAACCCCACCTGGGAATGCAAAAAACAATTAATATAGAAGTGAACATGTTTTACAGGTTTCCTGCCATCTGTATTACAGGTGTCTCCTTCAGCAGACACCCAGCTGTTCTGGCATATCCAGTGGAATGTTCTCCAGGGCTTCTCCAGGGATTTAACAGTGCTGAGAGCACAGGGAGCTGTGGGCAGTGTTGGCAGCGAAGGGGCACAGCTGTCACCTCTCTTTTGAGCCACACAAACCTTCTCTCCTTTCAGAGTTTGGCTCTTGCTGAATGATGTGGTGGCTTCAAACTGAACGAGAGGAGGCTTAGATGGAATATTTGGAAGGAATTTTCCCTCTGGGGATGGCACAGGTTGCCCAGGGGAGCTGTGGCTGCCCCATCCCTGGAAGTGTCCAAGGCCAGGTTGGAGCAACCTGGGATAGTGGAAGGTGTCCTTGCCCATGGATGGGAGTGGAAAGATGATCTTTAAGGTCCCTTCCAGCCCAGACTGATCTGTTTTTCAGTGATTCTGTGATCTCACTTGGCTTTGGGTAATTTAGAGCCCACTCTCCCCATGTGCCTTCCCAGGCCTGCAGAGCTGAGAAGCAGGTTATTCAATAAAGAATCTTTTACATTGAAATCTGTTTCCATGTTGGTCTGATTAAACTCACATTTGTTGACCTTCAGGTCTTGGTTCAAAGCTCAAGTGGATTTTAGCTCCAAGTGAGAGAGTCCTTCACTGCAAAGAGCTGTTGAAACTACAAGAAGACTCCTCTGGGAGCTGATTTCTGTCAATTAGTTTCCTGAAATATGATGATTTATGAATCCCTGATATTGTGTTGCTGGATGGGTATGTTTGGCAAACTGCAAGTGAAAACAGAGGAGGGATCAAATAGATGGAGAGAATAATACTTCAAGATGATCAAAAAGGCAGAGAAAATATTCCTTGCTTCAAGATCTGTATTGTGCATATATATAAATATATATATATATCCATATCTATCTCACAGTGCACAGCCTGCTTCCCCAAAAACTAGGGAGAAGATTAAATATGGATTTTTAATGGGTGCCTATTTACAGTCAAAGCCATTTCTCTCTATCAGATGCCTCAATGTGCAAATACAATCAAAGGAAGATGTAGAACTCTATATTTGGAGGGGGGGAAGAAGCTTTTCATAATACTTTGCATTCCTAAACTTCATGTGTTTTTTCTGTAATTCATTTTCTCTCCTCAGTTTTGAATAGTCAGGCATTCTGGAGTGTTTTGTTCTATAAATTTATAGTGACAACTTTCAGTAAATTGTCTGAAGAAGACAATAAAATTGGACCCTTTGGATTGCTGTGGGAGTGGATCAATGTTCTATTTTCCAGTGTTATGATAATGAGTTAATTTTAAAGATGTATTGAGTGATTTGGCATTAATTCTGGCATTAAAATTTACCTCGTGTCTGGACAACTGTGCAGTTTGCTACAGTGCTTAAGATAAAAAGTACAGGATTGCAAATGGGATTTCTGGAGTGGAATTTAGCTCACCTATTCTGCCTAAAAATTGGAAATTTCGAGCTGGTTGACTCAGCTCTAATGAGCTAAAAGCAATCAGTGCTATCAGGACTGATGTCCCCTGAGACAGTGGGGACACAGAGGGCAGGGAGGTGATTGTGGTGCTCTGTGGGACTTGTGGGGGCATCACTCCAACACCTCCTCTGCTCCTTCTCCACTTCCACTGGAGCCTCTCTGCTTGCTCACCCTCGAGACCTGTGAAAGAGAAATTACATCCCTGGATGGTCTCAGAACTGGAAATGCTGCTGGAGAACTCTGAGGAGCAGCTGCACCTCCTTCCTGCTGTGCCAGGGAGGTGGGGACAGGACGGGGCCAACCTTACAGGGAATGCTGGAATCACCTCCACTTCTCATGTCTGGAACCCACTGAGGGGCCCCTCCAGAGGATAGAAGGTTAAAGTAGGCATTTCTCTCCAGAAACCTTGTGTGCATCTAAAGAAGGGGGCAGAAATCCACATCTCCTCAAGGAAGATCAAGGAAGATAAAATACAATCGCAGAAATACGGAAGGTAAAAGCATTTCCGTGCTGTGGTTTTCTATGTGGATGTTTTTTCTTTCCCAAGGCAGTTTGGCAGAGGAATTGAGTGTTAGATACAGCAGTTTCCAGCAGGTAAAAGGTGAGTGAGCTCTATTGTCACTCCTGTCTGGGCTCACACTGCACAGCGAGGGAGTGAGGCTGAAACTGGGGGAACAGTTTGCCATGAGCTTTCTCACCCAGGCTCTTACTAATTCCTTTCACACATTTTTATGTCCTTAAATTGTCTCTTTTCACAGCATTTCAAGGTGTCTTTTCCTTTTCCTCTCTCCTTTTTGCAGGAACACTTCCCAACACATCTCCATACAGAGACGTCCAAGAAGTTACCTGTGCTGAATATTCAGGAGTAGCACATGGATATATCTGCTGGAACATCAGGAAAGGCCATGGATACACATCCCTGTATAAACACTGGTGATGGCAAGCCAAGGAATGAAGAGACCAGCCAGCCACATCCCATGATTGCAAGATCCATTGCTTATTTTTTATCCCATGATGGTAAAATCCTGCTTTACCCAAGTGAAAAACTGGCCAATTTCACACAAAAGAGAAAAACAGGGGGAAAATAATTCAAAGCCAATCCTGGAGGAGTGCACAGTTCTTTCCTACCACTCAACCCCAAGGATTTAAAGCTAATGGTGCAGGTCCCCAGAGGGCAGGAAGGGATGTCAACATGAAGTTTTCCCCTCCCTGCTCTCCATCCAAAGATCTGTGTGGAATTCCCAAGAGTCTGGGCAGTTGTGGCAATGAGAAAACATTTCAGTCTGAGATGTAAGAAGGTATTTTTAAATCACTCAGCAAACAGCCAGAGAGCACATCCAAGCACTCTCGACTCCTTCCCCTGCATATGCCAGTACCAAAGGTCACACAATAAAAAGCATTAGGTTTCCAAACTCAACACAACCAAAGCAGGAAATCAGGTGAATTGCATTCTGACACAGATATTTGACCCTTGCACGACTCATTCTTACCTTATTACTCTTGGGAGGGCGAGTTGAAAAGGAATAAAAGCAGAGATTGCAGTTTACAGGGCACTCAGTCCTGCCCTGGGTAATTTTCTCCTCTAAGAAGGGAAGGAAGGCCCGTGGATGGCATTGACTGGTACCTGTCACTGATAACCAGATGAGAATAATGCACTATAAACATTCATAGTCCTGCTCTGTGAACCAAAAACCCAGCACAGAGGACAGATTGGTTCATTACCCCTATTCTGTATGAGCTGTAGCATTTCCCCATGGCTTTGGATTCCAATTTCTAAGGCAATAGTGGCATTATCAAAGCCATAAAAGCTTCTTTTCCCACATAATCACGGAGAGAAAGGACAAAGGTGGGGTATGGGAGAGGAGAAAATGTATTTCTTTAGGTTTCATGCTTACTGTGTATTGCTGTTGCAGAGCTGACTGCAATATGTTGGAGCTCCTGGTGCAGACCAAGCTTGGAGATGCTCCAAAATGTTTCCATGAGGATTGGTGGTCCTGGGATCACAAAGGAAATCCTGGATGCAACTCCAGCTGTGTCTGGTTGTGGTTTGGTGAATGAATAAAACTAGTTAAATAAACCAGATGGGATTACTCCACTTTTAAATTACACTTTTAAATAATCTGTGAAGCAGATCTTAAACTCTGCCATGTAATTCCAAGCTAAAAGTTGTAGGGAATATTTCCTTTCTTCCCTTCTTATCCTATTCCCTCCCCCTCTTTTTCTGAGATCCTTTTAAAAGGAAAAATTATATTGGTCAATATGTTTAAATTCCCTTCCTCAGTGGAGTCAGCAGAGGTAACAATTATATCTGAGGATCTATTCTAAGTTTTGGACAAGCTGTTTTAATGATTATTTTCACATGTTCATATCCAGCTCTTTCAAGGTGTTGAGAAAATATTAATTAGTTTCTGTTAAAAAATCAAATAGTAGGAAAAGAGTTGTCTGGTATAATTGGGTAACATGAATGTGGTTGATCATTTATAGTGGCATTTTCATGCACTCTGGGGTGGGGATTGTGGGCACTGAGGACATTTTTAGTGCTCTGAGGTTGTGGAGGAGATTTTTACATCACTTCCACTTGGACTATTGAGAAGTCAAGGTATTGAAATGCCTAATTGGATGCCCTGATTAGCCCAGGATGGACTTTGATTTCATATTGATATAAATCTGAGCCAGCCCCCCTTGATGTCATAAGGAATAAACCCACAGAAGACCAGAGAGAGCAGAATTAGACCCTTTTTATTCTTATCTGGGGAAATCTGAGTAAGCCAGTAGCATATTGTTTTTCCAGTGGCTTCAAGGACATTCAGGGTTATAAAAGGAAAGGAATTTAAGGGAAAGGTGTCTCACTATGATTCATTTATTTCTTCCTTACCCAAAGCACCAAATGGCAACTCAATGGCCCTGATCCTGCCACGTTCTGCCTTCACCACCTGAGACAGCCCTTGGTGACAATCTCAGCTCTCACAGGATAATTTCAGCCTCAGACTCAGTTTTGCAGCTGGTCTCCAATATTAATTGCAAAAACTATTTATTATTAACTGGGTATGAATTTTAAATTACTCTGTTGAACATCCCAACACATAAAACCTGGATTTCTTTCCCTTCCTGCAGCCAGTTATGGCTGTTTATATGCATTTATTTAGTATTTTTACATGGTTCTCATCCACAAGAGAAGAGGAGATGATCATATCCCACTTTACATATTTAGATGTATATGCATGGATAATTAAAAAGTAAAAACTACTCAGCGAATTACTTCTTGAATTATTTATTATGATTTTTGTGATAATGTTTTACCATAACTATTAAGCACCAAAATGTTTCCTCTAACCATAGGATCTGGATTAGTACTTGCTGGAATAGCAGGAATACTTTAAACCCCATCTATAATTCAGGCTTATCCCTGCCCTTCCTAAGAGCATCACTCTGGAGAGTAAATGGGAATTTGGTGCCAGTTTTTGGCACCAGCTGCCCAAGCCCAGGGCACCTGTGAGACCAAAGGTGTCTGGTGGCAGTTTGCAGACAGATGCAAACTCGGTGTGGTGGCTCCTGGATGCAGCCAAAAGCCACGTGGATGCTGTTAATGGAGCAGCAGCTCCCGGAGAGCCACTGTGGGAACAACTCCACGTGCCCAGATGGCTCCTGGTTGGAGCAGGACACGGGCAGAGCCAGCCAGCAGCACCTGGAAAAGGTCCATGTCCCTTTGCAGGGAGGGTGGCAGCACAAAAGGACCCTTCTCTGCTGGGTGACACTCGGTGCCAGCAGGGAATGGCAAATCCAAGCTGGAAGGAAGGATGGAGAGCACAGAAATGCCAGTTCTGAAAGCTTCATTATTTAGAGGTGGTGCTTCCAACAGTGTTTTAGACCAGGAAATCTGTGAGCTAAGCAAAATGCTGTCTGGGATTGCTGTGGCAATGGGAATGCTTCCAGATTTGAAGTCTGACACTGCATCAGGGCTTTTTATTTTTTTATTTCTCCTTTTTTTTCCTCTATAGAATAAGCAGGAAACATTGAAATAAATCATAATATCTTTTGTGGAAGAGCTGTTTGCTAAAGGTCAGTGTGGACAGGCCTTATTCAGATCATAGAATTATAGAATATCCTGAGTGGAAGAGACTCATCCAGTCAAATTCCCAGCCCTGCCCAGGACACCCCAACAATCCCTCCCTGTCCCAGAGATCATCCCAACCCTCCTGAAGCTCTGGCAGCCTTGGGGCTGTGCCCACTGCCCTGGGGAGCCTGGGCAGTGCCCACCCACCCTCTGGGCAAAGAACCTTTCCCTGAGATCCAACCTAAACCTCCCTGGGTTGGGGTGAAGCTGCAGATGAGGGGCAGATCCCTCAAACCACAGCTCAGAGCTGTGTTTAATAGCCAAGAACTACAGTACAAACAGCCCACGAGGAAATCTGGGTAAGTCATGAGTAACACCCTTCAAAGTGCTTAAATTGCTTTTTTGGGTGGTTTTTCTAGTACTTTTTGGCAGAACTTGTAGTAATTAATAATAATAAAAGCCCTCAGTCCACCTCACTCCCTCCCAGGTAGGAGATGCAAGTGTGGCCAAAGAGCAAATGAAACAAATAACAGCAAATAAAGAAAACCTCAAGAAACTCCCCACATTTCTGGAGAGCTTCAGATCAAGTAGTAATTGCTGAGCTGTCTTAAAACTATAGGTCATCATGGAGAATTCAATCTTTGATTTACAAGCTTTTAAAAGCTACAGATGGGATCACTAAGGTTGGAAAAGTCCTTTAAGACCGTTGAATCCAACCATTTACCTACAACTGCCAGGTCCCAAAACACAACATCTCCAGGTTTTAGGAACATTTCCAGGGGTGGTGACTCCATCACTGCCCTGGGCAATGAGTTTAGTGAAAAAACTTTTCCTTATATCTGTCCTGTACCTCCCCCGGGGCAATTTAAGGCTGTTTCCTCTTGTCTTATCCCTGGGAGAAGAGAACCCTCACCTGCTTCCTATCTCCTGTCAGGGAGCTGTAGAGAGCAAGAAGAAAAGTCTAGTAAACTCAGGTATTCATCTTGCAATAAAGTAATTTTAAATGTAGTTTTACAAAAGGTTTGGAGTGTGGTTTAATTCTGAATTGACATTTACTAAGTCCTTTATTTTTATCAGCAAAACAGAGATGTGCTTCTGTGAGCCCAGAGTCCACCCGAGTTCAAGTCCTATCTGCAGAGCCACAGGAAGCAGAGTCACATCCCAGGCACAGACTGGAATCAAAGACTGAGATAATTTCAAATATATTTGCATATGGAGTTGTTCTGCTTTGTTATGTTTTAGCAAAATTCATAGAGGTTTGCTATTGTGTTCAGGTGATATTTGAAATCACCTGGTGCAAAGCTGCCCCTCTTACTTCTGCCTTCCTTTTAATTTTACTGGAGAAATGCATGGAGTTATAGACCATGGAATCAACACAGAATCCCAGAATGTGTTGGGTTGGAAGGACCTTAAAGCCCCTCCAGTGCCACCCACCTCCCACTGTCCCAGGGGGCTCCAGCCTGGCCTTGGACACTCCCAGGGATGGGGCAGCCACAGCTTCTCTGGGCACCCTGTGCCAGGGCCTGCCCACTCTCACAGCCAAAAATTTCTCCTTAATACTTAATCTAAATCTGCCATTTTTCAGTTTAAAAACCATTCCCCTCATCCCACCACTGCATGCCCTTGTAAAATATCCCTCTCCCATAAATACAGTTGTTTTCCTCCCTCCAGCAGATGTGACCTTGAGGACTGAAAGACCAAGCAGCCCTTGGCAGGCAGGTGGTACCAAACTCTTTGTGTGAAGTGCCATTTTCTCTCAGTTTTGATCATCCTGCCTCGGTCATCATTAGCATTTCCTTTACTGCCAGTCCTTCTTACATATGTAGCTACCTAGTTAGTACATATAAATACCTGAAATTATTACCAATCTGCAGGAGCTTTCTGTTTGATCTCTAATGTTTTATTTCTTTTCTCCCTGTGCACACTCTGACAAGTTTTTCTAGTTAGCCCAGGAGAGAGAGAGTTTCCCCAGCACACTCATGCTTTTTATGCTTTCATCTTTTCTCTTAATCTGGTTTATCTATATTCCTCTTCCTTTAGCCTTGTTATTTATGTTCCACAGGCTGGATATTTACTTCAGGGATAAGTCATCCTTGGGTTTTTTTCCCCCAGAAAACATACTTCTCTTTATTAAAAAACCCATCCTGTCAAAGGTTGCAGTACCATAACTCAGAGAAACCAAATTCTTTCCATTTCCTATAAAGCCTACATTTTAATTAGATGATGTTTTCTTTTTATATTGTCAGAGAATAAAGTTTAAGACAATATTCTTCAATACTTTATGCTTTCAATAAATAATTTATTCCGAGGTATATCCTAAGCTACACTGGCTGCTTGCTTTTCAAGGGCAAGGACTCTGCAGAAGGAGAACAGTATCCATAAATATTCTAAAAAAGATATATTTAAAGGAAACAAATGCAAAGGAAGCTGTTACAAGCAGAACTTGGGAAAGCAGATTGCAAAAACTGTATGATAATTTTGATCACTATCAGACTTGAAGTGGATATCTGGGTCATGTTTACAACAATGTTTTCTCTCTGTAGACTTGAGAGTTTTAGGGAAAAAAGTGGGGAAAATGGATTAGGGTACAAAAACCTGAGAAGTCTAAATTTCCTTAGCAGCTTTCCTGAGGAGCTGCAAAGAGCCTGGGCTGGGCTTGGTTAAAGAAACAGAGAATTGTCTGTGCCCAGTCACATGTATCCAAAACTCTCTGAATATTCTCATTTTCAACTGCTTTAAAAAGGCTTTTCAAAAAAAAACCAAAAAAAACAGATATCCTGAACTTCCCAACCTGACCTGTAAAAGCAGAATTATTGAAGCCCAAAATTGAGGCTTAGGACCAATGGAAACATTTATAAAACAATTAGGAGAAAGTAATCAGCTGCACCAGTGATCTGTTGTGTTCATGGATTAGCAATTCCCCTTCCTATTTAGAGATGCAACGTTTTTAAACCAACATTTTGCCCCAGTTTTTGCACACTGTTTATGCAACCTCTGATGTTGGATTAAAACACTTGTGTTTGATGTTCAGTGAGTGATGTAACACATCATTTCCTCTATAAGGTGTGTTTATTTGGGGAAAAAGCTCTTATTTTTAATGCTGCTGTAAAAATTCAATATATAATTACATACAACAGAAATTTTTAATATTTATATTAGTAAGTAATGTATTGTTATGAACTAAAGTGTAGTTACAGTCTCTATAACCCCAACCTTGCTGCAACACCTGCCAGTATGGGACTGTGAAATTCTTTAGATTTTTATCCTCTTGCTATTTTTCCCCCTCTCCAAAACAATTCTTCAAAGACTATGTAGATTTTTTGACTTTCCACATCAGTTTTGGAGTTCCTGCTTTAAATTTCAGATTGAGTACTTTTGTCATAACCAGATGAAATTGGAAAGCAGATAAATTCTTCAGGTGGGGAAGCTGACAGTGTTCAGCAGCTGATTGCAGAGGATGGGTGTCATTTGCCTTCAGTTTGTACTACAAATTAAAAGAATGACTTTAATAAGAAGTCATTCAAGAAATATCATTAAAATGAAAGTTTAGTCCCATCTTGTATCATCCTGCATAGTAAAATGATTAGCTCATGTTGCTCACTGCTTTTCACCAAATCAGTAATTCACATATAAATATAACTGGGGAGGGGGAAATTTTTGCAAGGGCAACAGCACTTTCTATGGTAAAGTTTTGCTTTTATTGAATTGCATTTGCTCCCTGACTATTCTGAGCATCTGGGCACAAATTTGAGGCATTAACTTCTGTCTTCAAGCAATGACAAAAATGAAGTGCCTCGTAAATATTGTATATTAGCTTTAATTCCTTGGGTCAAAGCTAATGTACAGTGGTTCTATATTCTAGATACCCTAATATATAATATAATAAATGTATCTAAATATATACAAAATATAGTATGACTCATATAATTATAATAATACATAATATATTCTTGAGGGCATGAACTCCACACCTCCAAAAAGGAACCAGAGGAAGTATGTCCTCCTAGGGAGCAGAATCATTCTGTCTGTGCTTAGATATCGTTCTCCAGACATGTATGACATGATGAATGGGAATTTTCTTAGCTAAATCCAAATATTCTACAGTGAGGAGATGGTTTGGATACTGCAGCTGTGAAATATATACACTTAGACATCCAGTGAGTCTGCAATTCCATCTCCAGCTACAATCAGTCTAAAGCTCTGCAAGACCAATTTCAGTCTGAATAAAATTTACCATCTTGTTCCCTGGGGTTTTGACTCATTAAAAAGTAAGACCAACACAACTCTTCATACAGAAAAGTTTGCAGAAATAAATCACTTAAGTTTTCCCCGCTGCCAAAAGCTAGGAATCCTTTTTATCAGCTCAATCACATGTTCAATTAGAGTCTTATTGCAGTTAATAGCATGATGTGCAAGATGATGAAGCCCCATAAAGCAGATGCTTAAGACTCTGGACACAAATATTAGAAAGAATATGTTTAATTTCTATTTAAGTGGCAGTTCCAGTGTATGGGACTAAGTGGGGGAAAGTACTGAGAGCAATGTAATGAATAATATGGCAAAGGCACTGCAGTGCAAATAAACCCTTTATGAGTTACACTTCATTTTAATTAGGCACTCAGTTCATATTCTTCTGCACTTTGAATAGACCAAACAAATAAAAACATGGCAGAGTGTTTTGTGTACAGTTCCTGCAGTGCTCAGCACAGTTCAGTTCCCCTGGATTTTTATGGTAAGTGTAAAACCAGCTTGAAAACCACAGGATATTTATGTTGATTGTCACTTGGAGGAGAAAATTTAAATATTGCTCAATAAAAAGGGCTTTGGGAATTAAGTTGGTCACTAAACCACGGAACTCACATAAGAGGAAGCAACAGGTAGAACTTCTACAGCACCATCTAATCTGCACACCATGAATTGTTGGGGGGCAGTCTTGTTTGATCTGTCCTGACCTGCAGTCCAGGAAGCCAAGGGCCAAACCAACACTGGCTGCCTTGCCATCCCTCTGTGGTTCAAAGGGTAAAACCACCTGCAGACCCCTTGGAAAAGTGAATTTATACTGCTCTTCCAGAGTCCCACTTTGAAATGCCCCATCCCATGGCAAGGGGTTGGAACAAGACAATCTTTGAGGTCCCTTCCACCCCAAACCATTCCGGGCTTCTGTGGCAACACTGCTTGTGGAGGTGCTCGGACAATGACACTAAAACTCCCTGTGCAGGCAAACCCAGCTTTTTTTGGGCCAAATGAAAAATTCTTAGAGGCAATTCCATAGGAAGTAAACAAAAGCAGCAGCTTTGAGTACAGAACCTTTGCAAAACGGTGTATCTGTATCGTGGTCAAAGCAGTTCTGCCACAGTAATTCCACCCATGCCACCTTCAGCAGCACTGTGTGTGTCCCTTGTGGTGGTGGGACGTGTCCTCTGGGCAGTGGCTCGTTAGCACAGCTCATTTTACAAACTTTATTAGCTCTGCTTTCAGCAGCCACAGCTTTTGGTGTGATCTGGGCTCCACTGAGAGACTGAGAAAGCGAGAGATGCAAAATAAGCCCTGGCTGCCATTCCCAGAGAATGCATTTTCAATCAGGTTCATGCAGCTATAATATATTTATATCTAACATTCAGAGGCCTTAAATATCTATTAACACGTTGCTTGGAAGCAAAGGACCATGAAGAACATGACAAGCCTTAGACTCAGCCTTAAGTCTAATGGATGGCCCCTGGCAAAGGGGGTGGGAGGTGTTTGTAAGCAATGAGTTAATGAAAAGATCAGATGGAACAACAACAAGGCTCATTTTACTCTCATTGACATCTGGGCTGCTGGAAAAAAAAACAACCTATTAAATAAATCTATAAACATCAGTGTCACATGTGTATGTTTAATGCACACACATCTAATACACATGTGTACAGATAAATATATCTGCATATATTTATGTGTCTCAGACATTTTCACTCCTTCAGGCAACAACCTTGCCCTGACCTTCATGTGTCTGTGACTGTCTCAGTCACCTCACCATACATTTCCCTTTCATCTCATTGGTAGGAACCCAGAGTTGACAGAGGTGATTTCCATCCCTCTCGATTTTGTCAAAAACCCACTGAGCCTGTCAGCTCAAACTACTTATTTCTAATTATTTGGGTATTTATTTAAGGCAGGTGCAGCTTTTCCCTCGTTTCTCTAGGTAGAAGCAGTAGTGGGGTGTCTCTCTGACCTGGGAAGGACTTGGAATACAAGGTTGGCAAGAGTTCTATGCAAATTTTTGGTGTCCCACAATTATTGGAGACTGGGAGATGGAGTCTGGCAGGCACTGCCTTGCTGGAGAGTGAAAACTTGGGAGCAATGTTTAAAATCTAAGTGTAATAGTGGAGGAACTGCTGTGCTTTGTGTGTTTTCTGCTGCAAAAATGAAAATCTGCTGGGAGAAGAGGCTGATCCAGAAACTTCTACCTTTTTCCTCTCTTCTTTCTTGAACCGAATTTGCCAAGGGACGAACTTTGATTAATCAAGTATTTCAGCTTTCACTGTGGGCCACAGTTTCAGGCTTTTGATACCAGCAGAGTTCCTGTTCATTTGGAACCAAGAATGGGTATTTTCCAGTTGCATTTGAGCTTTCAGGATTCCTGGAAACTATAGAGAAGACTTGATCAGTGCATATTTCATGCCGAGTAAATGGGGCTTTCTGCACTGTATGCAGGCAGTATCGTGGCATGTGAGTGGGGTTAATAAATATCTTCATCTTCCAAGATTTCCATTCAATTGACCAGTTCATTTGAAATGGGAGCATTGTGTGTCCCTCCTGATGTGCAGGGATGGGTGGATTTCCCTGTGGCAGTGTTGGATTGCTGAAGTAAAACAGAGTTCTGAAGTCTCCAAAGCAAATGGATGGTGTTGGTTTTGACTCCAAGAGTGAGGTCAAAATACTTTGAGGTATACTTAGAAATAACCTCTTCCTCGGGCCTGAGGTGTAGAGACAAAACCCCAAAGATCAGGAAATGGCTTTCTACTGTTACTACTGCGAGTTTAATGTCTTTACTTGAGAGATCAATATCAAAGATAGATTTTGGGGGGATGTGATGGGTGTGTTTCATGTTGCTATTTGGTGACTTGGCCAAAATGAGGAAGAAAAGGACGCACAATTTTTCTCAGTTTGTGTTATCAAAGACACAGGAATGTCTGTGTGGTTGTTCCTCTTGCTTTTTGGGGGCTGTCACAGCCCAGATGACACCCCTTCTGTGAGATGGAGCAGTGGTGGGCTCCCAAAGGAGACTCTTGTCACAAGAACTTTCCAGGAGAACATCACAAAAACTCCTCTGTTCATAGTTGGAAGTTGTTAAACCAGTGTTGCAAGCGTGAGATCAACTCAGTGTTTTCTGCTTTAAATACATTTGTTATTTCTGTGAAGTTGGGAATGGGATGAAAGGGTGAATACAGGGTGTGCTGGAGTCGGTGCGGTGGGAATCAGTGGTGTGGGCATTGTGTTCATCTGAGCGCTTGCAAATTGGTTGCAAATTACAGGCTCTCTGGTCTGCCAATTACCTGCTAAAACTTAATGGGTTTAGCCTGTTCCTGGCTCACTTGACTAGATGACAGCTATTCAAACTCATCCCCGGGCTAATTAGGAAAGTGTAATCATTGACTTCTTACTTTTTAGCTCATCTCACTTAGTAGCTGCTCTCATCACTCCAGAGAATTCAAGAACTTTCTCACTTTTTTTTCTTGTGTTGGTGAGATCTGTCCAACACATGATCTCACACCTTTAAACTCTTTCCCTTTGGGATCAATCCTTGATGTCCCTGGGCTTCGCTTTGCCCGTTCCCCACGTGTGCCAAGGATGTCACCACTGCAAAACTGAAAATGCTGGGGAAGAGAAGGGTTCCACTGTTCTGCCCTTGAACTTGAAAACAGCTAGCAGGAGGAGTGAAAACCCATGGTGAGTATCACTGTAATACAACACATAAATTCCCAGGAATTCTGGAAAATAAAAATTCTATTTGATCCATCCCATCCTTGTGATTTCTCACTGAACAGGCAGCAGGGAAGATGTGCAGGAATTGGGTGTCCAGAGAGGCAAGAATGATGGTTTTCACAGGGCAGTGAGAAGAACTAATCGGTTGGTCAAAGCAAAGAGCCTCCAGCAAATAAAGGACTCAAGAACTGGAAACAGAGAACTTAGGAAAAACAGCCCTGCTCCCTTCTTGGTCAATCAGATGTCCAGAACTCCAACTACTTAATTATCTGGACGCAAAGTGCTTTCAATCACGTTTCACTGCCTCCCTAAAATCTGCTGCTTTCTGTACCTGTGCTCCCACCAGGTTTTAAGCACGTCTTTATGTAAAGGCTGATTTTTCCAAACCCAGGGGGTCAGTAACACTCTGGAGCAGTTCAAACACGCTGCTGTGGTGATTTGTGAGGTGGCTGTCAATATTTCTGGAGGGATGGGACTGCTTTCAGACTCTTTAGCCTGTTAATGTAACTTGATAAGAACTAAATCAGAGAAACAAATTTGCTCTTGTAATGGACTTTTGTAATACGTGCTGCTCAACGTTTGCAAAAAGCCTCTCTTGTAACTTAGTCCCTGTAGTTGCTTTCAGCTGATAAAACCACAACAGAGCCCTTTTATCACAGTAGGAAACTTCCCTTTCCCCTTAGATTTTGAGCAATAACAATTCTGGGGGGTAATAATTATTCCAGATGCACTGTACCATGGAAATGAATCTGGTGCTTTGGTAGAGCTCCTGCGAAAGCAATGCTGGTGGTGTATGCTCAGAATGAGCAAATTAATTAACCAAACTGTGAAATCAAATAAATCTCACAGCAGTGACCTCTGTGTCACTGAACAAAGAGAAACATTAGGTTGATGTGTAGTTGCTTTTGTTGAAGTAAAACTAGAACTTGAGAGCTAAATGTTGTCATTATTCTGACTTAAAAAAGATATTACTGCTGGCAGGGGGAGATGGATATTTGATGTCCATTTAGCTTTTTGTCTGGATCTGCAGCATAAAGGCATATAGAGCAAATGGCAACTGGAATGTTTAATTGGGAGGCTGCATCAGGGATAAAAAGCCAACCCTAGAGATTCCCTGTTAACGTCAGCATTGTGCAACATCTCTGCTCTGCCCAAGCTGGCTGGGGCTGGCAGCTCACTTGGATTCTCAGCTGCTGAACTTGGAAAATCCCTTCAGTGCTGATGCTTTTATCTCCTCCTCTCTGGGGGTGAGAATATCCAGAAGTTCTGAGGAGCATTTTGGATAAGAGCAGTACTCTATTCTCTTCCCTCCTTCTATACTAAAAAAAAAAAAAAAAAAAAAGCCTGATATTTGCAGTTTTTTCCATAGCAAAGAAAGGAAATTTGAGTGTGGTATCAGGGCTGTACAGCTGCCTAAACTCTGCAGGGTTGCAGATGTTATCAATATATGCTGATGGGACAGGATTTAGTGATGTTTTGCAAGGAAATTATTACAGGTAGCTCAAAATCCTCTGAGTTTTTATGCTGCTATCTATCATGGAGGGACTGCAAGATGAAGAAGTATTTTTCATCCAAGGGAAAAAAAAATACAGTTTTTACTGCATTTATTTAGGAAAGGTCAGAGCGATGTGTAGAAAAGTTCATTAGGTTATTGTAACCAAAATTTGGTGTTCAACGGTCAGCAGGAGTGTCAGATTTACTGCTGGGGATGTGTGTAAGGAGTTAAGGGGCATCGAGTGGCGCATTGATGGGAGGGGAAGTCTCTGGAAACCTGTCTTGGAAAAGGAGGCTCTGTGGGATTCCATCAGCAATTCCCATAGGAGCTAATTGCAGACAGAAAACATTCCAAGACAAAGTCAACTCTGGGTTATTGGAGTTTGTTTCCCTTACCAGTTAAAACCCTCCACATCCTAATGGTGACCAAAATCATTGGGACTGGGTGGTTTCTACACTACAAATTGGAGAACCGGTAATTTTTCTCCACTCACTAATCTTTGGTTAGGCTGCAGTAACGACCTCAAATCCCTCAAAGCCATTCTAACACCTAAATCCCAACAGTTTCAATGGAGAATTGGGGCATCAGTAGGAATTGAGCACCTAAATTTTTTGACAAAACCAAGAATGTTTTATTCAGCTGTGGATGTGTTGGTTCTGTGGGAGAAAATTAATAAAATTCACTGCAATGTCACTAAGGCAGAATCCAAGAGTATGATGCTGATGGAGACAAGACTTGTATTGTATGGGAAATGTCCTGAAGAGCACTCAGTGATAGTTCCTTTGATCAGGAACTATCAGAGCTCCATCTCCCCTGGCCTGGTGTCTGTGGATTTGATAGTGAATGTATCTCTGAGTTAATTCTGTCTGTCCTGCAAAATATGTGGAGATTTCTGTTTGGGGTGAGATGTGAAATCTCTGCATGTGGATGTTCCTGTCCCAGCAGGAAAGGGATTCCTAAAGGTAACTGGTGATAGTTTATATATATTTGTGAGAAGAGAATGATTTTCCCAGAGAAGCTGTGGCTGCCCCATCCCTGGCAGTGTCCAAGGCCAGGTTGGAGCCCCCTGGGACAGTGGGAGGTGTCCCTGCCCATGGAATGGGATGGGACTGGATGGGCTTTAAGGTCCTAAACCATGCTTTGATCAGTAGTAAGACTTTAAATGTTACAAAAATGTGGGGTCTTTGAAAAATGAAGCCCCTGTACTACGGCTGATGGTTCCTGCAGTTTCCCAAATTGCAGGTGTGACCCAGGGGAGGATTTAGATAAAGACCAGTAGTGAACCCAACAGGAGGAAAGTGCTTCTTTGTGTGCCCCATTAGGTTTGTAATATGGAGACTTTAAGCACTGACTGCTTTTCCATTGAAGGAACAATATTCCTTTTTGAGGAACCTGTTGGTGATGACTTTCCCTCAGAGATTTAATTTGCACCACGATTTCCCTAGAAAATAGAAAATCAGTTTCTTGTGGAGCTTTAGTTAATCCTCCTTAAGAGGCACCTCTGCTGTGGCTGCAGGATGGGGGTAGTTATTGATGGGGTGAGAACAACACAAATATCTCCCATAAAATATTTGATAAAGGCCTTTTATAGTTGTTTCCTATCACTGTTCACTCTCATCCTTTAATTCCTCCTTGAAACCACTTCCCCAGTTTTTGGTTTCAAAGCTACCACAAGACTCTTCAGAAGACGACAGCCTTGGGATTTTCCCTTCAGATAAATCTTGTAAGAGGGATTTATTGCAACTAATAAATGATATTTCAGTGGAGTGCATTTGGTGCAGCTCCTCTTTTAATGATGCTGATGTAACTTCATTGAACGATTCCCGACTTACATCAGCATCACTGAGAGGAAAACCAAGCTGGGAGGGTTTGTCTGAAATGCAGATGAAAGAGCAGAGTGGAATAAACTGGTTGGGAACTTACTTGGAAAATATGTGGGGAACTCCCTCAAAAGAATTCAGCCAAATATTTTCTCTTTTATACCAAAACTGTGTATCATTTTGAAGAGATTAATGTCTTATTTTGAGTATTATTTGGATACATCTTAATCTTTCAGAGTTTGATTTATAGAATATTGTACTTACTAATACATTATTCAAACCACTATTTTACTATAAATTAATTGTAATAAATCAAACCCAGAATAATTATGCTAAGGAGATATTTTGACATTGCTAAACTTCATCAGGAAACCATGCATTTCTTGCTTGAAAACCTTGATATTCCCCTCTGCCACTGCTGCTAAGATGCATATTTCAACCCAGATAAAGCTCCTCAAAAGCCCATGGACCAATTGCAATGTTTCCTATTCAGAACTAAAATATACTTCAAGCACCACTCTCGGATTAGATAAATATACTATTGTTTACAGTTATGATAACCTTTAAGATCCTGAAAATGCCTTTAAAAAAGCTAATTACAGGCTTTTATTTGCTGCTAGTAAAAACAGAAGAATAACAACCCAACTCATTTAATCCCTACTGTGATTTCCTCTGGGCTAATTAAAGTGTACTCAGCTGATATCTTAACTGCACAGCCATGGGCAATCCAAATATTTAAAGGGACAGCATCCTGGCAGTGCTGTCTGGAATGAGCAGTGCTACTCCACACGATGAAGGTTCATTTATGGACACAGTGTCCCCAGGAACTGCCCTGGAGGAAGAAGCTGTGTGTCAATATTTGGGGCTCACATCACTAAATAGGGGTAATTCTAATTCAAAAAAGTCTAAAAGACTCTTTAAGGTTTCCTCCTATGTGTTCTTACTCTACAAATTGAGGTCCATTCCACCCCAAACCATTCTAGAACTCTTTGCTATCAAATTCTTCCAAAAAGAACAGGTCTTGTGCAGTCTATAGCTGCCAGTGTCTGCAGTTTGGGGAAAGGAACATTAAAAACACTTGTATTCAAAGATCAAAACGGGGTTTACACTCAAACGTGTAGTATTACCACGAATAACAAGTGTTTTAAAGGAAATGGAGGTGCCATAGAGGTCAAAAATCTTTCTCTTATTCAACAACTCCCTGTCTGTGCCTTGTTGAAACAGATTTTCATGGCTGGATGAAGGCTTTTGAATGTCTGGTTAATGCACTGAGGGAAGAACGAGCTCTTAAGAAAAGCTTCTTCTTTACAAGCAACTGCCATTGACTTTTCTGACGCTGACATTTGCATTTCTAAGTGGCATGAATGGACTATTCTTCACCTTTAAATGCACATGATATTTGTCTTTCCCATTTTTAGATGCTCTGGCTTGTTGATGACTCTTTAATGCCACGATTCAGTGTGTATTAATTTTTACAGCTGTTAGAGAGCTGCTGGAAGGGAAATATTAAGTTTTCAGCCCTTCCCTATCATATTATGCTGTCGTTCTCTAAGGCAATAAATAACAGTGATTCATTCAGACTATATAAATCTCTCCATTAAAACACGCAGTGGGGTAAAGGGACCATCAGTGGGCTCCTGTGGTTTTTGTTTTCTTGAAATGTTAATATTTAGCTCATCCTGTTTTCCATCTAGCCTAAACAGTGATGTTTTCTCCTACTACTCCCGAGGCAGAAATGGGTATGTGTCTCACTTTTTTGGGCATTCAGCCCACAGGGGATGCCTGGAGCCATTAGCAGGAATGGTTTGTTTGATTTTTATGACGTGAATACTAATTATGTCCTCACTCCTGTTGTGCTTTTTCTTATTTTTGAGAGTTGAGTCTTTCTCCTTCAGTGTGGATTTGTTCGATTGTGATTTTCCTCATGATTTTGTCCCCTCTAATAACATTATAGCAAATGAATTTCCAAGAAAGTTCTTTTCTACCTCTTTCAGTTGCTCGTAATCCTCTGGATTAGCTGTTTTTGTCTTCTGTATCTTTAAAATACATTTAATTGTTCTTATTAGGCCAAACAAGAACTGAAAAGGCTTCTTAAAAACCTTCCTGTTTCAGGCTATCACCTGAAATTACTGGGGGGAAAAAAGCAAGTAGTCCCATTTTCTGAGTGAAGCTTTCTATACTAATGAGATTTAAGCAGCATGTGTAAGATGTGAGCCAACATTTAAGTGCTTAACCTGAAACAGTTCACTTTGATCCCTCACCCAAAGCATGTACAACAGCTTTATTCAAGCATTAAGTGAAAATAATTCCTTCTGTCTTTCCCAGAAACCCCAATCAGTGCCCAGTGTGTCAGTCAAGGTCTGGCTGTGACATGACCATGAGTAGAATGAAGAGCACCAAGGCTGTGTAGTGACGTGAAATCTTTCCTGAAGGACCCTTCCTTTTAAAATCCAAATTTTAGAGGGTTATGGTTGTTGTTTCTTACGCTGAGTGAAAGAATTCATCTCCTCTGGAGCTGCCAGATGATGGAACTTCATTAAACATCAGCAATTGTATCAGAATTGACCTCAAATGACCTGTTTTGTCTCTTGGTTCTACTTTGACTCATAAAATTTCTGGAGTGATTTGCCTCATCCTTGAACTTTCCACGTTTCCCGTGTAGGGAGAGAAAGGCACACACTCCCAAGAGGGGAAATTATCAGGCCAATCCCCCTTTTTGTGTGCTGAAAACAAGAGCAGGGTGTCCAAGGTAAGCTCTCCTTTCCCAAGGGATTGCATCGGTTTTTGACAATGAAAAGTACCATGAGATTCATAACAAAAGATGATGGGAGGGAGAAATCTGTCCTTGGTGTTGCCTCTCATGTGCTCTCTCCATCCTTAAACAAATGTTGGGAGCACAGTGAATGGATTGGAATGATGCATTTTCAAGGACAAGTACAATATTATTAGAATAACAGGCACATGGCTGACCCAGAAAAAGAAGTGAGGATTTAAAATGCTAGAATGTAGAATTTACCAGAAAACTGGGCAAAATAGTGATAACACTGATAAGGGATTATACAGAATCTGCAATAAGAAATGACCAGGTTTTGGCAGAGTGGTGTAACCTTGATGGAATGTCAAAAAGTTACTTGTAACTTTTGTTTTTCTGTTTCCCTTTGATTTAAATTTCCCCTTTTGAATGTACTTCCTGGTTTTTATTAGAATTGAGAAAAAAACAAGTGGCAGGTTTGCCCCTAGAAGGGATTTTTATAGAGTCTAAAGGATGCATTTCTCTGGATCTGTGCAATTGGATCTTGACTTTGGATATCTCATGGTTTGTGTTCTGCCCGTACCATCAAGCATTTCCTGAAATCATTTAAAAAAAAAAAAGTCCTGAAGAAAAAAGTCAGTTTGTCCAAGGTTTCCACACTTCTTTAGGCTGAGGTATCAGATGTTTTAAGTGATTCTGCATTAAATTTAATTACAGGCTTCATTTTCCTTTGGAAAATATTGGTTCAGTTTAATCAAAATAGTTGGCTGGACAATGAGCACTTCTTTGAAGCAAAAATACTTTATTATACCCTGAAAAGAAAACAGTCTGAGTGTGTTTGCAAGGTGACACTGAATTAAATATCTTTTCTGAGTCAAAATGACCTGCTTCCCAATTCATGTTTTCCACTCACATAAAACCACAAAACTTGAGTTTTAAAAGGTCTTTTCCAAGTAACAAAATTGTTGGAATTAATGTTTGAACATAACTTTGAGCTTTCATGAAACTACAGAGCTAGACAAAAATATTTCACCCAAAATTCTGAAAAAAAACCCACTTTTATGATCAATCTATATAAGATTAATAAGTTCTTGATTGAAATAAATTTGTAGAAAGCTTTTTAAGGCTAGCTGGGCATTCAGAGAGACAAGGTGAAACTCATACCCTCCTTACTGTGGTGAAGATTTCATTGACACAGAAAGGAACAAAATCCACCTCTCAGCATTCCCCTGAATGTGAATTGATACAGTGTACAACATATTTATGAGCAATTTAGCCCTTAATTTATAAAAATAAAAGCATATTCATTCATGCAACACTCAGTTTTCACAGTACAACTTGTGTTTTCAAAGCTGATATTAAGACACTGTTGAAATTCTCCAGGCCAAGTAAAATACAGAACAAAAAATAAGAAAAACATTCCCTTAGGTCCATATCCAGCCAACTCATTAAGAATATTTTAGCTCTAAACAAATCACAACCAAACTCTCTGAAGAGTCACTGCAGGGAGGTTGTTTTATCCCCCATTTTTTTTTTTTAATCTAGAATATGTTCTAGATGGGTCAGTGGGTGGGTGTGAGTTGAAGTCCTGTGTTCTTTCATAAGGAAAGCCAATGAAGTTCTCAGCCCAGCCATGCCCAGTTCTGGGAGTCAACCAGCTGTACTGGTTCTTACTGGGCTGGAGAACAGGTCACAAACATCTCCAGCCTCCAGAGTGAGGAGGGGGCATGTTTGCATTTTAGCACCTGCTCTAAACCCAGTTCAGGCTTTGATGTACGTGGCTTTTAAACACAAATTTACACAGAGACTTGACCACCCTTGAAAAACTCAGAAGAAAAAAACTCAGAAGAAAAAACTCAGAAGAAAAAACTCAGAAGAAAAAACTCAGAAGAAAAAACTCAGAAGAAAATTCAACCTGAACCAAATTAAAGCCAAGCCCAACTTGAAAATTTTCATCAAATTTTTGTGTTGATTCTCTGAAAAACTCCTTCAGCTCTTGGCAAACCCTGCAGTTCAATATGAAGGGTCTTCACATGTGAAAAATTAGGTAACAAATATAACACTTATCAATTATTTACATTCCAAAACAGGAATCAAAAATACACAGAGGAGGCTCTCACCTTTTTAGAGCAACCACTGTGGTGCAGAAGGTTCTTTTGGAGGGGGAAAAAAAAGGTTTATTCGTGTTTCCATCATGGTCAGACCTGCTTTTCAGGGGGCTTTTTTTGCTAGAAAAAAGGACAAAAATGATGTTCCATGAGAGTGGTCCCAGCACCAAGCCATGGGATGGCTCTGCTTCTGCAGGAGCTTTTCCTCCTGAGAAATGGAATAGTTCATCTTTCCTTTTAGTGCCTCCAGGAACAGATTCCCCTTCTCAAGGAATATGCTAAATTAAGCCAGTCTTAGAAGGTATTTGAAGATATCAGGAATTATGCCTTTATTGAAACTAAATATGAGTGAGTTTTCCCTGCTGAATTCCAGATACAACTGCTCTAGCACTTCTAGGAGTTGATAATTATTATTATTTCCCTTCCATATGGAAGTTAATTGTAAATCTGCCAATGAATTTGCTTCAGCATTGCACTTGCCTGCCTGGATGAATTCAGAATTTATTATTTCAATTTTATCCCCTACACTTTTTGTAGGAAATATTTGGTGTTTTTTAGTGAAAGAGCTCATCCTGAATTTACAGCCCTTTTTCGATCAATAAATTCAGAAAAAAAATCAAATTATTGTTAGGCATAAAACCCCCAAATACTATATTATTAAAGTACATTTTTAGACAAGGCATCATCTTGTTTTATGAGATGTAGTTCAATGTTAGAATGGTGTTGGAGCCTTGTACATGAGACACTTGGAGGGATTATTTTTTGCTTAAAAGATTGATAAGGGACATAAGAAATCACTAGTGAATCATTTTACTATAATAATTTGGTTCTACTGGTGTTATTTTTTTCAGTTCTTCCATTTTCTTGTTCTCTTTGTCCTGGTTATTTTTAATTAGGATCCAAATTTGAAAGGATTTCTCATCAGTGGGAGAAGTCACTGCCTTGTGTTTTTTGGGGGGCTAATTTTGTAAATAAAAAGGGCTCTCACAGGAATTCTCCTTCCTGTGCTGTCCTCAGGAATATACAAAAAATCCTTGTGTTACTTAGGGCTGCTGAGTTTCCCCTTAGGAAAATGGAAAGGATGGAAAAATCATCCCATATTTATGACTTCATCACTCCTCCATCATTTATACAATCAACAACCACCACCACCCTGACTTTCCTGGAAACAAGGGTAGAACATGGCACAATATTTGTCTGGATTCACTCTGAAATTAGCAAAATGGAGGCATTTTACATAAAATCTTGCATAAAATCTGGTAATCCCTGTATGGTAAAATGACCAGCAGGATGGAAATTCGGAGTAGGATAAACACAATCTTCCATTGCTTTGATTTTTTGGCCTGTCACCTCCATCCTGAATCTCAGTAAAATAAACCTGGAGATTAAAATGCAGCTGGGTTCTAGGCACAGACTAAAATTTGGACATTATGAAGGTTCTCCAAAGGGTTTTGGAAGGGTTTGCATCCCTTCGTAGAGCCATGTGTTAATGAGGAGAGCCATTGCATTGCAACATCCATTTCCTAAAAGCCAAAAATAGTCTTATTGCCAGAATTGTCAAAAATCGAGACCAAAGCAAATCATTACAAACTTGAGGGTAAAAAAATAATAAGAAAAAAAATTGTTTGGAGGAAAAATAAATGGTTTATTAATTTGAGTCCTTCTGAAGTTACATCTATTCAGGAAACTCTGCAAAAGACTCGAGTCCAATATCAATCCTAAGGAGATTAAGTACTTAAGCATTATACTGTCCTCTAAATTAAGGAAGTTGTATAAGCTTAATTTCCAGAGGATTCTAAATGTGATTAAACAGGATATGCCATGATTAAATATCTTGCTGCTCTCCATTTCGGGCTGGATTAACTCCCTTAAAATGAACTCTCCCACAATATTTGTTTCAGAAAACTCCCTGGGAGATTTTGTGTGTGTGTGTTTTAGAAACTTGTCTATATTGCTGAAAGCTCAGGGGTGCTCCTTAGATTTGTATTCCAGCCCAGCCCTCTCTGGCAGCTGGATTTTCTGTGGTTCATCTAATACCTGTTGAGAAAAAACCTCCCAAAAAACCTCCATACACCTTCCCAGCAGTCCCATCTCTTTCAGAAAACAGGTTTATTTTTTTTTTTATATCTGACTCTGATACATTTAAATGAGCAAAACAGTGTTTTTGCAAAATTAGGATGTAATTCCAGCTTGCACTGGGATTTGCAGCGAGGTCCAAAAGGTTTTTATAGCCTTGAGTGTTTCCCTGCACTTTTTAATATGCATTGAACCTTAAATTACCTTGTCAACTAATAAATATTGGAAATATTTAATTAATTGTCGTGAGGTTGTGAGGCCCAGCTGAGGGTTCCAATTTCTAATGTTCCTTGGATCAGTGCATTTTATGGAAGCTTTCCCTGGCTACAATGAACATTTCAGAATTGCAACGGATTTGAGGGGAAAATGTCCCCTTTCAAAGCTATTTTTAAATATTAACTGTTGTCTGAAAGAGGGACAAGGAGATTCCAGCACTTATGGAATCTCCCACTCCAACAGGCTGAAGTGAGCATTAAACTCCATGTAGGTGAACTATTTCTTTAGCTGTGTATTTTTTTGCCCTGGCAGATCTTCCTTTTCCATCCTCTTCCATTAGAAAAGGGATTTGCTGGATGGGAATGGAGGTGGAAGTGCAGTAACCCACTGCTGGCAGCAGATCTGGGGAGTATTTCCAGGTGGGTGGGGGAAAACCTGGAATAAGCCACCCACAAACTTAGAAAAACACATTAAAATCTTCATTGAGATTGGATGGGGATTCTCCCTTGAGCTGCACATGGGCTGGATCAAACAAATATATTATTTACTCTGCAAAATGATCCCACCACAGAAATTCAGGAAGGCTCCTGCTGTGCTCCCACATGGATCAATAGGGGTGTAGTGTGTGCTCTTTGTCCACCTCCTCTATCCCACTGCTCCTGACAACAGAGACTTGTAGGAACCAAAGAACCATTTACCAATTTCTTTAACCTGCAAATATATTAATGTATGCAATTTTTATATGCTCATTATCCATTTATTGGGAGGTGAACCACTTGGAGTTCATTAGTCTGAGCCTTCTAAACTATTGCTGAGGTTCTGCAGATGCTTTAATGGCTTTTGTTGAGTTCATCCATTATCCTTGGGGCTTTATAAACATGAGTTCCTTCTGTAATAGCTCCCTCATGTTCCTTCCTTCCCTGCCCTGATGTCTGTCTGTGTGTTTGGCTGACTCTCTTTTCAGCTAAATGGCTGAATCATACTTAGAATGAAAGATTTTAAGCCCCTAGTTTTGTTCTTCCATTTAAACCCAGTTCAAATCAAATAATCATCAAATCTACCTCACTTCATCTGCTTGTCAAATAGGTGAATGTCTAAAATCCAGGCCTTGGATGTGTGAATGCCTGAGATTATAAATCAGTAGTTTGGTCAACACCCTTTAAAAAATTCCCTTCACGCAAGGGTTCTATGACAGAACTCTGGAAACTGTAGAAAAAAATAATAATTTGAAAGAATGAGCTGCTCTTGCACTATATAATATCCTTCCTTGCCTCAAATCCTGTCTCAGCAGGAGCAGATCCCTTACAGAAATGCCATCTCAGTGGAGTGAAAGTAAATAATTCTCTTCTCTCCCAGTTTCTTACCCCAAATGCCAGTGATCAGGTCAACATCAGCAAAGTGCCCCGAGCACCAGCTCCCAGTGAATGAAAGGTCTGTCAACAACAAAGTTAGCACTATTCATGATCTGATTTTGGATGAAACACTAGACCTAGCCTGAAGCACAAGGGCCTAGTTTAATGTCACCACTTCAGCTCAGTCCAGTATTACAAGTTTCTCAGTACAGTACAAAACAAGCCCTCCAGAAAAGCTGCAGCAGCAGCAATCTGTCAGCTATTTACTGAGCCTTTGCTTAACTCCCTCCCTCACTGCTGTCCCTGGCATCTGTCCATGGAATATGGACTTGGGCTCTGATGGACAGGGCAGCCCTTTTGGGCTTCCCTCTTTTTTTTTGTCCTATAAAAAGAAATTTTCTCAACTCATTGACTTCCTTTGCGTATTAATCACCCCCTGATCTTAAAAGAAATACAGGTGTCAGACTGGAAAAATAAAAATTAACTGTGTTTATTCCTGTTTCTGTGTAGAAAAAGCTGCTTTTTCTTAGCTGGCATTGCAAAATAATGGGCTCACCTGAGCACCTTATTGCTCACACCTACTGCAGAAAGTTGAGACAGCACGTCCTCAAATATGGGCATTTCATGGTAATTCAATTGGAGTTAGAAGCTGAAAGTGTTGTTTTTATGTGGAATATGCACAGTCCTAAATAACCAAGAGAGAGATCAGGCTGATCTGAGTAAACATGATTTTTCAGCCCTTTCCTGAGACAGCTGTCAAATGGCAAAAGGATCTATTGGCAATATGGCCACTCTTGAGTTAGCTACAATATTCCTCTCTCCCTATAATTTTCCTTTTCACCTGCCAAACCTGCCCATTTATATGCTTATATCCTGTTATTATATAAAATCAGGATGACAAATTGTATGTCTGCAGCCCTCTTTGTTCCCATTCTCCAGCCCAGTGAACATTCCTGGTGTACATCAGTTTTATGTGAATGTAGGATGTTTGGGGTTTGTGAAAAATGTTGCTCTGCATGATTCATTTTACTGCAGCTAATGCCAGGGAAAAAAAAAAATCTACACAGCACCTCTATTGAAAATAATAGCCTGCTTCTTGGACTTTGCACATATATTTCTTTTGTCTGGTTGTTCTTTTGTTTAAGCCACTATCCAGGTGGAATAATCAGGTCTCTACGAGCAGAAAGCTATCAACTCTGGTATTATAGATCATGTTCTAAGCATCAGTCACACATGTCAGTGAATGGGGGGGGTTGTGCCTTTTTTATTTTCAGGTTTCCAAAGCTGTTCCTCTCCAGGGAGCCTGGTGCTGCCTTGGGGTGAGCAGAGGGGACACAGGGTGGCTTCAAGGAGGAGGCAACTCCAGTTCATCCTCTCTGTGACAGGGCAGTCACTGACACATCAGCATGTGCTCACACACAGGAATCACTTGCAAAAGCAGAGATGAAACCTTGGTTCCACTCCTATCAGGCATAAAAACCCTCGTTGGATCCATTGGGGCCAGGATTTTATTCCTGATATGAATTTTCTCTGTCAGACAATTTAAAGATGCTTTTATGAGGGAAGGAATCTCTCCATCTCAAATAACATGTTTGCAATTCTGGAAATCTTTGACATATGTTTTAAGAGTGTGTCGTATTTCCTACCAGGAGACTTTACGATGCCCGTGGCTTTGAGGGAAGATATCTACACAGAGGCTCTGATAAAGCAGCTCAGATGCTCAGTGATGGTGCTGGAGGTCGTTTTAAAGTTACAACTTTTTGTTGTTTAATCGACTTCCTAAACTTCCCTGTGTTTAAGTACAAGAGAATTTTTCTTCAGGCCTCTTTTATTCAGATTTAATGTGGTTTCATGTGCTGCTGAGAGAAGCTGCGCTTGAATTTCATTTGTAGAGAAACTCAGAATGGTTTGGATTGGAAAGGACCTTAAAGCCCATCCAGTCCCACCCCCATCCATGGGCAGGGACACTTCCCACTATCCTAGGTGGCTCCAACCTGCCCCTGGACACTCCCAGGGATGGGGCAGCCACAGCTTCTCTGGGCAACTTGTGCCAGAGCCTCACTTTGTCACAGCCAGGAATTTCTTCCTAATAACCCACCTAACCCTTCTCTGTCAGTTTGATGCCATTCTTCCTTCTCCTACCATTGTAATTCCTGATGATTTTTGTGAATTTCTTGATTTATACTTTATTACCTCAATACCACACTAAGAGCCTGATCTAAAAGCCTTTCAAAGCAATAGGTGGATTTTCCCTTTGGTTTCAGAGGAGCCTGAATCATTAATATGAAGAATTAAAATAAAGACTATACTTTCTTTCTGTAAGTGCTACAAATACTTACGTGCTTCTACATCTTTGTCTATAATTGAGAATAAGCCACTTTACATTGCCTTTGTTTCTGTGGTGAATCTATCCTGTCATATAGCAAGTGTGCAGTTATCAGCAAAATAGCACACAGTATTTTATGGTAACACAGTACATATCTAATGTCACTGTTCTGTATGAGTTTAACACAAAATATAACCCTATTAAAATTACAATGCATTTATCACCTCACTCGGTTCAAAGAACTCACGAGCTGCAAAGAATTTAATTAAAACATGATGATTTAATAGGCAGCCTCCATCTATTGTTTACTCAGGAGGTTGAGATTCTGTTTAAAATTAGGTCCCAAATTTAATTTAGGCTTCCACCAACCTTGTCATAGAAATGAGACTCCTGTAGAAGGAAGGCAGCTGCAGACAGTGAGAGTGGGTTCTTCCCTCTTCCACAGCTCCAGGATAGTTTGGGAAGGTGAAGATGATGGTGTTTGTACCTTTTTTCTAAGAGAATCATGAAGAAAAAAGCATATTAACTTTGAGGAGAGCAAGTGGCCCAGGGAAAGCAAGGCTCACATGAGCAGCCCTGGAAAGGTCCACGTTCCTCTTCCCTCACCTGACCAGGGCCCTGGAGACTGTAGACAGAATTTTCCAGCTTGAATTGCTTTGGTTTGTGTTTTCAAACAGTAAATCATTCCCTGAGGCAAAGGTCTTCTTAGGGCTAAAGATTGTTTTAATTTGTCTCCTGGCCTTATGATTCCCAGCTTACAAAAGGATACCACAGAAGGTCCTCAAAACGGATTGTACAAGAATAAAAATATGATTAGTAGAGACAAGGTGCTGCAGCACAGACTCCTGAGGGAAGAGCAAGGAGTCACTGCCTTTTTGAAGAGCACTGTGTTCAACAGCACAAGGAACTTACAAAAAAAGGCCTTTTCCTTAGTCTTTAGTGCTTTCCTGTAGGATCATAGAATGGTTTGGATGGGAAGGGACCTTAAAGCCCATCCAGCCCCACCCCATCATGGGCAGGGACACCTTCCACTGTGCCAGGCTTCTCAGAAGCCCATCCAACCCCTTCTTGCACCCAAAGATATTTTCCCACCTGCTCCCCAGCACCACTAAGTTTGACACAGCCTTGCCCACAACTTTCAATAATTTCATTTATCAATTCTGCAAAGCAGCCCAGACTGAGGAGCTGGACCTGCAGGAGCTTGTCATGGCACAGGGGTGGGGGCAGCACATTTCTGACACTCTCCTCTTTACCAGGCAAATCTGTCCTTATACAGATGGATCTTGGTGTGACTCAAGGGAAGGTATTGTACAAGGCTTCTATAAACAGAAAAAAATGTACAAATCCTGCCACGAAATGATGATTTAATGTATATATAAGAAAAGGCACTGTGCCAGATTCTCAGTTTCTGTCACAGCTTTAATGAAAAGTGATTTCAGCATTTGAGAAACCTCAAAAGCTGTCCCAGCCAAATGCCATGTTTCTATATATTTTCTGAGCTATAAATCCAAGTCTGAGTAGGATATTACCTACATCACTTGATAAGACAGCATTTAATAATTTCTTATTTCGAAATTATTTCTTATTTACTATAGCCATCGCTGGATAATAAAACATTTTAGGGAAGTTTCCTCTACACGAGAAAAATAACTTAATTCAGTTTGTCTGCACAAGCCTATTCTGTATCCCTTATAGTGCTTTCCTAATTCACTGGATCCAGGAATCTGCTTGGATAGTCAGTACATGTGTTTTCTCATCAGAGAGCCCAGCTTTAACATCCATACCTTGACTCTTAGCAGCAAATTGAAGCTGAAATGCCTGCTGTGTTTGCATATCACTAACTCAGACTATTCAAATTCACAGTTCTGGAGCCACTTGTGCCCACCTGGCTTTGAAAAATCGAGAATTCTGCCCCTGCCCTCAGCCTAGGGAAGGGTTATGGCCCAGCACACACAGGCTCTGCCAACACCACACGTGCTTACAGGTTTTGACCAAGTGCACTATAAATCCAAGGCTCTGGAAAGAAAAAGTTTGGGGGTTACTTGGACAGCACAGAACAGGGACTGGGGGCACTGCTGGGGGGTCGGTGAGTGTCTGCAATGCTCAGGAAACTTCCAGCCATGCCATGGAGAGCCCTGGGCTGGTGTTCTGGAGGTGGCTCAGCACCCTACACCTCCAGTCTGCGCACCACTCTGACAGCTCAGACTATCTTTGGGGTGAAACACTTTCTTTCTCCACGTTCAAAAAGCAGAAATCTCATTTTTTTATGTTGCCATGAGCTCATGAATATGGTTTGGTGGAACCCACAGCCAACAGGAAGCTGCTCCTGAGCACCATCTCCTTCAGAAAGAGCCTCGAATGGTGGGAGCTCCACCAGACACTTCCAACACCCACAGGCTCTCAAATCATCAAATTTTATGTTGCCTGTGGGTTTTCCCACTGTCTGTAGGGTTGAATTGTGAGATTTTAGTGTAACTTGGCCAGGTGCCCCTTGCCTTGGTGGGATCCTGCTCTGCTGACAACTGCAGCCTGTTCCTGCTGAATAGAGCCATGAATTATTTACATTGCCTTCATATAGCAAATTATTGACTACAGCATTGCAAAGTACCCTATTAATGTTTTAAGCATTTCACTTTATTTTAATACAAGTAAATTATTTAGGAAATGTTAAAATGCTTTATGCTTTGACTAATGAGAGTGAAAAGTGTACACTGCATCTTACTTTAATTGGATGTTTACCCTATCCTGTAGAAATCAGGCATTTATTATTTCACCCTTAATTAACTGTGCGTGCAATCCCTGATGGATACACGTTCAGTTTTTCCACTTGATCTAGTCATTAAGAGCCATAAATGTGCAGATTATTTTTCCTTGGAACCATGGAATCATTCTGCTTTTTTAGATTATTTGGTTGCCCTATAAAGAGCCAGTTGCTGATCATCCTGAGGCTTTCACTGCTCAAAATTAATGCAGTGCATTAAATTTGGGGTAATGTAAATTGATCCAAGTGGTGCAAAACTCAGTCAACCTGAAATGAGTGATATCTTTGAGCCTCTCTTTTATCTTTGTTTGCACAGAAATAGTCTGCAGGATCACTTCTATTATGCCACAGTGCATTATAGTCATTTTTTTGGCCAATATTGCAGTGTTGTGCTTGGATTTAGGGAATGTTTGTGGTGCTTGAACATTCTCTTGATTCCATTTTGGAAAAAGGTGTGGAGTATCCACTTCTGTTATATATATATAAACCATGTACTTACAAATAATATCCACAAGAGGTGGGATAAAGGGTCTAGCAAAGCCCAATTATGCTTTATCCCCACCTCAGCAGTGGAGCTTTTTTCTTTACAGAAATCAGACTTTTATTTGTGAAAAAACAGCAGTCTAAAAATTTAACCCCCATCCCACTCCGTGGACAAGACAGCCCAGTGCTGCTCCTTGGTTTGCAGCAAGACTCATTTTTAGCTCAATTTTGCTGTTATTTCTCTGTTTCATGTTTTTATTTTGTGTCATACATCTTAAACCTACTGCTTAACACAGATCTGAGCTAATGCCTGATCCTGAGCCACGGCAGTTTGGAAGTCAGGAGCAGTTTAATGCTGAGAGTGTGTTTCAGGTGAAGCCTTTGACAGACAAGTCATGTAATATGTTGTAATGTTGTACCAGGGAAAAGGAGAGTTTGATGATGACTACAGGAAAAAGAACCATAAAAGACCAGGCAGCAGATTTCTCCTCATGTATATTTGATCAGCCAGCTGTTGTCACTGAGCTTCCTTACAATGGTCATATTTTCTTCTAAAATAAAGCACTTCAGGCATCAGTTTGGGAAGCAGGAGATTAAGAAGAGCAAGCTTCTAGAGAAAGGAAAGCAAAGGAAACCTGCAGACAGCATGGGAAGGTGCCAGTGGTGGAGAACTGCTGAAGGAACATCAGTAGATTGTGAGAATGAGATGGCAGACAGCTTCCAGAGGAAGTCAGTGAGACCCCATGCACATAATGAGGATGGAGCTGCTGTGGGATTTGCCTTTTTTCATACAGAGACAGAGGGGTTTGGGTTGGAAGGCACCTTCTAGTCCTAATAACCTGCCAAGGGCAGGGACTTTAGGCTCTGGAAGGGGCTCTAAGGTCTCCTTGGATCCTTCTCTTCTCCAGGGCAACTCCTCCAGCTCTCCCAGCCTGGCTCCAGAGCAGAGGGGCTCCTGTGTGAACACCAGCATAAATAAAGTTGATCTGGTTTCCTCCCTTTAACCACCATCCCATCAGATCCCTCAGTGCCAAGCCCTGATGACACAAAGTGAAGGGTCAGTGGAGTAACAAGACCCTCCCCTGTCCCAGGAATTCCACAATGTTGGGTCACAGTAATTGAAACAAATTAGTCCTTCCTCAGCCTGTAATCTCACAGCAATTTTCTTAAAGCCATCCCTCTAAAAACTGCTTTCCCAATTACCACACAGCCTTCATAAAACAATTATTAAGAGTGCAAACAAACCCCGTCACACTGAGGTGTTAATCACCCTCCAGGCTCCTGAGCTTTTGGGTTACCTTTGTGGTACAGAATTGAGGCTTGGAAGTGAATTCCTGCCTCCATGTGCTGCAGGAAATGGCCTTTTACTGAGGTGCCTTTTACTTGTGTGTAAATTGTAAATTCACAGTTTTCTTGTCTGTAACCAATTCTCTGCCCGTGGCAGCTGGGTTTTAAAAGTTTCCCAGATATTTCCAGATATTCTACTTATTTTTTTTTTCCCAGGGTAAAATACATTTCTTCTTATGAGTGGTTATGAAATGTACTATTAGCCTCAATAGCATTGATGGCAATAAGAATTCCTGCTGAGGTTTCAGCACGAGTTTGATGGGAAGAAATGCATCCCTGTGATAAAGACTAAAATAAAAAGCTACATGGAGTGTCTAGCTAAAAGAGCACAGATATTTCAGTGCTACTCATCTGTTTACTCCAGAGGTGAAGCTGGAAAAGTCCTGCACTAGGCACTGATGATATGGGACAAACTCAGCTGCTCATTTCCTACTTTCCAGCAGGAAAAAAAAAGGTGATTTCTTGATAAGTGAAAAGATGTTGAAATAAAATTATTTCCAATTAATAATCAAACTGGAAGAGGGGAAATTTAGGTTGGATGTTAGAAAGGAATTGTTGGTTGGGAGGGTGGGCAGGCCCTGGCACAGGGTGCCCAGAGAAGCTGTGGCTGCCCCATCCCTGGGAGTGTCCAAGGCCAGGTTGGAGCCACTGGGACAGTGGGAGGTGTCCCTGCCCGTGGATAGGGGTGGAATAGGATGGGCTTTAAGGTTCCTTCTACTCAAATCATTCTATAATATTCCTGCTTATTTTGTTCACACCACGTTTCAGGGCTTTTCATTCCTACTGTTCTCCTGGATTCATTGCTTCCCTGTGTCTGTACATTCCATAGGTAAATCAGCCTGAAAATGCATTAATTGTGCATGAACTTTTCCTGTGATCCTGGCTTGTCCCACTGCTTTCACGTTGTGTAAGAGGCAGGAAGACATCTAGTTTTTACTCTCATTCATAAATCATTTTTACTCACTTGTAAACCTGCTGCAGAATAAAGAATAACAGCTCTGTTCTTCTGTATTAGCCCTTTGCAGGCAGCTCCTTAAACAGGTTTACATGCTATAGATACCATGGAAAAGGTGCCAAGAGGAAAAATGTTACCTCCTTACAGATGGGGAAAAAAAATCATTCTGAGCCGTGATGAGCTCATCTCTCCTGTTCTGTTCTTGGGTAGTTTTTTTCCCCCCAAAATGTGGGTCTGTTTGAACTGAGTACAAGACTTGTGTCTCTTAATTAGCAAAGTGACATCCATGAGTTCAGTGCAAACTGTGTGAGGCCAAAACTTTTCCCGCTCTCCCCCAGGCAACTTCTCCAAGAGTTTTCCTATTTTGTTTTCAGAAATATAGAAAAATGGAGACGTAAAGAAAAGAACATATTAGCTTTTTTTATCACATAAGCCATTTTGGTCAAAACTGACTTTTTGGAGATGAAAACCCAGCAATCTCGATACAGATGGATAAGAAAAAAGCTGTTTCCTATCCTACAGCAATTCCTTATGTCTTGAGCTGTCAACAGCCTTATCATTCCTGTTGGGGATGAAGTGGTGCTCTGAAATAAGAGGGAAAAGTGTTCTTTCCAAAGAGTCACAGCCTTATGGCTGAGGTACTTAATCAAGATCATCAGGACTGAGCAAATGCAGGTAGAAGGGCTTCAAGAAACCATTTATTTCATTTGCCCCAGAGGCAGGATTAACCATGTCACACCTGTCCTGAGAAATTCCAGTGATAGAGATCCCACAGTCTTAAAATGGAATTATTGTTTTGCTTAGTGGATTTTCCTGTTCATGTCTTTTTTCCTGGTGTTCATCCTGCATCTTTTACCAGATTATTTCTGTGGCAGAGCAGGGAATTGGTTGTCTTTGATCAAGTCTGCCAGTCGTGCCTTAATAATTCTGTTCTTTCCTATTTACACATCAGGGAGGTCAGGTTTATGGTTAGAAATGTCATTTAATATTGATAAAATTGGTGAAAGTGTCTACTGGGATGCTTTCCCCCTCTTTATGGGTTTAGGTTGGACATTGGGACAGGCTCCCAAGGGAAGTGGTGGACTCCCCATCCCTGGAAGTCTTCTGAAAATGAGCAGATGTGGCACTTTTTGATATGGTTTAGTGGGCACGGGGGTATTGGTCAAAGGCTGGACTTGATGATCTTAAAGGTCTTTTCCAACCTCAGTGATTCCATGATTTCATGGAAGTTCTCATGATGTTGTAGAGTCAAAGCAGAGCAGACCTGGAAAGCATTTTGGAAAATCCTGAAATCTAAAGGAAGAGCTGGTTTAAGGCAAAGAAATCAATTCAGTTGACTGGGAAGGGCCTGTCTGGGAGAACAAGTGGCAGTGCCCATTTTGGAAGGTGCCTTCTCCCAGATCTTTCTAAGAAATTCTATTTTTTGCCATCTTCAGGCAGATTCTGACATTTGAGACTTGATGTAGTGCTTTTTCCTTTAAATATAGGCTGGTTTAAATCAATCAAAAAATCAGGGTTGTTTTTCTGATTGATTTGTGACCCTCTGAAGCGTATTCCTGGGCACCTTCCTCTGGCAAACATTTATTAAAACAATTTTTTGATTTACATCTGAATTTCTTTATGTTTGTGTGTATATAAACACAAAACTGAAGGGGGACACGTGTATAAATATAGCAACACACGCATCCAAAGGTTTAATTATCTGTAATAGTGAAGACACTCAATTCTGTTCATCACAATATAATTTTCAGGACCTATTTTTGCCATCAGCCATATGGTGCTATGATGGATAGCTGAGCTCTTTACGTTGTTCACAGTTTATCATACATGTGCTGCAGATTGTGTGGTTTACATAAAAAGATCCATCTGGGTGGAGGCAGGGAAGAGTTTCTGGTGCCCTCCTGGATGTCTGGGACCCGCCAGAGGGATGGGACAAGGAGGGGAGGAAGGCAGCCTGGGATGCATGAGGGGGAAAAAAGAAATCTTTGAGAAGCTCTGGATGTGTTGGCAGGAGGCTCATGCAGATGTGGCAGAAGGAATTTGGCTTTTCCTGGGAATGGGATGAACTCCATGGGGCTGGTTCAACCAAGGAAGCTGCTGGATGGCAACAAAGGGCTTGTTGGAAATCAGTTTGACATGAGATGGGCTGCAGGGAAGGAGAGGTTTCATCCCAGTCAGTGGTCTGGATTTTCTCCAGTTAAAGAATTCCTTTTAGCTTTTTGGGAAATAACCTGTTTTCTGTCTGGTCCCACAAATTTCTGAGCATTTATCAAATCTCTAAGGAGCTGTGTCCCCTCTGGAACATCTGACAAATGCCATTGTCATCCCTTTCACTGCTCTCTGTCCCCTCTCTGTGTCCTCCACAAATCACCCTGAGGTGAGCGAGCCCAAAGCCCACACCCTGATCATCCCAGTGCTCAAATATAAGGAATTCATGTGATCACATGCAAAGAAAACCCTCATCTGGCATCTCCCGGATTACCTGGGGGTGATGGATGGGAATTTGCCAGAGCTCTGGTTTGAGAGGGAAAGATTGTTGTGTTGTCTGAGCTGTTTGCTCCTCTGACTTTGTGAGGTGGCCAATTCCTGAAAGAATTTAAAGCATATCAACACCTCTGTTTAAGCTGTTGCAACAAATAGTGGGGTTTGTATTTTTTCCCAGACAGAGCATTTCACATAAATCTTAGAATTCTGTAATTGTATCCCTGTGTAAGATCTCAGTCTGCAGCCATAGTTAAATATCCAGTATTTCTGTAGGAACAAGGCTTTCCTAGAAAAAACAGTCTTTATCTTGCCTAACACTTCTTGGTTTTAATGTGACAAAGATGGTCCTGACTGACCAAGCAAAATGATCCTTGTAAACTGTGGATCTTGTTTTCTCAGTTGGATTCCTTCTTTCCCATTTTCCTTCCTTTTGTCTCTGTTGACAAAAGAAGGGTTGAGGGTTGAAGGCTGTAGGTTGAGCTGATGCCCACACTGGGTCTCACCATGCTTGGGGCTGGCATATCACATCTCCAGCTCAGAGCAGCTGGTGGGGACTTGAAATGTATTAAAAGAGTGTCTGTGCATCCTTTTTGAACAAGGAAAAAAACCTTCCAGCGTGTTTTACACAGAGCAGAGCACACCTGGCCAGCGGGTCCTTCCAGTCAAGGGAAATGAGGGCTTTGTTTATGGCACATTTCTGGGTTTATTCCCAAGGTTCCGAAGTAAATAACTCCAAAAACACAGGCAGAACCTGCAATATTTGCCTCCACATTATTCATCCAGCAGTGTGGGAGCTGCAGATCGGACTGTGAAAGGCAGCAGTTAAAATATGGGACTGCTCCAGCCTCTTCTGAGCTGGTGTAAATCAAGAGTAACTTCCCCTGAAACCAATGGAGCATAAAATGGGTGTAAGTGGGAATCAGCACTGTGTGCTGTACCTATACGTCAGTGAAACTATTTGTTTAAAGTGTTTATAGACCCTGCAAGCATAAATAGCTTATTTTCTTACACATTAAAAAGATCAAAGGTAGCCAGAGTCATTTTCTAGCACGAGCAAAACAAACACGTACATTTATTGCCACATAACTTGCAGGAGTCACACTCTGGCTGAATCTGAAGCCAAAAATAGTGATTGACTTTTTTTTTCTTGGTTTAATAAAAGGAATCACAGCGCTCTATGAAAACACACATTCATTTGATTTGATTGACATCTTCAATTTTGGATATATATTCTAACTAATGGAATGAATATTGCAATACAAGAATCAATTATATTTGTGCAGTTGTCAGGTTTGTAAAGTGAGACCCATTTAAATTATATATGATCCAGCTGTCTATATATTATGTTGCCTTAATAGACAATACTATCATCAATACATTTGTTTTAATGAGGAGCTTATCAGCACACAGAGCTCATCTCTCATCTGTTATTTAGGGAAGCAATGGAGTTTTATCCATGAACCTTCCTCACATCCAGACCAGGAGAAAGCAGCTGATGAAGAAGGATTTGCTGGTGTGATTAATATCATCAAACATTATTGAAATCAGCAGTTTACATCATTGTTATTTTTATTTTCGCAGAGTGTTTGGCCTTGGAGTTTAGGCAAAATTCTCAGAATATTCAAGTCTTGATCTGGGTTAAGCTCTAAAATTATTTCAGTATGGACTTGATTTAAAGCACCCAAGAAATCATTTTGGTAACATAATGCAGCAAAGAAATAGATCAGTGAAGAATCAGGGCTGTGGAAAATACTGCAAACCTCTGTTTTTTCCCATTTCCTGACCTTTCCTATAATTTAGCAATTAGATATTTATTAAATTTTTAGAAAGAATTATCCTAGGAAGCAAGAATTGGCTGCAAAACTCATTAAATAAACATATTTAAAGAATTCATGTTTCCTTATAAAAAGGGAAAGATCCATCAAAGAAGACACTTTGTAGAAGTATTTAATATTTGTATGGATGACCTGAATGAATAGAAAACTTGGGAATTTGTGAATTTGGAAGAGGTAGGAGTACTTTGGAAGACAAAATCAGAATTTTAGATTACTTTGATAAGACTTGATAAGATATCCCAAAATAAAACCTCAGCTTGAAAAAAAAAACACAAACAAACAAAAAAAAACAACAACCAGAGACAAAGGTAATATAAAAAATAACATAGAAGGATTTATAGGCAAGAAATACCAGATATCAAAATAATTCTTCCACTTGATTGAGTGTTGTTTTGGCCCAAATAAAATGTAAAGGTTTTGTAGACAAAAGGAAGTTATGTTGAATCCTGAAAACCTATTTAAATAATGAAATGGGTGAAAAATGGGTGAAAAAGCAATGAGGTGGACAGTCCCTGTAGGCTCTGGGCTCTCCAAGAGTATAAACCTTCCTGGTATAAACCAGCAGTAAGGAGGGATATTCCTACATCTGCTGCAGACCCTGGCAGTGCATTTTTCCAGGGTTTGCTCTGGTTTCCTTCACAGAGAGGATGGGACACGAGAGGGATGGGTCATCACTGGTCCCTGTGCTCTGGACCAAATGCAGAGCCAGTTCTCCAGCTGGGAAATGGCTGCACTGTGAGTTCTGTGAGATTCAGATCTGCCCCAAATCATTGTCCCCCAGGGTGGTGGCCAAGCTCTGCCTCCTTCTGTGTTACACCTTCATTTACACAATGTCAGAAACATTCCACTGACAACCTGCTGCTTTCCTGGCATTACAGGCTGGGAAGGTTCACACTCCTGTGCTGGAAGTGTAAGGAAATGTTCTTTTTGGAGGCCCAGGCTGGTGTCTGAATCCAGCCCTGTCTGTGGCCAGGAATGTTAATTCACACACTGATTCAAAGCTCTTCCTCCACCTCCAAGTGCCCAGGAGACCTGAAGGAGTGTTCGTGGAAGAGAAAATATGCAGAAATTATACTGGAAATGCCTTTTTTGCAATATTGACACATCTTTACACAAGCTTTGGGTGCTCACCAAAGGAAAAGCAACATTCATCTGTCTTGAGATTGAGGTTCTGTAGGTTTTTTCACTCGTGATGTTCTTGACAGGATTCTCAGGATACTAATTTGTTACTTTTAATGATAATTCTCTGTCCACATGAGAACAGACATACATCACACACAGAGACACTCACATACACACTGTGCTCCCTTTCATAAAGGATTTATGAATCATCATTGTCATTAGGGATATCTGAAGCCCAAATTTGTAGGAGGCAATTTTGTAGAAAATGAAATTATGGAATATTTATTCCCCCAGTAAACTGCCCTGAGTGTGTGTCTCGTGCAGAATTAGAGAGCTCTTTATTTATGAGCTGGTCTCTACTCTCTCCCTCAAAGAGAAACAGGTTGAACAGGATGTTTGTTAACAAATTGGCCAGAGAACATTGTTCTCAGTTTGATTTGCAGTGACTAATGAGCAACATAATTTTTAATCACGGGCTTTCCAGCCTGACACGCTGACAAGCACATCCTGCCCGTGTTCCTTTGGGCACAGCAGAGCACAGACAGCTGGGGGTGAGCAGGAGAGAACAAAAGCAGTGGGGAAAAGATCAGTGTGGCAGGAGAGAAGAAGGCTTTTCTAAGGGTTGAGCTGCAGTGTAAACGTGGTTCATTTTAGGGTTTCTTAGGCTTGGTTTTAGCGTGAGCAGCAAAGCCCAATCCTGGGAAAGTGAGGGAAGGAAATCAGTTTGTCTGTGCTAATGAATCAAAGGCCAGCAGTCACCAGGGGTAAATAGAGCATGAGATCTCGGCATCAGGAGTTGCAGGGGATGACTCCTAAGACTCCCTGGACTGTTTGGCAGGAAAGGCTGGAAGCAAATCGACGTTGACAAAGCTTTTAAAATTGCTCTCCCCGTTCCCCGGTAGCTGGACGTGACAGATGCTCATTTGTTCTGCCACCTTCTGCAGGAACAGCCACATGCACAGCCTGGCTTTGACCTCTTCTTCTGCCTCTCTGGGCCAAACGATGCCAGGGGAACTCCCCTGCCTGGGGATGGCAGGGATTTTTGCAGCATCCCTACACACAGTGACCTGCAGGAGCCTCACGACCTCGTGTTTCCCTCCCCAGAATTTGGAGGGAGCAAAAATTACATTCTTCGTGTCCCAAGTCCAAAAGAGGATTTTTTTGAAGGTGAAAAATAGGAGAGGACAGGGCAGAACAAGGGTGTCAAAACGCATCCTCAGCAGGCACAAGTGCCAAATCCAGCAGTGCTCTGTCTCACCCATCTTCCCTACCTGGCTGTTAAGGCTCAGAGTTTCTCTCTGCACATTCCTGACACGACCCTCAGTTAGTCCCTTAATGACAATATACATATATATTCCAATATTCCTGGATAAACCCTTGCCTGAAAGATCATAAAGGTGGGTTTCTTTAATACCCAGTTAACACAGCCCTTCCAAACAAGCTATTTTGGCTTGAAAGTGCTTTTTATCCACTTTTCCTTAGTAACAAAGAGCCTCTTCAAAGCTGAGATGACTCTGATAGCACTGGAGATATTAACACATGTTGTTGCTGCAACCCCTTTAACACTTCCAGGAATTTAATTTTAATTAATTACTTCGTACTGAGAAGGGAGAAAGTGAGAAATGGATCACCTGCTTTTATGGGAAAGAAAAGCAAAGATCAAGACTTCTTGAAAGACTTAGTGAAAGGGAAAACAAGACTGCTACATTTTCTGCTTCTGATTTAGGGCTGGAAGATACTTTGCATTGCATTATCAGCTCATTTTGCATCTCAATCTACATAAATCCCATCGGCATGTGCCAAGTGCTACCAGAAATGTGCTTCTCTGCTGCCACTTTTTTGACCAAGTTTTACAGGAAAGATTGGATGAAATGTCAGCAAACAAGGGAGAATGACACAGGATTTAGCCAGGAGCCTTTATAAGGCAAAGTTAAAGGTGTGCCAGGTAAACTGTGGGGTTTTAAAGGCACTGGGTGTCCTCATTTTGGAAGTGCTTGGGTAGCTCTAATGGAGAAGAATTCTAATGGGTTTTGACACGTGTTAATGGTGTGTGTCACGTTCTTTATATTTTCATAATGACATGTCTAATTTCTGATGGCATGTGTCACATTGCATATGTTCGTTAAATATAGGTCACAAGCTAAAAATATGGGCAATATTAGCAAAATATATATATGATAACAATTTCATATATCTCCCTCTTCACAGCAACCTTGACTGATCCTGGGAAAAGGCTTTTTAAAGCCCTGACTTAGAAGATGGTGGATAAAAGTGAGGCTTTGGCAGAGCTGTTACGAGGAGAGAAAAGCATTCTGCCTCACTGGAGGTTATTATGTAAGAAAGCTGAAAAATGCTGAGTAGTTAATGTGGTAGTCACTGATTTATGTGGTTTGGCAAAGGCTACAAAGAGCAGCTCTGGGGAGAAGGGGTGACAGGGAGCCACATTCCAGGCTGTCCCTCAGCCTTGCAGCTGCGACCTGCTGCTCTCAGGGTGTGTGGCTGATATTCTTCTCCTTCAGGGAGGAGCATAGGTGATAAATGACCATTCTCTGGGTCCCATAATTGACATAAAAGCCTGGGATAGGAAGCCTTGGACCATCCCTGTGGTTGTTGTTCTCTTGCCAACTAACTCTTGCTTTCTGTGGACAGTGGTCAAATAATTAAAAATTAGTCTGGTCCAGACACTTCCAACATGCAGATTTCATCTTTTGCCTCAATAGCCCAAGCTGACAGGATATCTTCTTGATCTTGAGGCTTTTTGCTTTGGAAAAAAAAATGGACATAAGCAAAAAATGGGTCTTAAATAGTCACCAGACAGAAGGAAATTGGGTTATGGGCAGGATGGTAACCACACATCTTTTAATAAGATATCTTATGTTCCCATTAGAGAAGCTTTATAATTTGGTAGGGGTTTTGTGCCAACTAAAGAGAGCAAAACAAGGTGGTGATGCTTTTTCCATGTTTGAAAGTTATTCTAGTTTTTCACAACTCTTTTTATTGTAATTAGATCAGACTATAAGAACTGCTGTCCTTTCTACCAGCACTTGTCAGGTCAAGCCGTGGTACTGGTGTGAGCTGAATGATGCTGGAGTGTGTGTGGGATGGAAATGGGAGTGTGCCTTGCTTTTGCTGGCTAAGAAGAATGGGACACCCTAATGGACTCACAAGTGTTACCGAGAAATGAATATAAAAAATAGATAAAGTGAGCAATAAAAGCCACGTGACTGAGATATAGAGGGAGATGTGGATGGATAGAATATATACATGTCCAGCTCAGCCAGGCTTTGAATGAAGGAAACATGATAAGATATTGAATGATAAGCCATTTCATACCAGTCAGAGCCCATCTAATCCCCCTTTAATCTGATGGTCAACAATTTGAAATGAAGGGGTGGAACTGTGTCTGGCTTCTACGTTCCCACCTTGGTCCCACCAGAAACGATGCATTAGTGGAAAAAAGAAACATCACATCAGCCAAGAAACTTCCTCAACTTGGCACTTTGCTCCAAAAATACTTAAAAATCCTTTAAAAGAGACATCCCATCATATCTGACCTGCTTGTGTCTGTACATGCACCACTGTCTCAGCTTTGGCCAACACCTCCTGTTTTCTTCCCTCTGATAATTTTCATGTGTAGCACAGGGATTAGGCTTTGTTCTGCCATCCATCAGCTCCACTGGAGGTGCTCCAGCATTCCCTCACCCTCTGCCAACTCCTCATGTTTGCCCCAGTTGTGAACCTGCTGTGGAAAAAGCCTTTTTCCAGGAGCCTGTGCCAGCCTTTGAGAGAGGAATTTGATGACCAAGGGTTGCTGCAACAAAGGCAATTAGGAGTCTGCTGCATATGCATTAAATAGACTATATAATCCTAAAATGAAGATGTTACTAAGAACAGCCCATGAGGATGCTGAGTTAGAGGAAGCATGACAATAGATAATTTCAAATCCAGCCAAGCTCGAAAGAGGTGTGTTTTCCTCCTCCTGAATTTAAGAAAGAACTATCAAACCTCCCCACTTGAACAAACAACTCACACTTTCACTCTGTCCTGTCTTTAGTTTTACACCAGTTCCCATAATTTTGTTCATCTTTGGGAGAAAAAAAATTATTAACTAGATGAAAAAACAGAGAGAAAAATATCTACAGTGTGAGGAAACAGTAACTGTCCACTTGAGTCCTGTTCTTGCAGCAGTAACATCCCAGTGCCACCACAGTGAGCAAAGCAATCAATCACTGAGGGAAAATCTAAATTATTTCACTGATACCATGAAATTCTATTTTAATTGAAGTTATTGACAGCTTTTCCCATTAAAGGCCAGGTGACTTCAAGAGAAATACTGAAGACACTGGTTTTAAGTGTTTACTTGGCTTGTCAAGGACTTGGATGACTGGCAGGAGAGATATTTGGTGTCCACTGCATGAGGTTATCTGTGATCCCCCAAAAAATCAATCAGCAGCAGGGTCCAGAAGTTTCTATCAGGGTATGAACTCTACAAAATCCTTGCCATTAATGGCTGGACAAATTGGTTCAGATAGAAAAAGGACCTGCAAAAGAGTCCCCACAAGGCAAAGTGGTCTCAAGCTAAAGGCTTTTTAAACAGAATTAATATATCAATTTTCCTTATCTGCAGCCCAAAGGCTTTGCTGGAGCCCAGCTGGAGCTGCTGTTCACCTAAAACAAGCTGAGTGGCCAAAGGAAGCTCTGGAGTCCAAAGGTCTTGACTCACAAATCTGTCCATGGGAGGACTGAATATTAATATCAGCAAAATGTATTTTATAAAATAATAATTTCAAGCCCATGGAGAAGACTTTCCATTACGAGGAAGGCCTATGGGGTATCCCAGGGAGCTGCAACACTCCCTGTTGTCATTTCCTGTGGCAGAGAGTCCCTGCTGAATTCTAAAGAATTATTTTTAAAACCTGAGAGAAGGGGTTTGCAATTACAAAGAAAACTGTACTTTTCTTTCAGCCTTTTTCTATCCTTGTTTTCCCAGAACCTGGATTGTGTGAGACTTTTTAACTTGAAGGTGGGGTTGCCTACTTCCCCCTACACTTGGGCTTGCTACAGCCTAATTCTGAAGGATATTTTCATAAGAGTTGTATCAAAAGCCCATGAGGTTGTTGCCTTTGTCATGTTCCTCTTTCCATTGAAAAGACACATTTATTTATCCTTCACTGAAAAATGGGCTGTGTTGGGTAAGCACTGAAAACCTGGTGTGGTTTGTGAGTAAATGAGGTTTCAATGCCTCTGGAATGTTACTAATACCCCAAAGTGATGAACACATGAAAGACAGGTAAGTTTGCTCCCACATTTAATATTCTGAACATATTGCAGTGCCTGCAATTCTCCTTATGAAGGGAAAAGCGGCTGCACATGGAAAGGAAGCAGGGGGGTGATGGATTGGATACAGGCAGGAAGAGAAATCATGGAGAATTAGGCTAATGAAGGGAAGAAATGATCCAGTGATGAGGACTGTGAGTTCCCCTGATTCTGACAAGGACCAACAACTCAGGAATTTGCTTCAAATTCCTCCACAATGTCTTGGCTGTGCTTGATGGGCATTTTGCTGCACTTCCCACAAGCCTTATTTAGCTTAACAGAAAGCTGGAAGAAGAAATTGCCATGTCGTTGTTTCTGTGGGGTTTGTTGGTGTGTTAAAGGCAGGATGGGGTCATTGGGCTGATAAGGGAGGAGCACAAACCATGGTGGTGTCAAACCCATGTGGGGAAAACAGAGTCATCTTGTCCCTGCTGGTTGTTTCTTCTTGGAGCAGCTGGGACAGCACTGCTGGTCCTGCCAATTCCTCCTTCACCAGCACCCACAGAGGAGCCTGAAAGACACCCCTTGACAGCCCAACTCCATGTTCTGAAACAATTGGGCAGTTTTTGCATCAGATATTCTTTGCTTTAGGTCAATAAATTTGAAAGAGCGAGCACAGTTTTAAGATAAAGGAAAAAAAAACAAACACAACAGCAAATAAGATGAAAAAGAGCAATATAGACTATAAAAAGCCAGGAAAACATGAGGTTTTATTTTACTATAGAGCCATCAGTGCAAACAAGAGAAATAAATTATTTTTAAAGTTCAGGTATTGAACTCAGAAGAAAATCAAAACTGCTTTCCCTGCTGTTCTTTTCAATATTCACTTCATGTTTTATTTGGGAGTTGGATTCTTCTCCACTCTAAAATGTCCTCTGCTTTTAGCTTGAATATTGCTAATTCCAAAGGAACAAAGAATATTTCTTATCAGCATCTTCTGGCTGGACTTCATAATGCTTTTGCTTCCCAGCTATTAACCCAGGGGCTCTTAATTCCCAATCACTTTGTGGTTTTTAAGGTTTGGAAGTATTTGGACATTTTTATAAGGATTATTACTTGATTTTTGTACTTAAAAGTGTTTGCCAGCACCTCCATGGCTTGTGGTTGGAGATGACCAGGAGCTCAGCAAGTCAAACCTCTGCACATCTACATGTTGTTCTTGCATCTCTGGTCTCAATGAACCCCTAGAAACATGGAGTTTGGACTATTTTAAGGCATAAATGTCTTGCTGTTGTTCCTCTGTTAATCATTCACGTGGAATTATTAAAGTATTCTCGTGGAAACAGAATCATTAAGGTTGGAAAAGACCTTGTAGGATCATCGAGTCCATCCCTTAACCCAGCACTGCCCTAGAATTGCAAATAATCCCAAGAATCATCTCAAACCTTTCTAAAAACTCACTTAGAAGTAAAAACTCCTTCTTGAGGATCCTTGAAGGTTATTTGTGTACTAACACACAAACCAAACACTTATATTTGTGCTCTGGGGGAGTCTCTGGGTCTCTATTTTGTGTCACATGGGTTTGGATTCAATTTTTGTTTCCAAAAAAATACTCTTATAATCATTCAGTAAATCTTGGAATCAAGACAAATCATTTAGTAAATTTTAATATCTTAAAATTGGGCAACAAGCACCCACAGACTCATCTTGGATTTGGCACAATTCCAACCACCATATCAGTTTTATAGATTGGAATTCTCTTGGCACAATATCAGAAATAAGTTTCACACATTTCTGGCTGGAATTTAGTCGATCAAAATATAATTTGCATGTAAAACTGGTATAAAATTCTACATTTTTCTGGTTCCAAATCCCTGCCTTTTATTCCTACCTTGCCTGAACTCCCTGTGCACAATCATGTGAAGATTAAGTTTAAATCAATGAGAGAAATATGTGAAACATCTGGAAGCATTCAAATTCCCACAAAAGTCCTTTATCTGCACAGCCCATTATGCTGAAACCATGGGAAAAGTAATTTACCTGTAGAGCTACAGAGTTCTGAAATCTTATCAAATGAAAGTGCATTGTCTTGTCTATGCAAATTCTGTGAGTAGTTCATAATTATTTACAATAATTTGCTGTTATTACCATTTTCAATAGAAAAAAATCAAGAATATTCTGGGTTAATTATGTTTAATTTACTGTTGCTAAATATAGACTGGCCTCCAATGAATGCTGAACTGGAGGAAGCTGAGATCAAGAAAAGAGAATTATTCCAGCACATCTGATTTCTGCTGTTCTTGGCACCAATTTAAAAACCCTGGGTGGCTGCACACGTTTCTGGGCAGAAGTTTATTTGTTTTGCTGAAAAAAACAAACTCTGCTCTGCCCATTCCCTTGACTCCTGCCCTGGCTTCCTCTCCCTGGACCCACAACCACGGGATTTGGTCCTTTGGATTTTGTGGCTTTCAAGGGACCATAACACAGCAAAACATTAATTCAAACCTGCCTTCTCCAGGGTTTCTGAGAAAGCATTTCCTCCTCTGTTTGGTGCCTTTCTCTTATATTTTTATTCTATAGTGGGTTTTTTTCCATGCATGTGTTTTCTCAGAGCTTTCCAGGATGCACCAGTTGGATTCACACAAAAAATTCCCTCCCAAACAGCACAGGAGCATCAGCAGCACAAGGAAAGTAGAAACTCCAGTTAGTGCTTGATTCCCATTAGAAGCCACATTTGAAACGAGGCCAAAACTTGTTCCCCAAAATTTTCGGGTGGCAACAAATTTGCTTTCACCTGTTCATCCAGAAAAATCCCCCCAAATCCTCCGGCTGGCTCCTGTGCCTGGTTGGGAACGACTTCCCCTGTGCCAGCTGCTCTGTGCAAATGCTCTCAGTGTGCTGCTGTAAGATTAGTGGACACTTTACCCAGCCTGTGAACTCCAGATAAATCCCAGAACAGCAGCAGGAAGAAAGCAACATAAGCTGAAGCAGAAGGTCTCCATTTATTGGAAATCCGCGTTCTGTGAGCTCCAAGGGCTCCAGGGGAACAAACTGCTCTACCTGCCTCTCCACACGTGCAAGATCAGAAAAGCAGATGCTGCCCTGACCTCTATCCATTGCATTTGTGCTGCTCTGCTGGTTTGGAGTTATTCCTGCCCCAATTATATTGCTACATTTATTATTCCTGTTTAATTTGGTTGCTTGTGTACGCTTCGGAGATGTGTCTGGGAGGAAAGCTGGAGATGGGGATTACATGTTCTGTCATTTTTCAGGGTTTCCAGGTCATAAATTCCCATTCTAGGAAGGTGAAATTTGGGGGTTTAACAACTCCATGGGTCACAGCCTGTTTGTCCATGCCCCCCAGCTGAGACCTGCTGCCAGTGTCACTGCTCTCTGTCTCCAGCCCAGGCCTAACTAAGAACTGGAATTTTGGCACTGCCAGGGCATGTGGCAGAAGCTCTGAAGGTGTGAGTTGTGTTGGTGAATCTTTCACCAGAAATAAAAACCGAGGAGTTGGACTTCAATGATTTTTGTGGCTCCCTTCCGACTCAGGGTGTTCTATTTTATGATTCTATGAAAACCAACCTGGCCTGGCTGAGGCTGTTTCTCTGTCAAGCTTTTAGAGGGTGATGGGGGCTCTCTATATTCCCAAGGTTTTGTATCATTATCTTGCTGAAAGAAATACCCCAAGCAGAGGAAAAGCCGCAGCACTGGATCCCCCCAAGTGCTGGTGCCTGGTCTGGCACAGCAGGGTCCAGATGTGAGATGCAACTCCAGCAGCCCCAGGGCACAGCACTGTCCCTAAATGTCCCCCCAAATGTTCCTGGGTGGTTTCAGAGTGATGCTGGTGGAGTCAGTGACAAACTAAAGCCACAAGAGATCCCCCAGTGGAGATCCTGTCTTTGTCTCCTGGAAAGACACGTAGACTCACAGGGAGCAAGTGTCTCCTTGAGGACATTGCTGAAGGTCACCTTGAGGGCTGGAAAGGAAGAATAGGTGGGAAACAACTTCCAGGAGCATGAATAACTCAAGCAGAACCTAAAACTTTGAGGAATTTCCCAAACTTTTCTCATCACGAGGTTCCTTCTCCAGGCCAACCCCATATGGGGCTTATTTTGACAAATTTACTGCTCAGCAGATGCTCCTTGCAGGATAAAGGGTGACTTAAACCCCTCTCTGCCTTCATAGCAGGTTGTTTGGAAATGCAGAGTTGAGGCCAATGCTTTAAAAATCTTTCATTGTAAAAAGAAAAAAATTCTTAAAGATGGGAACACATTTTAATTGCTCATTTGCAGAATGTTACTTACAAAGTCTATTTTAAGCCAAGATGCAATTGGAGATTTACAGATATTTGTGGACCATGCCTTAAGGAAAAACTCTTTACTAATAGATATGGAAATTAACTGAGGTTTCCATTTTTTCACTAAAACTCTCATTTTTTTTTCTCACTATTTTTATCTAAACATGCAACACAGGCTGTGAGAAGAAATAGAAGTGCATGAGCAAGGAAAGTTGTTTTGTGAAAGGACTACTTCCAGCTAGTGGCAGAGGATTTATCTATGGGACTCTGGGAGGAGAAATCAACAAATACACACTCTGAGAAGGCAAAAGAAAAATCATCCCATTTACAGTATTTGATGAAATGCACACTGGAAATCAGAAATATGAGGAAAACTCCTCTTTCAGCCTGTCAGGTGAGACTTTTTCTGCTCTTCACACACACAGGGCAGCACATTATGGGTGCTAAGAGTGGGAGGCACTGGAACAGGCTCCCCAGGGCAGTACTGGAGTCACCATCCCTAGGAGGCTTCAAAAATCAAGTAGATTTGGCACTTCATGATGTAATTTGTTGGCTGCGTGGGGATTTGGTCAAAGGCTGGACTTGATGATCTTGGAGGTCTTTTCCATCCTTAAAAATTCGGTGATTCAATGGAACTTAACTCTCTGAACTTCTCTTGAGTTTTTAATCAGGGAAATAGTTTGGAGCCAGCACTGATTCTGGTTTGAGTCCTGCTTTGGAGAGATTATTACTTTCCCCAGTAGGGACATCTGATTCCCATGGCAATCCTGCTTTTTCAGCCATCCTGCAGGAATGTATGCAAGCATCCATGAGCTGAAAAAATATGAATATCACACAGCAAAAAATCAAACTCAGTTAAACTCTATTTTTTCCCCCTCTTTTTCGTTTTTCTAAGGCTTCAAAAAGAGTCCTGTATTTCATTTGCTCTTTCCTGCAGATTCCTCTCTTTCTCATATTATTTAGGGCACATATAAAATGTGCCCAAACAACACACAATATAATGTTAGTATTTGAAATAGCCAAGCATCCAAAAACCAGAGCCAAAAAGGCACCAGTTAGAGTCTTGCTGAGATCAAGTCTGTTATCTCACTCCTGTTTCTTGTTTCCCCTAAAAATCGGTTGTGATGATTATAAGCTGATCTCTCAATGGAGATCATGGAATGATCTGGGTTGAGGGACCTTAAAGATCATCTTGTTCCAACTCCCTCTGGGCAGGGACACCTCCCACTATCCCAGATTGCTCCAAACCTGGCCTTGGACACTTCCAGGGATGGGGCAGCCACAGCTTCTCTGTCCTAAGAAAATATAGGCCATAAAGAATCCCCCTGATCATGAATTCTGTTCTCTTAACTGCTGACTGAAGCAGGAACCAGAGGAACCCCTGTGTTCAAAGCAACAGCCAGCATCACTATTATTAATAACAACAGTATCAGACCATTCCATGATCTTTTATCCACAAGTTCACCTTCGAAAACACACCAAGTTTGAAGCTGCACTTGTTGAAAATAACAGCTCCACTAGGGTGGACCAGACCAGATTTTTTATTCATCTGACAACTGTGAGGAGGATTTTTTATATCCTTCATCCCTGAGTGGTGCCAGGGACAGCAAATGCACGTAAGCCCCTGTGCCAGCCATCTGTTGAGCTGAGCCTGGTGCCAGCTGCTGATCGTGGGCTGCAGGTAAGAACAGGCTCTAGGACAGGCACTGGCAACTTTCTGGCATTTAAGGAGTTCAGGGGAGGGATCCACGAAGAAAACAGTGTTCCAGGCACAGTAATAAGGTTTGGAGCACAATGTTTGTCGACCTACTGAAGCTTATTTTTTTTTTTGCCATGTTTGGTCTGCCAGGAAAACTGCACTGCAGGGCTTCATTTGGGGTATTTTGGGGATGTGGATGACTCAAACCCTGCTCTCTTTATGGCTCTGAACACAAGCTTTTTGCAAGGTATTAAAATTTGCTCGTGGAGACTTTCTTTCCTTGGGAGTTCGGTTATACCCATGGCATTCAAATGGCTGCCTTGCCATTTCCTTCCACTTTGAGTCAGGTTTTAAGTAGGTTTTTCCAACCCTGGATGGCTCCCAGGCCTTTGGACTCACCTCCCAGGTGTCCCTGCAGTGGGAAATAACAGCAGCTCCATATTACTCCACACTACTTCTCAAAATTACACTTTTTAGTTCCTAAGCCAGGCCAGGAGTGAATGGGTGAATAAGGGACCTGTGGGTTCAGTGAACTGCCAAGTGTGGGTTTGATTTTCAGGACAAACAAGCCCATAGATTTAGGAAGGAATGTTAACTGTTTCCAAATCAGTCCTTATCTCTTTGGGGACATTTCTGTCCTGGTATGAGCAGTTCTCCTGCTGTACATTCAGCCCCATTTCCAAGAAGTTCAGGGCACAGAGGAAGATGTTTCCATGCTTTATCACTTTCTTGTGCTCCTGATAAAAGTACATCCCTGAAAACAGATAATGTCTTAATATTGCAAATATCTGGAAACGTTTTCAGCACAAGCTCTGTGGATAAGATCCATGAGCTTGGCCAGAATTGATTTGATTTTGTGATTTTAAGCCTCTTTCCACATGCTCAGCCCACGAAAGGCACCCACTCATGACATTCCTCAATGTCTCTAGTTCAAAACTATATTTTCAAGAGCCCTTTACAATACCCCTGATGCCCTGTGCTCTGTCCACCTCCTAAACATTAAAATTGTTTGATTTAACATGTGCCAGATCCACCATCATGTGCATGAAAACATATGTTCTTCGTCAATATAAGAGTAGAAATATTTATTTTTTAAATATTTGTCTGCCTCTGTAATTTTCTTCATTAGGAACACTTCATATTTTGAATATTTTGACTTTCAGCAGATTTAGGGGGTTTCAGCTGTTTCTTATGGCAATTATTTCTGGCTGTAAAGACTTTTCTTAGGAAGATGAATCATATCTCCTGTGAAGACACTGGCTACTAAATCCATTAGGATTTCCTATTTTAAAATGATCTTGAGAACAAAATGCTTTAAACAACCAGTTGTAGAAACCTGCAAGTTTTTTACTGAGTTCAAGTAATTTCCTTTACTAAAAGTTGCTGCTACAAAGGGCTTCACTCTTTGTATAAATGATCCAGCTCCTGACATGAGAGACCTGTGCACAATCTAAAATTAAATGCTATAAAATAGAAGTAATCAAAATATCACATCAGTCACATTAAGATGTTAATTGGCAGGTCTTGATATTTTCAGCCTTAGACTTTGATGGCTTAAAGGTGGTAAAAGAATCAGATAATAAATGTTGTGTAATTCAGTGCCTGAAACGTAGATTTAAGGTGATTTATAATTTTGTCACATTTAAGAAACTTCAGGAATGATTCAATTACAAACTTTATTGTAATTATGACTCGATTGCTTTAAAGGGAATAAGCTCAGATGCATCAAAAACCTGCTCCTTATTCTGAATATTTACCAGTCCTTTCCAAAACACACACAACAACGTGGGTCTGCCCTACTCATATGTGTTATCTGGTGGGGTTTTCTTCCCTTTTATTTATCAGCTTCCATGGGGTTGGTTTAGATATCTGATTTTCCAAGACAACAGATGTAAGAGATATACATCCTCTAACATGTAATTAGACCAGCAAGGTTCTAAGTCATACAACAAAGCCTTAAAAATGATAACTTGGTACCCAGTATGTGACTGAGAGATTTAAATCTTCTCTTGAGGGAGAGTAGAAACTACAAGTCCAGATATTTGAAGATGAACAGCACGAAAATACATCAAATTCACTCAGGTAAGGTACAAGGATTGTGCTGTTATTAATTTTAAAACCTGCAAGGGAACTCCTATAAAGATAAATTCAGGACAAAAGAGGCCAGCTATCTAACTTTTACAGGTTAGAGAAGCTCTCTTTGGGAGGCAGGGGGAGGATTATAGATGTGTCTGGAAAAACAAAAAAAAAGAGAGCTGAGGACTCAGGTTTGGAAACATAATTTTATTTTTATTATTTTCCTCTTGCTGTTGTTTTTTTCCCTGTTGTTTTTCCTTATTCATATTTGATTGGCAAGTTCAGATTCTTCTGCAAGAGAATTTGGGCTTTTTTCCAGTTCTAAAACTTTCTTGTCCAGGAAGGTGGGGAGGGATGACAAATCCTATAGGGATTGTCCCAGTCCACAGCAAGAGCAGAGTGAAGACCCAAGTGGGGCAGATCCTGAGCTGCATCTTGCCAAAATCCTCTGGAAATCAAATCTTTCTGCCATTAAAAAGGTGGATTCCACATTCAGCCCCCCTGTGAAGAAAGAATCAAACTTGGCAGGTGGGATCCTGCCCTGTGCTGATGTTATGTGACAGGCTCTTGCCCCAATTTTTGGTTAAAAATTCCACTCAGACCAAGCCCAAACTCTGTGATAACTTCCAAAGATGGCAATCAATATCCCAGAATCAGGGACTGCTGTGGGTTCAGTCTCTTGCCCATAATGACCAGCAGGTTTCAGAAATCACACATTGAGAATCCCCTTGGGCCTTTCCACTGGTTCTCATTGGCACAGGAATTTATTAATTGTGTGTCATTCCAGGCTTTTGATCCAAAATTTTCTTCTTCATGTGACTCTCTGTATTTGTCCCAATCAAATAATTGATGCAGCCCCAATATCTAACACAGAACACAAGAAATTCAGTTTATTGTGATAAATTAAGAATTCTTTTGCTCATTACTGGGAAATATCCAAAAGTCAAACGTGTACATTCACAATCCCTGTGCTTTAGCAATGCTTTCATAGTTGACAAAAATACACCAAACTATTTCTGAGCTCATGTTACTTATGATTGCACAGGGGAGGGTGTTCTCCATCTTTCTCTATAATATTTAACCAAACAATGAACAGCATCAATACCCCTCATCAATTTATCAATTTTAAATATTGCTATATAAAAAAAATGAACTTTCCCAGTTGTCTTCTTAGTTTGAACACACTCTGAAAACATGAGCTTGTGGCTTAACTTTTATCTGCTCTTCAGAGATCCCTGGCTTGACTCTTGAACTGCTCACTTCCATTCAGACAAGGGACAATATTTCTCCTGTCTGCCTTGGGAACAGGATTGGGCCAGAAATGTGTATTTGACATAGAAAAGCAGCCTAATTGAAGTCAAAATGGTTTTAGAGGTCTGGTTAGGTTGATTTTTAATGAGGATTTTTCAAACTGTCAAGCTTCTCATGTAGTTTTTTTCTCTGGGAGTTTTTTTTTTCCTTAGCAGTGATGCAAGTTAGAGAGTATTCAACCAGCCTTTTGTGTTTTCTCAATACCATAGAATCTGTGCAGCTCACAAATTCTAAAAATAAATAGAAATGAAAGCCAACCCCTTTCTTTTCTTTAATCACATCCCTCCATGAGTAGGGAGCACACTTTGCCCAACTGAATTTTCCTCCACTCTAAACTTCATGAAAAGCAAACATTAATGGAGATGCAATCTCCATGGCAGAGGGAGCTCACTTTGAAATTCAAGTGACTACACAAAGAATGTTTTTTCAGACCTATTTTGCAGTGGCAATGCAGCTTTTAAATGGCATCAATGGCAACTATTCAATAACTGGAATTACAGCAGCCAAATTCTCTTCTGAAAATTACAGAATTAACTTGTATCACTGTTTCAAGAGGGTGTTTACCCCTGGGAAGAGGACTGAGCCAGGTATGGGCATCTTAGACCACCTTTCATTTAACTGTATGTATTAGTTTGATTAAAGTTAATAAAGCAAGGAGAGATTTAGCAAATGGAACTAATGTTCAGAGATAATTTCACTTGGAATGAATGAACAGGAGATGTGGGCAAGTAATTACAGGAATTTGCTAAAGACCTCTGGGGTGAAATGCACATGACCACAGCAGACTGTGAAGGAACAGAATGAGAGACTAAACACAGCAATAAGGATACTTCAGTTATCCAGGAGTAAATTGGGAAGAGCCTGTGGAGATGCTGCCACTGTGTTTGTAACACTGCACTGAAGAGAATCCTAGAACAGAATCACAGAATCCTTAATGCCAGAAAGGAAGATCCTCAAGTCCAACCTTTGACCCATCACCACCTGGTCAAGGAGAGCCTGGCATTAAAACCAAGTCCAGTTATTGAATTTTCTAGAGTATTTAACTTATTTCATTTTCTTCAAGAGTAATTTTTAAAAAGGAAAAAATAATACTAACCAGAAGTTTCTTAAACCACAAAGCAATATTTTAGCATTTTACTCCTCTTTGGCTGCTCTGGATTAGGGCACAGAGGCACTTGTTTACTCTGCTGAACCCTTGACTTTGAAAGACTCTGACAGGACTTAGCTGCACTCTTTTAATCTAAAAGTATAACCTGTAATCAATAAGAAAGCCTTTTAAAATCATCAATAATTTATTCAAAATTATTCTCTTCTCCAGCCTTCCAGGAACGCTGCTCGTGAGTAATTTCTGCATAAATAACATGTTCATTTTTCCCCTTCTCTGACAACAAGGTGGTTGCAGCACCAGGAATTAATCCTGAAAAGCTACAATTCATTGTGTTGTATGAAATATTAAAAGCCTGGGAGATGCTGTGTGGTGTCATCGAAGCCAAGTGATTTCTGGGGCAGATCTAAGCAGCAGCCAGCAGGTCCCAGCACAACCGTATGGATGGCCTGGAGGAAGGCTCTCCATGCACATTTTGCACATCCTGAGCTGTGGAAAAATGCTGCTCTCATCTGGATTGTGTGAAATTGTGGGCACTGAGTTTGATGTGTGGTGTCCTCGGTGGTTCCTGCACAGATGTGTTCAATTTATAATTCAAGGTTGTTTCCTCGACAGCCAGACTCAGCAAATTCACCCTGAAATCAGGGGCTCAAAGCTGGGTTCTCTCATTCCTGCCTTCCTGATTCCAGCCTTTCATTTCACTCTTTTATTTATATTAATAGAGCTGCAGATGTATTTTTACACCTTAAATAAAACTACGTGTTTCCAACCTGATGTGGTTAATTTACAAAGCAAAATCCAGCTGCACCCAAAACAAGGAATAACTGCAGCTTTCCTGTGTGTAGGAAATTTTTTGTAGATCCAGCATTATTTTAGGTAGATTCATTTGTCTGGCTGTCTTAAATTAGATGTATAAGCAGATATTATGGGGCTATTCTGGTAAAAAGCATTAAAAAAATCTATTCTTTAATTAGTAGAAACCTGATAAAAAAATATAAAGGAACAGCATTGACTGGAGAAATGTTGTGTATGAACACACACGTGGAAGGTGACATCCTCAGCAGAGCTGGTGAGCACCAAAACCACAGAATTCCTTAATTTATTGCTGTGGGTGTTGCTATGATGAATGTCTTGGTCACAAGAGGACAGTACCTGAGTAAGAAGCACAGCTTCTAGTGGCTGCCTCTATTTCCAGCCCTGGCAGTGACCTTGTTGGGCACCATTTTACCTCAAGATTGGATTTGCTCCCTATCTTTTAGTTAAGTTTAAAATATATTGGTGGGTCACAGCACTTTGGGACAAGCACAACTTCTGAGTATGTTCTGCAGGGCACTGCCCTCGGTTTGGTGCCACTGAAAGAACTGAAATGCCACTTCCTTTGGAGCTGAGGCTCCTCTGCCCATCCTGCTGGGTATTTCAGGGGTTTTTCCTTGGCTTGTTCTTGCTTTGCTGTTAGGGATGGATGAACATGTATGAGATCTCTAATGCTACTCGCAGGGCTCGAGCAACACCTGCAAAGCCCTACCTGTCTAAGCAGCTTAGACACAGATATCCCCTGTGGAATCACCACTAAATCATCTGAAGGACAGAGACCAGGAGCCTTTAGTGCCCAACACTTAAAATAATAGTCAAAAAAATGAGCCCAGAAAACAATTTACCTGGACGTTTTCCTTTCCCAGTTAGAACAAAGGGCAATTTGTTGGGGTTCTGTCCCCTTGTTTTGCTTCAACCTGCAAAAGTTCCCATCAGGTTCTCTACATTATTCTCTCTCTTGTGTGGATCAGACAATTAAGTGACAAAGCCATATTTTTGACATCTGTCTGATTTCCATGACAACAGATTATGGAACCAAGTGCAGTGAGCATGTGAGATGAAACCTAAGAAAAATGATGATGCTAAATGAAGATTTAATCAATATGAAGGACAGCAACAAAAGATGGGAAGGCCAAACAAAACAAAGATATTTCTTTTAGAGGAGAAATATATTTTTTATTTCTTTTCTGCTATCCAAACATTATAGGATATAAGAATAACCTGCACCCATCAAAGAAAGGCAGATTATGGCCCTCGCTGAGCAAGTCTGGGTCCTTCCCTGCAGGAAAACTCCCTCTCCAAGTTGACCAACAGAACACCATGCCCATGTGCCAACCTCCTTCTATGGCAAATGGGATCTGTAAGGGGGATATGGAAGGACTGTGAGCTCCTCTGTCAGGACAAGTTTCAAAAGCCTTCTGGAAAGAAGGGTGAGCTGCTTCCCATGCCTGCTCTGGGTTGGACAAAGCAGTAATGAATCCAAGTTGCAGAGAGAGATCCCTAAGTTTTTTAAGGAAAATAGTAAGTTTTTAAAAAGGAAACTTCATATATGTTGAAAAGGTGATTGCTGGAAAAATATTGTTAAGGGGATCTGTGAATTCTATTTAACAGAAGGTAAGAAGAGGTCAGAGAAGCATCTGTCCAGCAAGTTCCAGAGAGAGCTGGACCTCTCTGGGAGTGGGAAAGGATCCTACAGTCTTTGTGGATTTCTCCAAGCCCAGTTTTCTACTGCATTCAGACCACAAACACTGAAACCCCCTCAATTCCTTAACTGTGATTTCAGCTTCAGCAGTTTGCTTGTACCACTGGCTTAAGTTCATAAACTATGTCATAAGTGGCTAAGCTGGACATCTTGAAGGACTGCCAGAAAAAGAGTGAGCAAAGAAAATCACTGTAATCCATCGCACACTGAAAAGAAGAGGCGCAAATAAGTTTTAAAGCCATAAGCACATGGAGAAAGAAATCATGGGAAGAGACCTGAGTGACTGAGCAAGGAGTGGTATTTGAGTCTGTGTCAGTATTCCAAAGGCAGGCAGTGAATAATGAGGAGGAGATTGATGTCTGATTTTTAAGGGATAACTGAATTCCCTTCAGGAATTTTCTTTTTGGAGTGAGAGGGTCTCTTAGCAGGACTGGAAAGCAGCTCTGGGAAGTGTAATTCACTGGCCTGACTTGCAGTGGGAACTGGGAGAGCAGTCAGGGAGAAATCCATGTGAATTTTGGAACATTTGTCAACAGTGTTGGGAGTTCAATTTGGCACAGGCAGGGGCATAATAATGCTGGAGTTACTTTGGGGCCTCTGTAGGTGCAATATAAATCTTACAGTAGCTCAATTTGTGTTCATTTTATGTGTGCAACATTAATAGATTTTTAATATACTGGCACTAGATAAAATGAACTTCAGCAACATCCAAAAGAAAAATTGGCTGTGCACAATACACAGGGAAATACACTTGTGGTGTTTTACACCACTCTGGGAAGTTGTGGGGGAGGTCAGGATGGGTGAAACACAGGTTACACTGCCTTGAAGATTTGTTAACTGTGGTAAATAATTTTTATTGGACTGGAGACCAAGAAATGCAGGTTTATGTGCAGCTGGCAGCAGCTGAAACACTAAAGAGCTTCCAAAACATGCAAAAACTGGCCTACACTGACTTCATTAATTCTGTATCTAGAATTTAATCGAGATTAATTCTAAATATATGATATTCCATACCATGTTATTATTGGAACTGACTGGGAGGTTGCAACCACCAGCTGAGTGCACTTTTCTTAATTTATTTTAATGGTTTAAAATCACTCACAGCCTTGAAAAGGGTGAATGACCTACCTGGAACCCCTTGAAAACACTGTCAGTCAACAGTAAACTGACTTTTTCTATAGAGGGAGAGGTTTGCTTATATACTGTGAAAATCTATAGTAGGTGGAGGGCAAAATTAAAGGCAAAAAGCTGAATATTAGCACTGGAACTGAGCAGTTTCCATTAAGAGGGCTGTCAGCTGTGTTCCAGATATAGTCTAGATAAATCAAAAAGGGTTTTCTCTTCTCTTATTGTCACAATTGTGCTTATAAATGTTTTACACTTTTTGGCTGCAAGCTCTACTTTCTTGGTTTATACAGTTGCCCAGTAGGTGCAATCAGCTCTTCAGTGTGAGAATTAATGTTGAAATATTAAAATCTTCTCTGGCCACTGTCAATGAGCTGTTCCTGCCTGTGCCAGAGGAGGAACAGCCTTTCACAGCAGCAAATCCATCCCAGGGTGTGAACACTGAACTTCAGCTTTATTTTGGGGAGCTGGTGTTTTACATGCAAACGGCATCACAAATGTTATATGGAGTTATAAAGTTAATATAAAAAGCAGATGGAGAGAAATTAAAAGAGATAGTCAGGGGAGAAGAGATGAGATATAAAAATAGATGGAACTGGTGAAGCATGGAAGTTGCAGAAAGGCTGTTCCAGATGCCAGGAGCTACTCCAGAGAGAAGTCTCATCCCAGACACAGGGAGCAGTAGGAAAGCACACTGAGCAGTTTGTGGGACAAAGGGAAGAAGATGCAAAAAACCTTGAATGTTGTTGCCTCCAAAAACTACCAAACACTATCTTGAATTCTCATTTTGTATGAGTTATATCACAAACAATATTTACCCTCGATATCAGCAGTTACACAACATTTCACACTTTATTTATTAATGTTCTATCTAGAAAATAAAGGGTTTTATCACTTAAATCCAGAGAGCAAAAGCAAGTGTGTGTACGTATGTTGTGGCACAAACACTTTACTCTGCACCCAGGAAAACTCTTTGTTTGCTTAATTTCAAAGTCTTGGCACACACCTAAATCTAGCTCACACTTCACTTATTTGGCCAGCTCTGGGATTAAATAGTGTGGATGCTACAGTCCCTGATTTACACCACAAGCAGCAGCTCTATGAAACCCCCTCGCTGCAGAACTTCAGCATGAAAACATATGACTTTATGCTTTCCTATAAACATTAATTACATTATACCTTTTTTTTTTATTTGATACGATGCTGGCTAAACCAATGCCACCTCATGAGATAAATTTATAAACCCACAGGGAACAAAGCCTGAAATAATAGATGTATGTCTGTATAAAGTACATTTTCAATCTTCCTCTCTAACAAAAGTTGTTAATAAGGGCAGAGTAGGAAAATATGTCATTTAGTTATAACCTCCTTGATGACACTGATGAATACAACTTTATTAGAAGAAGCAGATGTTGTCTTAAACCCTCGAGGTATCTCTGATAAGGAGCTTTCCCTCTCTGAATCTGCTGACAAATATTATCTAATGTTTCAATCTCATTATCGCTCCACAAAAGGAGTCATTAGTCAGTGTTTGTGCTCTCAGGACTGTCCTTGTCACAACAAGAGCCAAGTCATCCTTATCTGCTTCACAAATACTTTTACATGGACAATCTGGGCTTTGTCTTTCACTCAAGTGTTTGCAGCTTCCCAGGTAACACACAGGGATCCCTGGTGCAGAGACAGTCCTGGAATGGTTCAGGTTGGGAGGGTTCTCAAGGATCATCCCACGGGCAGGGACACCTCCCACTGTGCCAGGGATCCCAACCTGGCCTTGGACACTCCCAGGGATGGGGCAGCCACAGCTTCTCTGGGCATCCTGTGCCTCCTCACCCTCACAGGGAAGGATTCCTTCCCAATATCCCACCCCAAGAATTCTTCTCCATTTTAAACTCATTCCCCTTGTCCTATCACTCCACTTGGAAAAGTCCCTCTCCAGCCTTCCTGTAACCCCCCTTTATGTACTGGAAGGCAGATATCCTGATTGGAATGGTTAACTCCTAGGCTGAAATGTGCCCCATTCCTTGGAAGCCAAGTGGTTTCCCAGAATATTTTTCAGGCTGGAGTCTCCCCATAAATACCACACTTAGAGAAAGTAAGAACAGAGCAATTAGATGACATTTGTGGCCATTACCATCAAAGAACAGTATATTAATGATGTTATACAGAACCATTTCCCAGTATTTCCTTAGAAACTCTTGTTGGGTCTACCCATAAATGCCTCATAAAAGCTATAAATATTCAAGAAAGGAAGTCAGTTACATATAAAGACCTCTAATAGGCACTATGAATGAATTCTCAACCATATAATAGCCAGGCACCTGTGAAAAATGGCAAGAGGATGTGATCTATACATTATATATGAGGCACTTTGCTACAGCTGCAAAGATTTCTAGTTATTCAGTGAAGCTGGAAAATTAAAACAAGAGAATATAAGAAAAATGTCATTTGGATTAAGTCTTGTGTTGCTTCTTACTCAGCGATCATTATAGTAATTAGTTTTGCACAAAATAGATTTATAAAAGCTCATAAATTCAAGTTCTATGCAAATTCACGTTTCTGGTATTTATTTCACTTGCCACAAGCTAGTTGCTAAGTTTTTGTGACCAAAGGAAATGAATAATTCCAACCAAATGCAACAGGCAGGGCTGGACACTGAGATGTCCCTGAGACACATGTTGGTTATGGTGTGCCTATTTTTAATACACAGCTGATAAAATCATGGCAAAATTAACACTAAAAATTTACTGAAATTTTAGGTTTTCTCTCTTTTCTCCTCCCTTCATTCTTTTTCTTTTAATCAGTAGCAGAAGCAAAACTTGCTGCAGGTCCTTGGCTTACATTGACATCAATAAAAATTTGTCATGGGCATGGAGGAAAGCAATTTGCAGCTGCAAAACACATCAGGAAGGGTCTGTGTTGGGGTGGAGCTCTCTGACATAGTCTTCAGATTTACAGGAGACTGGTCCAGAGGTCCTGAACCCACAACAGCCTTTGAGAAAATAATGGACCATCAGTAAATTATCCCAAGGGAAAATCTGGCACCTTCACTCCTGGCTGTTCTCAGCAGGAGATTTGCAAGTGAGGGACCCTCTGGCACCTCTGTGCTCCAGGAATCGTATTAAACAAGCAAAGGGATGATCAGGGATCACCCCTCCTACCTGCACAGTTCAGGGGGAGTGAAAGCATCTGAGGCAGCCTGTGCATGAACCCAGAGCCATCCCACCACTCCACTGAAGCTCTGGGCTTTGTTTTGCAAAATATGCCTGGAAATAAAAAAAAAAAAAAAAAAAAAAAAAAAAAAGGAGTGAATTTCTCTCTTTTATCTCACAGTTCTGCCTTAGGTAAGTTGAGAAAATTACTGGTGGCTGGGAAAAGCAGCAATGGGAGAGACTGATCTCAACTCTAGAATGCCACTGCCGAGGATAAAATTTCAAAATAAAAGCAGACAAGTAGCAGAAGATTCTGCATTTCTCTGATCATTTCGGATAAAGCCTGACATGGCAGCTCTTTAAACTGCTTCAGTCGCTCCTGTTGCTTGGTAGGTTTGAGAAACTTGAGGTGTCTCTGTGCTTGCAGCAGTAGCCAGACAGAAGAGAGGTTCCTTCTCCATGCAGCAGTTTTAGAGCTGTGATACCCAACTCCTCCTCCACTCTGTGTGACAGGTGCCTGTCTCTTCAGAAACATCAATTCTGCTATGATTTCTCTTGAAGAAATCCTTCTGCAACTCTCCCTGCGCTGCTCATTGACTGAGTGGAAGAAAAGCTCCATCTCTGCCTGAGCATCCTCAGAATTCTGCACCAACAAGATGTCCAGCACTTCCTACAGAGCCTTCCACATTCTGAAAACAGCTGGAATAGTCTAATTATCTTGTGTTTTCAGTCTTTTTCACCTGGTGGTTTGTAATTTTTTCAGGGAGGAGATGGATTTCACATTTATATGCTTTGGAGGTTTAAGAAAACCGTGTAGCAGCACTGGGAAACATGTGCCACAACTAGAGGTCACCAGCAGCAGTGTGTGTTGGAATCCTACCTAATGAGGGCCTCTTCTTGCGAAATAAATAATTAATGAGTGCATTTACTGAAGACAAATGCTCTTATAATCATCAGGCACTGAAGCAGAAAAACCTACAGAAGAGAATATGAGCACAGCATTGTTTAAATGTCCTTTAAAATACGTGTATCCGAGGAAGTACCAGTTGTGTGCAAACAGTCCTTGACTTTTTGCTTGTTAAGATACTTTCCAAACTATGGCTTTTTGGGAATGGAACACCTTCTTTCATGAATGCAGCAATTTGTGGGTCTGCAAACCTACAAACACTGCCTCTGACCAGGAAAAAAGTTTTCACTTTCAGTGCACCTGAATAATTTCCACAGTTTGGCTTTTCTAGACGCCTCAGTGACTCGGAGTGGCCCCTAAGCTGTTCTTGTTCTCTTGTTCTCTTCTTTCTTAATAGATTATTCACCTGCCTTCCTCTAAATCTAAGCAGAAAGACAAGCTGAAGTAAAGCCTGTTGCCACCAGATTCTTTTTCAACCCCAGAAACACAGCATTTCCCCAGGGATGATCCCCTCTGGAGAAAGGAATAGAAACCCCTTCACAAAACATGAATATTTATCCCCATGACTCTGCAGCAGGAAGAATTTCCATCTCTTTTTCTGTGTCTGCAGCAAAAAGGGGCCAAAATTCCCTTCTCATGATAATGGGAAGAAAACACAAGCACTAAAGTACTCCTGGAAGTCCTGGATTCATCCCAGTTGAGTTGGCAATGCTGGGGAATCCCACTGTGGGTTCACACCCGGGCTTAGATCCCACCCTGAGGAATCACCTGCAGTCCAAGCCCCAGGCTGGTGTAAATCAACCTAAATACATCAACTTTGGTTCACTGGGGCTGAGAATCCAGCTCAGTGTGTTAGAGACTGGCCATGGGAAGCTTTGCCAAGGCGGTGGTGACACTCCTTCCACACTTTGGGGCAAAGTAATGAGCACTTGAGGAGGAATATAAAGAGAACCGAGTTCGTTTTAAAATTTATGGGGGTCCTTTATCATTCAAACTCCACTGGAAATGATCACCTGGGAGATTGGAACACTCAGACAGAAGCCAGGCTCTTAATCGTTCTCAAAATTGATATAAAATACAGCAGAGGAGCTACAATATTAAAAATAAAAAGCTCCATAAGCAGCTCATTCTTAAGCATTTGTGGCTTTGATGTGAGGGAGACATTTTCAGTGTCAAAAACTCTAGAGTGGCCCCAATCTGTAAGGAAGGGATTACTCCATATATGTGGTTGTACATCACCTTCTGAAGGGAAGACCAAAGCTATAATTAGCCCTCTCTCCCTGCCATCATGTGAAGCATCTTTGGATAATTGTTGCAACCCACATGCTTGTCCATATGTTTTCCTGTGAAGTATGATTAATTCTCCTCTTCTTCAATACAATGTGTGTTTTATGCAAGGAATAGATCTTTAGGAGCAGGAAAATTCCTATGTAACAGGAAAATAAAGCTCCAAATCCTGCCATTCCCCAGGGGCAAATCCAGCCCAGTAAATGGCAGCGAGGTTTTAAGTTTCCATGAGTTGTTTATAGTGACAGGAGGACCCCAGATAAAGCAGGTTGCTCAAAATCTGCCATCTGTCCAGGAAGCATAAAAAAGTGCTTTTAAAAGTTTTTAATGGGCATTGTTTTTAGTGCCTGGTTTTTTCCCTCCTGAATTAATACATTTTGGAAGAGGGGAGAACATCCCTGAAGCTCTGTGTGCTCTGCCCAGGGATTGCACTTCCAGCCTTGCAAAGAACTGGCACAACTCAGCCAAAAATGCCTGAGAATTAAAAATTGTGGATGTGCTGAGAAAAGCAACCGGTTTTCCCTAAGTAGGTGCACACAGCAATTGGTAATTTATTTTATTAAGCCATCAAAAGCTATATTTGTTTCTCAATAATGCACAAAATACTTGGTTAAACCCTCAGCCTCTCGATTTCAGGTGGTAATTCTGAACACTCCCTGACCAACCCACAGCCCCACCTGTCCCAGTGTTTTACCAGCAGGGAAAGCAGCTAAAAATTGCAGTTATTAGTCACTATTCTCCTCTTCTTCTGAGTCATTAACATCAATTACTAACCACTGCATTGTCAATTAAGACTATCACTAGCTGCTATTCACTGCTAATGCGCTAATTGTCATCAATTTAGTGCTTCAATTATGTGGTCATATACTCGCCTCGAGGTATAGTGGTGTGATATAAGGATCTGGAGGAGAAACGTGCTCTGTCAGTGATTTTAATGCCAAAAAAGAAACCTGGAGTGAGTCTGAAATGCTGGATGTAGTTGCAGTAGGCTCCCAGTGAAAAATTATTTTAACAGATGATGGTAAGGAGAAAAAAAAAACAAAGAAAAAAAAACCATTTAAACTGAGTATTTTACAGGATTCTTTTTTATTCTTGACCCTTGCACTGCAAATATGAAGCTGTTTCACCTAGAATATATTCCCGGGTCTTGTTCACTCTGTAATCATGTATATATTCTTGCCTAATTATATCTGATTGCTTTCTGCATGTTGTACTTTCTAATGAGCATTGAATTATTAATCTGCTGCCTAGACTTTGCCAGCATACAAAAGGAAAGATGTCTGGTGTCATTGAAGAACAGTCTATTGTGTTCCCTTCAAGCAGTAGCAAACTTTAGGATTCAGCAGTGTGCCAGATTCTCCCTACACACACAGCCCAGTTCTTTTTGACAGGTTTTAAATAATATGTTTTTGGTGTGCTTTATCTGACACTAAGCTGCCCTGAAAATAGTAGAGTAAGTCTGCTAGAGAGAATAAAATCAGACAAACTCCTAAAAAAAAATAAAAATCTCTCCTGCCTCTGTTTTTCAGTCCTTAGGCAAATAACCTTGTAGGCTGCATGGAATAGTTTGATTTCTCTTATGTGGTTGTTCAGCAATATAAGGAAATAAAGCAAAGATGTTTATCTCTGGATCCAGAGAAAATGATGGATCCTTTTCCCAGCAAAGGAACAGGGAATTTTCACCTACTGTTGTGATGGGCCCTTGATTTCCATGGGCAATATTTATTCCTGAGAGGATTTGGGGGTGGAATCCTAACCCAAGTCATTTCAGTGATTCTTGGTGCTGGCACAGGGTGCCCAGAGAAGCTGTGGCTGCCCCATCCCTGGGAGTGTCCAAGGGCAGGCTGGAGCCCCCTGGGACAGTGGGAGGTGTCCCTGCCCAGGGCAGGGGGTGAAATAAGATGAGTTTTTGGTTCCCTTCCAACCCAAACCATGCCATAATTCCATGATAATTCTATGATACGATCCCCATACACCTTCTCTTTGGCAGGTGAAGGCTCTGCTGCTGATCCCTCCTACCACCAGCTCTGAGCAGGATCCCAGCACTGCCACAGGGAATCCCATCCCATGGGCAGGTAGGTCCCAAAGGAGGGGGTTTGGGAGGGGTAAAACCCCAAATGCAGCCTTTTAACACATTTTAAATTGTTTTCCCTGGAGAGCAGTGTCTTTGAGCCAAGCTTGGTGGTCACCCTGGGTAGATTTTGGAGAGGCTGATGCCAGTTTGTTGGTAAGCAGCAGATCTTGTTGACTGTGTAAAAACCTCTTGTCTTCTCTCCCTCATTAATCCCTATTACTCTGCTGGAACCTGCCTTTCCTGGAGGGATTTCAGCTCAGCTTTGGTGCATCTCTGGCTGTTGGCTCCTGTCAGGCTGTGCAGGTTGTTGTGTGCATGGCCAACCTCCACCTTTTAACATAAGAGAGTATGTGTGTCAGGGCAGGGCTTTGCTTTGGATTTTTTAAGCTTTTATTGGCTCTCTAGACTTCTTTTCTTCATACACTTCTCATGCAGAGTAATGTTAATGGCTGGTTTGAGAGTTGGCATCGTTGCTTGTTGTTGACTTGTCCCAATTTTATGCTAAAGCCTAAAGGTGTTCCAGGTTCAGTACAGTAATTTAAATTTTGACAAAAAGGATTGAAATCAGTATAAGTTGTTATTTCTGTGTGTTTGTTTAAGAGCTTTTTAGATCAGCTTGTGGAAAACTTGGTGAAGAGAATGAGCAGTTTCAAATATTTTACAACTTCTGGGTTAAAAATTGCTGTGGTTGCATCAGTATTGAAACACAGGCTTCACTGTAAATGAGTGGCATAAATTTTGGGTTATTTTTTTCCATATCTAAATTACTTATTTTCTTTTCATATTTTTCCTCTTATCTCTGTTCTGGGCAAAATATTTCTGGTAAAGAACAACCCAACAGAGGCTACAGATTCTGTACATTTGAACTGCTGGTTGTTGAAATTAGTTTTATATAACAATTATTTCTTTTTCCAAATGTTCTTTCTGCATAAATAGTCTTGAAATGTGATTCAGGACCACAGCAGGCAAATGGGGGGAGGAGGAGGAAGAGAGAAATAATGAATACTAAGGTGGGAATGAGTAGCACAGTGGAGTCACTGGGATGAGTGAACAATTCCATGAAGGGCAGGGATCCCTAAGCACACACCCCCCTTCTGCCCCTGCAGCCCAGTCAGATAATGCTGATAAAGCCCTTAATTCCAGAATGTTCTTGTGTCAATGTGATGTGGTTGTGATGTAAGTTGGGACATCCTAGCAAGCCCTGACCCCCTCAGAAAATGTGATGTCCAGGTGCAGCTCAGCTTTGCACAGCCAAAGAGAACTTTCTGGAGCTTACAAAAGAATGTAAAACACTTTTTTTTTTTTTTATGTATAAATATCTTCCTGACTCCCTAAATTGGCTGCATAGAATTTAATTTCTATAGCTCATTTTCTGGCACTACTAGGTTCACAGCCACTGAATCACGAGATGGGTTGGGTTGGGAAGATCATCCCAATCCACATCCCCCCACTGTCCCAGGGGGCTCCAACCTGGCCTTGGACACTTCCAGGGATGGGGCAGCCACAGCTTCTCTGGGCACCCTGTGCCAGGGAAGGATTTTCTCCCTCTGAGGATTTCCTCCCCAATCCTTTCTTAGCCTTAGTGCCTGAATGTAGGGAATTGCATCCAGGTGAGGGTGGTTGGGTGTGTTTTAATGTGACAAGACTCAAGTCTAATGGTCTTCTTCTGATCTCACCCCTCAGTCTGTGAAATCCTCCTCCAGGTGTAAAAACAAAGGTAAAAGAGTGAGAAATTGGGTATTGTGACTGGGAATTAACTGGAAATTGTTGGTTACTTGAGAAACATCAAATAATAAGAAATTTCCAAAGTACAAGTTTTGGGTTTGGTTTTGGGTTTGTTTTTTTTTGGAGAGGCAGTTTTCTTCTTCCAACAACCTGCTCTAGACCCAGAAATGATTTCAAGAACTTTTATACATCTTTTTCTTCTTGAAAACTTCCATCCAGTTTGATTATTTGGGTAGGTAATACCACAAATACAGATGGCATTTACCCTTGCCTTGTTTCCTTCCAATCTGTTCTCCTTTCTGGGTTAATACCTTCTCCCACTCTGCTCTTCTATTTCAATATAGTGTTTAAAAATAAAATGGCAGATTTCTCTTTGCTTTTCCTCTCTCTTTCTTCACATTTATATTTTGACTTTGTTACCTTTGGCTCACCTCATCTGCCTACAGAGAAAGCTTTTTTTGTTTGTTTGTCAGATTTTCTACATAACTTTTCCCAGATCTCAGAAAGCTCTGGTTAAAGAACAACTTTCATGCCTTTCGACCCAATTCATTTTCACTTAACAAATCTTGGTTTTTATAGTTTTATAGCTGATTTGCAAACAGACAACTATTGAGGAGTTAAAGGAGAGGAAAACTAGAGGGTGGGGAAAAGAAAGTCTGTATTTTAGTTTGATTTTCTGCCTAAAATCTTGACACTGGGACCATTTTCTCTAGTAAAATTGAAGGTATTGAATTTGGAGATTCATGCATGAACTAAGAATTGGCAAGAAAAAAAGTCATTTTAGTGAAATTCAAAGCAAGCTCTTACAAGGAAATTGTGTGGGGAGTGGGGGTGTCAGAATGAACTTTAATGGAACTTTTTTCCCTTAAAAAATATATTTAATCACAGTATTTTATTAAAAAACCCCGAACCACAAACATTTCAGGAAATTTTATATTAATGAACGTTTTCAAGTATAGCACCTTGAAAAGAGGAATGAAACTTCTTCCAAACATCATACTTCATTTTGGAAGGAGTCCAAAAGAAATCATTTCAGACTTTGAAATGAACTTGTTTCATTTGTTCCTCTAAAGGCGTTTTTTAAGCCAGACTCAGTCCTGAGCACTTTGCTTCCCTCGTGACGATCTATTTGGTGCATTTACCACAAACACAATAAAAAAATCAAATTATCCAGTTGCAATTGCAACGCTTCCCTGTCCCAATAACACAAAAAAGGCTCGTGCCAGACCATGCTGTCATTTGCAAACTTTTAGTCACATTTTGTCACAGCGGGGATCAATATTTGCCACGGTGCCAACGCAGCAGCTCCATCTGGCGCCTCTTCCATTAGCTCCTGGCATTGGAGGGGGTGCCAAAATCAACACTGTGGTGCAGCTCCCGCTGTCCCCCGGGGAGCTTGGTGCCATGGAACCCCACCAATGGAGCTGGTGTCCCATGACAGTTGGTTGAAAAGGCCACCAGCAGCTTTGCTGCGGGAGGTTTGGGGGTAGGACGAGCTGGGTGGGTGTTTGGGTGTTTAACACCACTCCAGTATTTCTGCAGGCTGATTAATCCACAAAAAGCTTGTAATTAGCTGAGTGTTTCCCCCTGGACTTCTTAGCATGTGTTGGTGTCTGGCTCTCACTTTGTAGCATATGTTATCCATTTCCCAAATCTCTTCCAAACCCATAAAAGGGGAGTTCCAGGAGTCGGGCGCCCGCTCCTTCACGTGCAGCCTGGGCTCAGTTTGTCGTGTTGTTCCTCAAATTATAGGGATAAAAATGCCATGGCAACACAATGCTATGGATAACAAAGTGAGGCACTGATTTCCACACAACATACACTAATTAAAGAGAGCTCAAAGCTCCCCTCCTGCTGCATTAGGAGCAGGAGGGCAGGAGGCACAGGGTGCCCTGGTGGGGCAAGTCTGTCACATGAGGAGAAGTGTGGAAGAAAACATGTTGTGTGCTGCTCCTTTTCCACTCTTAGAACCATTTCCTAATGAACCCAGCTTTCTGAGCACTCAAAATGAATCCGAAATGTTTTCTTTTCCCTAATGAATCCTTTGTACCTTTATGTTTCTAAATAAAGGCACCATAAAGAATTTATATTTACACAGCAAATGACACAAAGTGTTTTCTGAAGGCCAGATTTGGTGACTCTGGGTCTTGTTTTGCTTGCTATCCATTGACTTAAATTAATATTGAATTTCTAGCTCATTTGCTTTCTCGTATCCGAGCCGCTTTGGAATCTCAGATGTTTCTGTTCAAGTTTGTTTGGGGTTTTCCTGACAAGAAATGAAGTTCAGACAGTCACTTTATCTCAATACAAAGATTATTCTATTCTTTAGGCCACTTCTATGACCTTGTGCTTTCCACTTTTGGAAAATTAGCCCAGGAACTGTAAATCTCTAAAATGTCTTTGCCTTTTCTCCTTTACACGCCCTGTGACTCTCAGTGACACATTGTGGTCAGGCTTGGCTTGCCAGGCAACCAGACACATCCAGCCACAACAAGCTCCGGGGAAGGGCTTTGTCCCTTGGCCCCTCGTGGTATTCTGCTCCTCTCTCGTGCATCAGGATTTCCCTGGGAGCTGAGGACATGCTTTGAATAGGAGCTTTCAGAGAACTGAGCTGAAAAGTGTGGTTGATGTGGGTCTGAACACAACCCATCCCTTAGTGCTATAACACGCCAGTGTGATGCCTCTGTCACTCACACCTAACTTTTCCTTCTCAAAGAAGATCCCAGACATGCACAAATAGTCAAAGCCAACAGGTGACTGCCTCACCTCAAAACTCTTGCAGAGCAGGTTGTCCTGGGAGCTGTTCTCCCAAGACATGAGATTTAGCTGTTCCCAGGCAGAAGAAAGAATTGATGGTGGTTCTCTCAAACTGGAAGGCAGGATCCCACCAAGTCATTGTTCCCCCTCTGTAATTTTGTGGTTCCACTCCTTAGCTTTCTTAATCTTTTTGCTTATAAAATAGTTTTCACTCATGTTGGTTTATATCTCATTTATATATGGTTTTCACCTTTTCTTACTTGTTTTCCACAAAGCTGTGGGCCAGTGGTCTGGGGATGTCTGACCTCTGGAAATCCCTTCCAGGGAGATTATTCTGCAGGGGTAATCTGGCAAACAGGGCACACGGGGAAGTGCATCATCTCTGATGTATTAAAATGATTTGACGCCACTGTTTAAGCAACTGGATATGCAGATATGGAAGAAAACAGAAAATTAAATTGTATAGATCATGATCATCTCAGAGTTGATTAAATGAAATGAGAGTGCGTTTCCTCTTTCATAGGGAAAGAGGCTTAACATTAAAAAACCCCTAATCTTTTCGAAGATAAAGTTCATTAACACAATGATTATTCATTTGGCTTTTATAATGATACTGCTGCTTAATCACCAGAACATTGCTTCCTGTGCTTTAGGAGAAGCAGCAGGAAACATTTGAAGAGACAGAGCTGTTGCTAATGCAGCAGCAGACAGAATAGAAATCTCAGTGCTTTTCATTTTAAAAGTGGCATCTTATTCCTGCTCAGGTTTCTAAAGCCCAGCCCGTCAACCAGCAGGAGCTTTAAACCCAACATTAAATTTCTACAGCAATGAAGCCTCAGGTTTCCTGTTTCTACACAGTTAACATCTAAGTTTCCTCCTGGGTCCATTTCCATTATTTATTATATTATTTGCCTGGAGTAGCACCCCAGAGGAGCATTGTAATCAGGAACTGAGCTTGTGTTGGGAGAAATACAGTACAGTCACTCCAGAGTTGGTCTGGCCTCTTGAGTTTATAATCCTAATAAACAAGGCAAACAGTAATAGAGATAGATAAACAAATGCTGGAGGTAGTTGTCTGCTTAATGACTTCCTCTGACTGCAGTTTGGAATCCCCACTTTGTTCTCCTGCACAGTTCCAACCAATTCTCCCACACTCAGCTGCCTGGGTCTGTTTGAAATTCCAATGTCAACCCCACGTTCCTTTCTTTCAGCTGCTGAAGGTGTTTATTTGATCTTTCACTTCACCTTTGCTTATCAGTCCTATTCTTTGCTGTTACTTTCCTTCATCTTTGCCTCCTGGAAGCTCCTCAGTGTGATGACCAGCCCGTGACTGTCCCCCTGGCATCAGGGTCAGGCTGGTCTCCAGCTGCCACTTCAGATGCCATTGAGCAAGGTCACTTTCTATTCTTCCTGGCAATATTGTACGGTTGGAATTTGAAGAATTTAACCCTTCTCTCTTCTTCTAGAGTGTTTTTCCTCTAAGAAATAGGGTGGGGAGTGGGGTGGAGAAAGGAGGAAAGTAGTTGGGAGACGTCTCTCAAGAAAGAGGAAAGATTTGGAAGGTGACCAAAAGGGACTTCAGGACCTGGTGATGTTGTAAATGTGGGGCAGAGGGTTCTCTTTGCAGGCAGCCACACAATGTCCCTTTCTCCATAATGAAAGTGAATTCAGGAGCCAGCAAAGGCTTCCATTCACCAGCAGAAGGGGCCATAAAATACTGTGTTCTTCAGGCTGCTGCTCCAAATGATTTGTTTGCTTATTCTTACTCCTCCAGGAAAGGGAGATCTTATAAAGAACATCGTTCTTGCTCACAAACGCTCCATTGGGGTACGGAAACTGGAACACATCTGAGTAACTCTGCACTTACTGAAGAGCCTGAAATCAAAGGGTCACAGTCTGAGCCCACACGAGTTTAACAAAGATGAGCTCTAACTCTCCCTGAGCAGCCTTGCTGCAGCCCTGGTGTGATCTGAGCAGGCTGACAGGCTGCCTTCTGCTCCTTCTCATCTTCTCCTTGGCAAGGAACGGCACACAAAACTCCCTCCTGCCCCTGATTAGCACAAAGAGCTTATGCAGGTTGTTCATTGTCAGCACTGCTCTAACACAGGACGTGGCAGACAAAATTACCACAAAACTAACTTTTCTTTCTCTTTTCTTCAAAAATCTACTGGATGTAATACACACAAGAAGCAGGGATTAGAAAGTGGTTTGCTTTGCCCAGTGGCTTCTAAAAGAATTCACATTTTGTTCGTGCCATCCACTCTTAATTCCAGGCTCTGTCCCTCCTTGCTCTTGCTCCCTGGGGATAATTTTATGGCTGTAATCAGTAGGGACAGCAAAGTGCCTTTGTATTCCCTACCTTCAGTGCAGCAGTGGGAAAGCTGGATAAAAACAATCAAGGAAAACACAGCAACACACTTCTGCTCTAATTGGAGCTGTTATAGACCAAATTAGCCAATAAAAAGATCCTTGTGGGTGATCTGCTATTGAAGTCCACAAAAAATGATTAAAGGGTTAAATCTGAAAGCACGACTTCTGATGACAGGTATGTGTTGGCATATAAATGCTTTGGATACCTGGGAAGATCGTGTTTAACACTTGGGTTTGGGAGGAATAGGAGAGCCCTAGATCTGCTGCAGATCCTTTCCATGAGCTGGAAAAGTCCAAGGAATATCCATGGAGTCTTGAAGACCTGTCAGATATCTTTGCTCAGCTGTACTGGGACAGAACTGGTGTGTGAGTGTGAACTGAGGCTCCTTGGCACTTGAGACATCAAAAAGCAAATCTGGCCTCGGGCTGCTGAGCTTGGTCAGACCCAGCCTAAGCAGCAGTTTAGGGAGGGATCAGGGATTGTTATTTTCGAGTTGGGCAAATTCCTTATTCCAGACTGGAATAGCATTTCCCTGCCTCAGAGCACTGTAAGAATAAAAACATTAAAGGATCTGTTAGGGATCATTAGAAATAGCCACCCTCTGCTGTCATACAGTGCATCAGTTCAGAGGGCTTTCAGGAGTGATTTTTTTTTTTTTTTTTCAAATCTCTGCCTTGTTCTTCCCATTTCCCTCTCAGTTCTTTTCTCATCCACCTTCTAGAATAATCAAAGGAATGTGACAGCATTTTTAAATTGAGTTGAGCAAACAGCTCTCTGATTCTTCTGCCTCTACAGCCACACACACATAAATGAAAAAAATGCTTCCTACAGGTCATTGTTTCTACATTTAATTAGGTATTTATCTGTTTGAACTGATAAAAGTGTAAGACTCACCAGTCAGATGCTCTGGGCACTCCTGGCTCTTAATTGCAAAGGCAGCATGTCATCCAATTAAGGCAAACAAACCAAGAGTGAAAAAACTTAAAAATAAACAGGAAAATAGGAACAACCTAATAACAAATAGGAAAATCACGGTGTCTGTTTAAAATGGTTCCACAAGTCACCAAAGCCATGTGCTGGCACAGGAGATCAGCAGCACTTGCTCTGCCCTGAAGACAACTTGCCTCGGGGCAGGATTGTCCAGCTCTTCCAGTAGAATGGATCAGGCAGGAGAGAACCAGGAAGCACCAAAGTACAAATGTTCTTCAAATCAAAACAATCCGCTCTCAACTTCCATGAGAATTTTGCTCCCAGGCAACTTTCTCTCCCAAGACATCTCTTACATAGTTCTTACAGCATAAATAGCCCCTCATTGTTCAGTTTTAAAGAAAATAAATGATGCTTTCAGCCCAATCCTTTTCATTCCCTGTGACTGATATCAGCAAAGCACTGGTGCTGGTTATGTCTATGTAGATACAGCCTTGCAGTGCAGATGTGTTATTTAAATTACAATGCTGGGAATACATTTGTGTCAGTAGCTTTCCATCTCCTCTACCAAGCATTAAAGTTATGATGGGAAGAAAGTACTGTTTCATGAGCCCCACTGTATTTGCTTCTTTTCACAAGTCAGTTTGTTCCATCTGAAAAGCTCACTCATGCCTTCCCTTCCAGTTCATTTTTATTACAGCTATGTGTTTGTTACAGATAAGCTCCAAGGATGCAGCTGAAAGCTGGGTCCTTTCCAGTTTCCATGTATTTTTCCCAGGTTTTAATCGTTGTATAACACTGTGTTATGACACAACCTCCCTCTTGCTGAAAGAAAATTGCTAAACTCAGTTTATTGAATGTTTGAAGGGTACAAAGTTCAGATAAGAAAAGCTGAGATAGTAATCAAAAATGTCAGTGAGAATTATAAGTTTCTGAAAGCATAAAAGGGTGTTTTCTTATATTGCTTTCCTTTTTTTAATTTTTTTCCTTTTTCTTACAGTATTCTGATTTCCCAAATATTTAATATTTGGGGAAATTTTTTCATGGACTGCTCCTCTTTTCCATCCCTTTTGGCAGAAACCCTGGCAGTTGCAGCCAGTGGCCACTTTTCAGTCATTGGGAATGAGCCCCTGCCCTTGGGGGCAGCCCCTGACTGCCCTAATTTAGCAGCAGAGTGGGAATTTGATAAGTTTATTGCAGAAGACAATCCACGTTTGGCCCAGAAGCTGCTGCCTAATGAGTGGCACTAGACAAGACAAGGTCAGGTTTATTTCTTGGAAGCCCAGAGCCAAAGGGGAGCCAAAAAAAGTCACAACAAGGGAAATTCTTGTTAAATATGGGAGGGAAAACATTTCCAGTGAGGTAGTTGGACACTAAAAAGGGTTGCACAGGGAGACTGAGGAAACTCTGCAACTGAAGATGAGCAGATTTCAATCTGGCCATGTTCAAACTCAAGCTGTTGATTCTTCTTTGAGTTCTTGGGTTGGACCAGTTGACCTCAAAGTCCCTTTCTACCTCAATTAATGCCTGATTGGTTTCCCTCTGCATAAAGAAAATGCTTAACACCCAGAGAACACAGTAGTGGTAATTTCAACCTTTTTTTTTTCCCCCCTCTGCACTTTTTCTGTCTATTCTTCAAGATCAATCACATCTTGCTGTCACGAGAGAAAATCATTGTAATAATTTTCAAAAAGAATCAGCATAATTCTGGATGTTTCACACCCTAAAAAAAGGGAGGTTTAGAAAGTTGTTCTTCTGTCTTAAGAATTTCACTGCCAGTCTTTGCAAAATGCTCCCACTTGCAACCAAACGTTCATCAAACCCTGCCACTCATAATTCCTTTTGGTTTTAAAGTGATTGGATTAAATGTGGCTGTCATGAGATCTGTCAAAGGGATTATGGGACTGCAGGTTGGCAACTCCATGACCACTCCTTCACTATTTCCTTCATGTTAATTAATTTGGTTTATCCAAATTTGGTTTATGGCATTTTATAAGATGGGGGGGGACTGATATGGTATCAGAGAGTTTTGAAAGCAAAGTTCAGATAGAGGAGATGATTTGGGTGATATTCTCCAAGGCTGTGACTGATCTCATCTCTTAAGTGTTACAGGCAAATATCTTGCACAGTAAAATCTGCCAGCCCAGATAGCAAATATCCTGTGGCTTGGGAATCATCATTTCCCTGGATGTGATGGCAGATTTCCTTTAAATTCTGTAGGATCAGATGCATTTATCCCATTTACTTGGCCCATAGGTAGCAGGAGAAGAGGGAAATCTTTCAGGTGTTATCAGGACACCACACAAAGATGAAGATCCCCACCCCTTCCACTAATTAGGTAAAATATAAATGCTGTGATTCCTTATACAGTTATTTTTTTATCCTAAATAACCAAGGAGGGCTTCTCATTACTCACAGTTGTCTTATCTTTACTGGAATCCTACTGTTCCCATGCACACAACTCATTATCTGCAAAGGAGAGATGGAACATTTGACATTTTCAAGCAAAAAAATAAAGACTTTTAATCCAGCTGATGTGGACAATGTTGCTGCTGCCATTTAGAGATCCTGAGACGATTGTACATCCAGCAGGGTTGAGTGATGGCTCAAATGGCAGAGCTGTGACAGAGCTGGAAGTAGAGAAGGAATTCTCTGAATGTGATTCCCTTGGTATTTTAGCACTTACAAGGCTGACTTTTATAAGTGTAAGATGGCTGAGTGAAAGGCCAAGAAATGTATGCATCAATATTTTTTTATTGTTGTGCTCATTTGAGCCAGGACAGCACTAAACTTTGGTGCTATTCCTCTCTTCCCAGCTTCTGCTGTGTTTTATTCTTTTTCCTCCTCCTCCTTCTGTTTGTTGAGTCTTAGAGGAGGAATAAAAGGCATGTGGAAGGCAGGAGAAGGAGAATTATCCCAGAAAATCAAGATATTCTTGGATTCTGATCCCTGCCTGCCCCATCATATCCTGAAATCCAATGGTTGCCACTCAGTTGTGGAGCAAAGCTCAAGAGCACCCGAGATTTTTCATATCCTTATTTTATTATTCATGAATTCTTCAGTGGTAAATTGACTGAAAAAATAGGTAAAACTAATTTGATAATTATAAGTTAATAAAACCTTGAAGCTGCTGACTCAGAAATCAGGAACCACAGATCTACACCGTTTAAGGAGTTTAAATACATAACACTGTTAATTACAACTGCAAATTCACAATGGAGAAAATGATGGTTCAGTTACATTTTTTTCCTCAAATAAATTTTATTTCTATAAGTCTAAGGCCAATATTCAGCTGTGTAAAATCATTACAGGCCTTGTTATATAGAGAGCTGAGAGTTGAAAAACAATTATGTAAAGGTTTTTTAAACTGGTAGGGAAGACTAATTAGAGCCTTAATTAGGGACGAGGTTGATGGTTTTGAAAAATTATCAGAAAAACTGAAGCCTGAACCCTGGGGCAGAGGCTAAAACAGGCACAAATACATATATTTTATATATAGTCTTTCTCCAAGTGTAGACTTGGTCTAGTGGCCCAGATTGGCAATATCTTGGTGGTTAAGGATCCGAGGCAAACATTTACTCTGTCATAAAAAGTGGGTCTGGCACCTCTGCAGATACAAGTACAAATTCCTGGAGCTCTTAAATTCCCACCTAAGCTCTCCCTGAGATCCCAGATAGGACAGGCTGATATTACAAATCTTGCTGCCAGCTCTTTGCTTCAGTGCATCTCACTGAGCTCTCACACAGCCCAAATTAAAATGTTAGATGGGAGAAATAAAGTCAACTTCAAGGCCTGAATATTTGAGATTCTAATATTCATTAAGAGGCAGTAATTATCTCATTGCATCTATTAATTCTGGCACATTACATTGCTTCAGCCTTTATATTCTACATAAATTTGATGCCAATTAATTAAAATAAAAGCAACTCTGTTTTATACATCTTTTTTAATCTCAGTCCTTTGTTCTTCTTACCTGAGTGCTTCCCTTTCAAGCAAGGGGCCATCACTTAGAGTGAAACAGGCACCTTCCAAGTGGGATTATCCCTTGGGAAATAAGACTTTGCAACTTTAAAAATAAAGAGGAAAATATTTCATGTCTCACTTTCATCTTCAGAATGGTGACATTAAGTGAGCTCCTGAAAAGAAACACCTGCATCCTGAAATTAAGCATTCAAGGCATCCCTGTGAGAATCCAGCTCACCTATGGCAGGAAGTGTGAAGGAAAAAGCATCTTGTAAATAATATTTGATGCCACTTCTGTATGGCCTTGGGGGTGAGGGGTGGATTTGTTCACTCCATGCTTAGTTCTGCACAGTACTGCCTTTAAATCCCAAATAAAAGCAAATCAAAATCAGGGTTTTCCAGGGAAAACACTGCAAACTGGACTGGGTTTTATGGAAGACCAGTACAGAAGATTTTAGTCCAAATATTTCTAATAATTATATGTATGTGTGTAAAGATATAAATTTCTATATATAATGATTCATTCAGGCTAATTAGTTCATACATAAAGGCCTGAGCTCCTACATGGATTAAATGGGGATAACAATGATTCTGTACTAACTGTAACCAGCACTGGAGGAATGTCATGGAATTGGGAGGTATTGTTCATTATTTCCTAGAAATCTTGGCTCTCACTGAAATGCAGCCACCAAGGGCTTTGGAAATGCAATGGAGAAGCCATTTTTTGTTCCCAGCCCCACCTGAAAAACTTTGCAGACAAGTGCAAGTGATCCAAAGCAAACCCCTCATTTTTCATATTGAGCCTCAAAGGAAAAAATAGCTAAAAAATTTTCAGATCCAAGTAAATCAAGGGCTATGTGTAATTGCACATTCAGCACTTAGATATATTTTCATTTATGTCACAACCTGGACGAATATATAGTTTTAGTTCACATCACCCTTGTCACAATAATTTAGCATTTTTGCACAGTATTTCTATATTTTATTTATCTATTATCAGATCCAAAATTACAGCAATGGCTAAGTGAAAACCCCCTCAAATACAGACTTAATCTGTGCTTTAATATTTATATAAAATTCAGTCAATTGACTTCCCTTTCAAAAATACTGTAGATATCTTTCTGAATGCAGGTGAAGTGACACCAACTGAATTTTTATATCCAGGTGGTTGCACAAGATTTGTGAGCTTTAGTGAAATGGATTATCTTCCTATCCATGTGCACAGTGCCTGGGTTGGCCTCCAATTTGGATATTTTGATAGCAGCCCATTTTCAATTCGTTTGCTCTCTGTTTCTGTCTGAAGATCCACACAAATATTATTGCTTGCACTGGTATTTAGGACTCACATTGAAAGAATAATGACAGTTCTGTTTGCCAGTCCATGGGAACCAAGGGAAAGAATTCTGCCACATCTGAGCCTTTGTTAGCTTTTTTTTTAACTCGAGCATGTACTTGCTCTGTACTCATTCGAGTGGAAAAGCACAAAATAACCATTTTATGTGAACAGTTTTAGGAGTTGCCCATCAAAAGGATGGAGACAAGGGCTCACTTGGCTTCCAACACACTTTCCCTTGCACTTTAATATAATAAGAGTTGTATTTAAGCCAGTAGATAACACTTGGAAGGGATGAGAGGAAACCTCACTGTAAGTAACATTAATTCCCTTGGAATTTACACTGTTTTGCTATTTTTTGCCAGTTTAGAGATTAAACATGAGAACACCTAAATACATATAATTGAAAAGATGAAGACAAAGGGAATAGGATGATATCCATCAGGAAAGGGGGCGGTGATGGGAGCATCAGGTAGTTTATTGCCCTTTTGTTTGCACAAGTCAATACATTCCCTCTCCAACAGCACGACAAAGGAAAGTATCAGTGGCCATAAATTACTTTTGCAGTCTCTCCAAAAGCAAAATAAATGGAATCTGCTGGGCAGCCAAAAGGAAAAGACCATCTCAACATATTTTGCTCTTCTCAAGACAAAATACACTGATCCAAACTCAACCCTCTGTCATTGCTTGTGGTGTCTGGCAGAAAATTTAGGGCTGAGCAAAGAGCGAGTGGCTGGGCAGCTACTGGAGAAATGAGAGCAGGTTGAGCATTTGGGAACAAATAGACTGTGCAGCCTGTGGAAAATGAGGATCTGGTTGTAGCTGCAGGAGAGCCTCGTTTCAAGGTAGTTTGAGATGTTGAAGTCAATGGACTTTTCCTCAACTTTTGTTGGGCAATTGTGGGCAAAAAAAATGGACCCAAACAATGAGGAATAAGAGCTGAGTGAGGTTTGGGGTGGGTTTTAGCCACAATGGAGGCTGCTGAGCACAGCCTTTCCCTTTTTAATTAAGAATAAGGTTGTTCTGTCTTGTTTTGACCACAGTAGAAACTGTTAGATTTGTGTTAATGGTGTCAAGTGTTAAACTGTAAAAAACCCCAACCAAAAAAACAAAACCAAACCCCAAAATAAAAATCCCCACTGCAAACATTTCTGAGTGGATGAATCAAATCCCAATAATTGCCATGGTCTATCTTTTGTTATTTTCTTAAAGGGCCATCATCTAAACAGCTGTAGAACCTGTGGGCTTTGTATGGAGGCTATGAAAAGAAATCCAAATAACCACCAGGATAACACCTCAGTAGTCTGCAAAGATCACGTTTCTGTGACATCCCAAACACCCTCACCAAAAAATTTCATCTGAGAGACAGTGACAAAGATGGGACTTTAAAATTGAAAACTGTTCTATGATTTTATGATTCTGGAATCCAAAAAGAAGCGACCTCATTGCTTCTGAATTTTTACCTAAGGGTGAAACCAGAACTAAATGGCATCTGGAGGTGTGGCTGAAAGCTGCCAGGTCAGGGAAGCACAGTTTAATTTATAAAATCAAAATTTTGTTGAAATGAGGGGCAACGATAAGGACTAGTCCATACAACTAAAAGTAGTGCAGTGAAATAGTCCAGTCAGAGCTCAATGAAATAAAGATGAGCTGAGCTGCAGTTACTCATTTTTGCTAGAGGCTTTTGGGCTTCAGAAATAGGACCTCATCTAGTGAACAAATCAACCTCCTGCATGAATTTTAGATTAAATTTAATCAATTAATAGAGTTACTTTTTTTTCCCCTTATTTTTGCCAAGGAGCAGCTGAGTGGAATTTTACATGGAGTCCCCAAGCTACCTTTTTAATCCTGTAGAAATAGAGAAAATCAGTAGATATGGCTTCTTTTAATTGTTCACAAACACTTGTAGGGGCACAAAAATAGCTGCATGTGAGGTATTTCATCTCTTCCAAAGCAAGTACGTGATGTCTTATCCTAAGGCTCGTGTGCTTGGAATGGTCAGCTCAGGAGCAGGCAGAGAAGGAGGTGCTGCAGTTACAAAAATTGCTTTGGGCTGCAGTCAGGAACCAAAGCCAGTTCTGAGCATTTTGAGCTTTTCATTTAAAGGGCAAAGGAAGCTGTCCCTGCAACCCCAGCACAGCTCACACTGCTCCTTTAATCTGAACAATTCCTGTCTCCTGCTTTTCCAAGGGGCTTTGAACTCGGAGGTGAGAAGGACACGAGGTGCCCTCTGCCAGGGAAAAGGACTCCTTGGGATGGAGGGACCCTGAGCCAGCAGGGATGAGGGGCCCCTTTGATCCCTCTTCTCCCATCCTTTGTGTGGGGGATGCCCTGAGTTAACCTCTCTGATTCCTTCCTCCTCTGCCTGTGATTCCAGCTGTGCCTTATCCAACACCACCATCCCTGATCTCAGCCTGTGTCAGCAAATCTGGAACCCTGACAAGGCAAGAGCGTCATTTCCACGTAGGAAACGCTCAATTCCTCTGCCAAAATGAGGTTTTTGCTCCCTAAACTTAAGGTATTTATGGTCAACCTGCCTATTTCTTGGCATCAAAATCCCACAGAGATTCAAGGAAAAAAAAACAAACCTGGTAATATTTCAACCTGCTCTTCAAAGATATTGAAGCTTCTTGCTTCCCTTTGATTGGATAATTCTGAATTTGGCCCTCACCAGGAGGATTATGGAGAAAGCTCTTTTACAGAGGGTTTTTAGTTTTGGAAGGAACCACAGAAGCTGTGTCTGTGATAATTGTTACAGGCCCGTGCAGGAAGATAGATGCTTTCAATTCAGTTGCTCTGAATTTTTTATGTTCTCCTTGCACTGCTTCAGGTACATGGATGGAAGACACTTTTCCCACTGGAGTTTTGGTCCCAATGTGATAAGAATGTGAGGACTGATCATAGACACTTTCCTCATCATTTATTTATAACCACTTAATTAAGTTATTATGGAGTCTTCTTTTTTCTTATTGGCAGTGAGGATGAAATTCATTTTCTTAGCCTTTCCTTTGAAACCAGGATCTCTGACACACCATTTCTCTGCTAAAGCTCTTCTTTTTCAAAGGACTTTATATTATCCCCAAGAAATTCTGTGATGACCAATTCAAAACCTACCCCAGCTAAAACTGCACCAGTAAAAAAGCTTCTTTTTTATTTATATTCAATTCCTCTGGCAAAATACCAGCTGTGTTTCTTTGCTGCTTCTCTATTATGTGTTGCAAGGCAAAGAAATTGCCTAATCTTTTGTTTTCACTTTCCTTTTTCTTACCTGTCCTAAATTTCCCTTCAAAACCTTTTTTTCCCCAGACTTTCTCCTTTGATTATTGACAGTCATTGGTCCAGTTGTCAAAAAACACACGGTGAAGCCTCTGAGTGAAGGTTGGCACCTCCTTTGCCAACAAAAACTGCCTTGGAAATCACAGGATCCACTCATGGATTGTACGCAAATGTTGGTTTTGCTTCTTTGGATTCACTTGCCCACATGGAAAACATCATCCAGCTGCTAAAAAAGAAACATCTGAGCTCTAAAGAAAACAAACAGGAGAGTTGCTGTTCACTTGACACTTCAGTGCCTCATTTATTCTGAATAGAATTTCTCAATCGTTGTCAAGGAAGACTTTCAGGTTTTAAGGTTAATATTTAAAGATTTTCTGCTTTCCATTACACTGCATTTATCTGAAAGACTTTTCCAGGTCTTCTCCATTCATTTCCTCTCTGTTACAACATTCCCATCCACACAACTATGACTTCTGTTTTAACTTGCCCCATCTGGGGTCAGATGAAGTCATTTATCATTTACATTCTGTTTGGTAAAACCACCACACTCCTTAAAATATTTGCTTAATACTACAGCGAGAGAAGGTTCATAATCCTACGACCTCTGTAGTGAAATATCAATGACAAAAATCACCTTGTAAGAGGTGAAGGCTTTTTTTTCACTCAACAACTTCTCACAAAAACATCATTAAATATAAAGAAATTTTGTTGCTCCAAAACTGACAAAACCCAGCAACCAGCAGGGACCTTTTTGCTTGCAAAACATTCAGTATTCATCCACCTACGAGAAAATAGAGTAATAACAAGTGTCTTGCAAATAGAGTGTTTAAACCTTTGGGGCATACAGGACATAAAGCCATTTCCTATTTCCTCATTTGGAAATTCTACTTTGGTTGGAAAGGCACAGTGAAACAGCCCAGGCTGACTATCAAAATACAATGCAGTCATGTTATTTAATTTCATGTAACTTCACTCTGTGTGTATCTAGTTTATTGTTCCCACAATCTCCTTTTTATTTTCTCCTCAATCTTGAGTTCATGTCATAAATAAATTTTTACCTCTGCACATCTTGTGGATGTTAAATCCCTCAAGGTGATGAGACCATAACTTAACACTTGACTTTAAAGGCAGGATTGTGCTTAAAACTAATCTTGATACATCACTGTTTTTGTTGAAAAGATAAAAATATTTAATGAAAAATATTAATAACAAAAAATTTAACACTGTAAAATACCAGGAACGAGATGTTGATTAGACAGTAAATTTCTACTAATTTTTTTTTAGTTCAAATGTGTTTGGACTGGGTTTCTACAAAACATGTTTGTTGGTAATATAATTTTTCGAGCAGTTTTACAGTTTTCAAGAAGGCAGTTTAGAACTGTACATAGGAATGCTGAGATTCTTAACAGCCCTCCCTGGAAAAGCTGCTTTTCCTTTGTGTTCTCACCCTGTGTACTCAGTTCTTGCCCAAGTACCGCATCGACTTTGGAATTGTAGGATTATTTGGGTTGGAAAAGACCCCCAAGGTTATGTTCAACTACTGGTCTTTGGTCTTTCGGTGCAGAGTGCCTCCAAAGCCACCAGCATGCTCCTGGTGAGAGCTGGTGAAGGTTTGAAGGTTCTCCACTGGCTTCAATTTTGTGTCTATACAAGGACCAACATTTTGACTCCATGTTTCCCTGCCCTGCTGAGCTTCCAGAGCACCAGGGAAATATCCCACTCAAAAACCCCCTGTCATGCTCACCAGGATATAGCACCATCCTTCTGGATCCCCTGTGTGGTGATGGACCATCTTATAGGATTCTAAAACCACTTGTGATCTCAGTGGAGAGGACAGAAATGCCCAGGTTGCCTCCCAAGTCACTGTGTGGTTTGCAGACTGATTGCCTTAATGGCACTCTGGTTAAAAGTTCGTGCTGTGAGATGCTGCTCTCCTTCTCTTTTGGAATTCTCTGCATTAATAATTAGCTCCTTTGGGGAGTTATTTATAGGAATTACTGCTCTTGTGCCACTCCATGCTAGACAAGGCAGAAAGTGCTGCACAGATGAGGGCACAGAGCACATCTTTTAACATCCTGCTTAGAACTACAAAATATCCTTTACATAGAAGGAAAACCCAGAAAACCCCCTCCTCCTCCCAAAATTACCATTTCCTGGCAGTGAAATGAGTAACTCCCAAATGCAGGAAGGTAAATCCCCTCCCAAGGTTTTCAGGGATAGGCTGGTGGGTGGGAAAAGCTCTCCACCCTCTCCCCACCCTGCAAAGAGCAGAGGGCTTTGTTCTCCAGCACTGTCAGTTTAGCCTCTTTCTTCAAGTGCATAGATATGCCCACAGAAATTAAAAATATGGTATTTAGTTTATTGAGCTGGCACCAGGAACAGCACATGGAAAGCACAGAGCAGTTAAATCCCTGAGGAAGGAAGAGAGGGAAGGAGGGAGGAGTGATGGAGAGTGTGGTGTTGGCAGCAACCTGGATTGGGGCTGCCAGGGAATGGTGATGGGAAAGTTAATTTTAAATAGTGGGAAAAAAGCATGGAATCACTCAGGAAAATAGGGACTGCTGAAGAAATAAGGCCTGGGCATGCAGGCTCATTGAGAAGGGCTGCTGAGGAGGAGGAGGAGGAAGATGGCCCTGTGTGTGCCACAGCCAAAAGGACTCCAGCATTCCCAGAATGGGAATTTTTAATCTCTGTATTTTTCCTCTCTGTATCAAAATGACAACTGCAATATTCTGCTGGTTGTGTGGGGAAGCTGCTGGTGATGAGCAGCAAGAGGAGCTCTGGGGAAGCAGCAAACACTGGTGGCAGAGCAGGGGTTCAGCCCCTGCACCTCACACAGCCCCTCCCCTGGTGGGATCTGGCTGAGAAGAGGCTCCCAGAAAACCTTTGGAGAGGCCATCATAGTTTTCTTGGAAAACAAGGCATCAATTCTAACTCCTGTTTCCAGTATTTTACATATATGTATATATATATATATATATACACACAGCATTGCACAAGGCTTGGAAACATAAATATAACAAAAAACTGAGACACTCCACATCTTTTCTCCCTCTGCAATCCTGTCCTGGTTATTCTTCTTTTCCTTTTCCCAAGGAACAAATGCTTTTAATTCAGTTCTAGAAGAGGCCAAGATGCTTCCAGGGGAGCAACCTCGGTGCCTCCCCCTAGACACAGTCACACAGAACAAAGAGAAGAAAGAGCTTGATAATAATAAGTAATTATAATTATAATTAGCACATATTTAGGGCTTTACATTTTCAAGGCACTGTGCAAATATTAGCTAATGAATATTTGGTAAGCAAACATTTTGAGCTTCTAGAAGGATTATTATAAACTATGAAGAAAATACTTTATAATATTGGGCTGATTTTTTTCTCCCTTCTACATTTACAAGGTTATTATTTGCTACACCTGTAACTTAATCTCAGCAAGATGTTTTGTAGTTGTTACTCTTATAGCATTTAAACACTGATGCCTTTAATTAGAAGTCAGGGATTTGGGGGGTGTAGAAATAAGCTCTTTAAGGCATTTTTAAAAGAAAATGTGTGAGCAATGTGGACCAACACTGAGTCCATGTGGGCAAATATTTTACCCACATTATTTTCTCCTTGTTTTGGTGCAGTGGAACATGACCAGCCTTGGGTCTGGACTCTGAGGCTTAATGAACACACAGAGCCTCTGAGCCATGTTCATATTTTCCATGTGGAATAAAATAATTCCATCTATATCTCAATGTTTTGCCTCAAGTTGACCCAATCTATTCCACATCTGGCAGCTTTGGGAATTCCCACTGGCCAAGGATTCCGAGCAGCTATTTAGGACAAGAGGGTTGGGTGGAGGGACCATCCCATGGTTGGTCTTCTGTGCTTCCCACTGTGAAGCTGCAAAAAATGCAATGGGCACATTCAGAACAGGTATTTGTAGTGATACAAAAAATACCAGGTCAGACATTTCTCTTCCATCATGGATGGAGTCGTTTGTGCTTCATGGCGTTGATAATGAGAGGGAAAGCAGATGCACAGACTCGGTGACTGCACCCAAACCTTTCAGAGGATCCAATAGCTCTTTGAAGTTCAGCCACCCAAATGTTCACTAAACCAAGCCCTCAGATTTAAAAATTCTGTGGTATATAGCTGAGCTCTTCTAATGAGCTTTTCTTGATGGCTGTAATTGGTCTCTTCTTCCCTTGTCTTTGTCCTTGACTTTGAAGTTGTGATTCATTACCTTGTGCAAATTCTCCTCCTCACCAGGACAAACAATTTCATAGCAGTGATTCCTCTGTTCCTCTTCCATCCAAGTTGCCTTTTTTAAGCTCTCACACTCTTATCTCTTCGTAATCAATTTTCTGCTTTCCAAATATCCCCAGTTTTGGCACCTGTATAACCAGTTCCCTTCACATGAAGTGATTAAAGTATTCAGCTGCTCCCTTTCTTCCTTCACCTTGTCTCCTCCAGTTTGTGCTTTGAGCAGTAGCTGGGCAGTGGATGTTTCTTGCTTCTTAAATTCTGCAGACCATGTGTGATCTCTATATTAGTTTCTCTTCCAATTGCTTCTGCTTCGCTCTCCTTGCACAATATGCACTCAGCATCTGCTTCTGCCACTGCCTCTGAAGGCACAAGTGATTTCTCCTGCCAATTTTCCACTTTCCAGAAAGAAACTGTTCTTTCAAGGCTTGATCTTGTTGTGTGCTTTAAAGTCAGTAATAATATAGTGTATGAGATGTGTAACTGAACTGGGGATAAAACAGGAAACACAGATAGAGCAGCCAAAATATTTAATAACAGACTGTAATATGCACTTTGCCTGACAGGCTGAGGGAAACACCACACTTCCAGAAATGACTCCAAGCTCTGCCAAGACCCCAGACACTCAGGCCAGGCAGAAGGGGATTGGATGTGAAACCAGGCACGGGGAAAAATCTGATTTTTTTTTGGCTTTTCCTAATAATTATTTCTAGTCGACCAGAAGCTGAGTTATTTCCAGTTACCAGTGCACAGAAAAATAATACTTTTCCACATTTTTTTTGATACAAACCTGCCCTGTGTAGCAGGAATGTGTTGATATTTTGGAAAATTCCCTTCAGTTTCTTGTATCTCTGCTTCCCATCTCACAGGGGTTGGATGCATTTTGAGTTTACACTCTGGGTATTTTAACTCAAACCTTTCAGGCTGGGAATAATGAAGAATATATTGGTATTTATGTTATCTGATAACAATATGTAGGTTTAGAGTGGACATTGGGAAGAAATCCTTCCCTGTGAGGGGGGTGAGGCCCTGGCACAGGTTGGACAGAGAAACTCTGCACTCACACAAATAATCTGTCATAAACAGCTGCTACATTTAATTTTCCATAGGGATGAGTGTAGGAAAACAAGGTAACTATCCAAAAATCAAAGTGAAAAATCAAGGATAAATTTTATTTGGGAGTTTTGTTGTTGTTTTAATATGTAGATTAATATTTTATATTATTGTCATTTCTCCTCTACTGTTCTGGATGTCATCAATGCCCATAGAATGTAAAAAGATAGTCCAAATACAAGGAAAGGATCATTCTCCCAATATTTCCAGTTAATGGGGAATAAAAAGCATCAAAAGAGAGTTTTCTGAAGGCCTTGATGAGCTTTGCAAGTCCTCAGCTCCTGGGAATTCAGTGTCTCCATCTTCTCTACCTACCCCCCCCCCCAGCAATGGGTAAGGAGTTTGCTCTGTGATCCCTTGACAAGGCAACAAGAGAATTGGTGCTCAGAGCTTTAGGAGTGAAAACACAAGGAGAGTCATGCGTGGGGAACAGATTTCAGGTTGAGGTTGAGCCTTTAAAAATCCCACAAAAAGGCAAACTTGATTCTTAAACCTGCTGGAGAGGTACTAAACTGTTTGGATGGTGGGATCATGAAGCTGCTTCCCAGCAGGGAGCTCTGATTCATCAGCATCAGGGTTTCCCCTAAGCTTTCTGCCTACACCTTCTACTTACCTTGGCAGGGACATTGTCAGAGAATAAAAGACTTTTCCCTCGTGTCAGAGGGCTGGCATTCATCAAAATGATAATACTTTTTACCTGGAACACCTTTTAGATGAGGTTCACGAAGCCTGTAAAGATGATGATAAAGAGAAAAATGTTGCAGGATTTTTTTATTATGTTTTTGGCACTCAAGCTGATACTACATGAAATGGAAGATTTTTTTTTTTCTTTTATAAGTTTCCTTTCTTTCATAAATATTCCTTAAGTCAGTGGACTGGTTTTCACACAAAGCCTAATCCAAAGCTTGTTAAGGTCAACAGAAAGCTGCTTATTAATTTCAGCAGGCTTTGGATTGAGCTCCAAGTGCAAAACTTCTCACTGAATCAAACAAGAATTGTTTGGATTGCAAAAGCAAAATTCACATTTTCTAGGATCAAACACTTCGTATTGAGGATAGTTTAAAATACAGAATATTTTCTGGGAATCCGAATTTATGGCCTTGGGATGAAGTGTGTTGTGTCCAGCCTGAAAAATTGAGGGTGTTCTCGTCCTTTCACCCTTAGGGAAAATGGGGAACATGTGATGCTTTAAAAAATGGGAATTTCTAAACCCCATACTGGGGCAGGGGAAGAATTCTTAAGTGCTTTTAGTGATTGATCCCCCCTGTGCTCCCAGACCTGCAATCCAACACACCCCGTGCTTTGCATCAACATGTTCCTCCTTGCATGGCCAAGATAATGAGAGCTTGGACCTTCTAAATGAACTGAGATTTCACTGAGGGCTTAGAGGGCAGCAAAATGCAAATGCATCATTTGTATTTTCTAAGTTCCCCTTTGGGATATCTGCTCTCTGCAGGCTTAAGCCACAAAATAAAACAGGAGGTCACTGAATGCCAAAATGTACGGAATGGTCAATTATCCAACTGTGACTCACATTTTTGGTGTGTGTACAAGCCCTTGAATCCCTTCCTGGGCTCACTTTAAATATAATTCTCCATAAAGCTGGTAGTTAAATTTTTAAGCCCCAGGGGGGTTGGAACAAGATGATCTTTAAGGTTCCTTCCAACCCAAACCATTTTAAGATTCTACAATTCCCACTGTAAGTAGGATTCAATAATTGCCTTCTCTACCCTAAACAGCCCAACCTTCCAGTGACAATATTAGGAAAAGTGATTTAAATACCTATTAAACTTCCTTAAATATAGACCTGTTTACTTTTAATTACCTATCTCTGTGTGCTCACCCACATTTGCAAAGGCCCAGTGTCTATTAAGGGTTGGAAAAATGGCACAAAAATAAAGAATAAATGACACAATTACTCAGGCTAAAGATGGATCTCTACCCCCAGCTCCTACACCTGAGCTCCCCAAGCTCTCCCAGATTCTGCCTGGTGTTGGGGAAGGTCCTGCTCTCAATAGAAGGTTTTTATTAGCAGGAGGAATAACTTCTACACCTTGTGTTCATCCTTCCCAAAGACAGAAGAATTTCTTCAGAGTGGATGATGGAGAACACTAAATGAACATTAATAAACAACACTAAAGGAACAAGAATCTTGAGTGTGCAGGGCTCTGTTGCTTGAAAATCCCCTGAGGATCCAAGAGCTGGTGAGCATAAAGCTAGTCTGGAGTTTATCCCACAAACCTTGTCCTCCAGAGGGAAGAAGCCTATGAAAGCATTATCTAGATGATCTTCTTGACATTTCTTGGCTCCCTACAGCCCAGTGTGGCAAAGCCTTGCAAACCTTGGCAAAGATTGCCATGAGAACAGCAGTGAGAGAGGACTCAGCTTCCAGTGAGGTGGATATTTGCATTTCCCTTGCTTCTAAATCATGCAGACAATCCAAATTATCTGCTCTGTCACATACAGCATCTCCCAATCTCCACGGGGAGGTATTCACCCAGACTGTGTACAAAAGTAGTTTAAAATCTCTTCTTTTTTTCTAGCAGTTTTCTTTAATATAGCCTAGAATTAAAAATATTTATTACTTCCCTCACTCCACTCAGTCTCTGAGCTTTCTCCTGCAGTTTTGTTCCTCTGACTTCCCTCCTTCTCCCAAACCAGCCTGTCACTGAGAAGCGAGTGGAAATCACAAAATGAAGTGAAATAAAGTGAAAGGCAGTGCTGCTGTTTGGGGAAGCACAGATAAAACCCTTACAAACCCAGCAGCCTGGTGCCTCAGTGGATGAACACTGGCATTTGGCACTTTGTAATCGGTTGGGAGCCTCCAAATTTATTGTAAACTTAACGCAGTTTTACAGCCTATCTTGCAAACATTTACACAGACAGTAAAAGATGATGGATATTTTCCAAGCATCCCTCGTCCCCAGCACTTTCCCTTGCAGTAACACTGCACAGGCAGCAGTGATTTGAAATCTATTATTGATGGATCTTTGAAGATCTATTATCTGATACCTCATGTTTATGGCTATTATGCAACTGGTTTCTAAGTGTCCCCTTCTATAGGAGGCAGGGGCAGGAGATACAATGAGTGTGATCATTATTTGTGCTGCACTGCAAGAGGCAATAACCCAGCAGGGCATTATTGATTTAGATCCCACACAAAGGCACTGGATAACAGAGGAGCTGCTCTTTCCATTTTACTTTTTAAAGAAAACAGGGAAACAAGAGCAGAAGGAAAGAGATACAGGAGATAAACAGCCAGCAGAGAATGAAGTGCACGAGAGATGGATGTGTGTCTGCGCTGGTAAAATTAATGAGAGCCACACTTTGCATTTAATGCCAGGCTCTCAATTGACTCCTCCGTGATGGAAGGTTGGAGAAGTGAATGAAGAGCTCCATAATTAGATGCCAATACAGAAATCCTGATTGGGAAGGTGGGCAGAGTTATGGGAAGGTCAACTCTTTTATTACTATTGGATCCTGCGTGTTTTTGCTGTGCCACATCTTCAATCTCATTTCATCCCCAATGTGTTTTATGGATTATGTGGCTCAGGCATCGTTCTCTTTGCACGCTCTGGTCTTATTTATTCTCACTAACATCTTTAGAGGCAAGAACTGGATCAAACTTACAGTGAAAAGCACAATAGATTTTCTGCTAAGGTTGATTTAAACAGAGGCCTGGGATGTTTCTATAGCCAAGATGAAAGTCAGCAGGGAATGTCCCGTTGGGCAACACTTGCTCCTTAAAGATAAGGACTGAGGTAAATGTAACAGTATCTTCTAATCAGAAAATGAGCTGGCAAGAGCAGCAAGAAGGAGAACCACCTGGAATGTTTAGAAAACAGCCAGAGCAGGGGCTGTTGCCTTTGGAGTGGATAAACACTGAATTCTTCTATAGCAAGGGAACTCCCTGGGGGACAGGTTTTATAAAGCCAGCAGATACAACGATGACTTATATGATCTGTCCTTGTTTTCTTACTCATGCAGGAGAGTTCTTCATGCCTCCAAACCCCAGGTCTCTTCAGCTCCTGACAATTTGCTCAGTAGTTCCAAATTCAGGTTCTTTTCAGACCCCACAGCACCTTCCAGCACCTGAACTGGCAGGGAGGGAAATGCTCACTCGAGCAGTTGAGCTGCAGCCCAACCTCTAAGCAGCCGAGTGCTGGAATTAGACAAACTCCTGAAATACTAAGAGCAGTTCTGTGTCCTGGCTGCACCTGCAGAGCTGTAAACATGTGCTGAACACAGGACACACTCAGCTGTCACGGGGAGCTGTGTTCAGCATGGAAATACGTGTATTGTTCCCCATCTCTGGAAGTGTCCAAGGTTGGGTGGGGATTGGAGCAACCTGGGATAGTGGGAGGTGTCCCTGCCCATGGCAGGGGGTGGAATGAGATGATTTTTAAGGTCACTTCCCACCCTGCCCTTGGACACTCCCAGGGATGGGGCAGCCACAGCTTCTCTGGGCACCCTGTGCCAGGGCCTGCCCACCCTCACAGGGAGGAATTTCATCTCCACATCTAATCAAAAACTACTCTCTTTCAGTTTGAATCCATTCCCCCTTCTCCTGTCACTCCAGTTCCTGATGAAAAGTCCCTCTCCAGCTCCCTTGTAGCCCCTTCAGATACTGGGATGTTGCTACTCCTTTTATTTCATTTTGTCATCCTTTCTTTTATACATTCCACACATTTCTTCACATTTTTAGGACCGACACCTAACATCCACAACCTCTGAGTATTTTTATTTTATTTAATTCTAAGAAATGACATTTGAAATTTGGGGTTTAAGTGTCCCTAATTCTCTTTTCAGAGCTGTCAGGCTCCATGTCCCCAGGACAACACAAGATATTGCACCAATAACAAGAGCTGAAGGTCTACACACTATTTTGATAGTGGGAGTGTAGCTGTTGATAATAATGCATTTGTGTCCCAGTTTTGGCTGGGAGTTGTCAGAATACAACTGGATTCCCAGAAAATTAATTTTCAGACAGAGCAATCATGCCCTGGAGCTTTGGGGCAACACTTGGGATTTAACTCAGGAAGGCCCACAGCCAGGTAATAAATACCTGTACACTGGACATCAGTAGCACAAGGTGATCCATTAAAACTGTCCCTATCCAAGAAGTTAAAATAGAATATAGAATATACATTTTCAGCCTGGAATCTATAGGCTTGTATGCAAATCTGTTTGTGTACATGTAATTCTGTCTCAAATTGGAGCTGATTTTGAATCTCTACTACTCATGTACTAATTTTAGCTCTCTGGGTGTTATAGTAATGGGGATGCATTTAAAGTATGATGTTAAAAATGAAATTATGCCTTAGCCACCATCTAAGTTCATAATTTTTTATTCTAATTGCTTAGAATTTGTGGAAAATATTTAATGATCACTGGCAGAGCAGATGGGGCTGTGAGCAGTTTCCTACATGATCATATAATTTGGTTCTGGCTGATGGTGTTGCTTTGTTTCTTCATTATCTCATTAAATAATCCTCAGGCTGGAAAAATTAGAACTTTACTTTTCAAGAATTTCAAGCAGACAAAGCACAATTCAGGGACAAGTGTAGAGAAATTATTGGTAATTCTGGGATTACTCTTCAATGCAATTCCTTGCAATGCTCTTTCTAAGGAATAACACCTTACAGGAACAATGGGATTAAAGTCCAAAGTCACCTAAAAAGTAGATTTTTCATTTGGTACTTCTTTTCTTTTTGGCAAGAATAAAAAGTTTTGCTAATTTGACATAAAACCTGGAAAATTTTACCAAGAAAAGATATTTAAGTTCACCTAACTTGATTTTTATTTCAAAGAACAATAATACCCTTAGTATCTACCGGGCCTTTAAATATTTGGCTACATGATTTTCAAATGAAAAATACTGAGACAATGCCAGAAAAAACACCAGAATATAGTTTATCATAAGTTATTGATCTATGGTAGAGAACTCTGTGTGTGTATTAAAAATACTTCAATACTTTTTTATTTTTCCTACCTCTTCCTGCAAGAAATTCTGTTGAATTTCAAGTATTAATGAACATTCACAAATTAGATGAGTTTATTTAACCCATTCTATGGATTTTAGAAATAAGGCAAAAAAATTTAAAGGCAAAATAGTGTGAGGCTGTTTTAGGGATAAAAGTACTGATTATCCACCAGATGGGTGCTGGATTTTTTTAATATTGGGAAGAAAACCTGTAGATAAATTTGTTTTTGTTTCTCCCAGTAGAAATTTTGGACTATTTAATTAAAGGCCTCATTGCCCCATCATTAAATTCAAAGAAGCAGATCTAATGCAAGCACTTAAATGTAATGTCACTTATTAGTCTTTAATGACGAGAAACATCCTTTCTCTAAAGAACAGCTGTAGAAATAGTGCCCATGTCACCCACAAAATTATATATTATGAAGAGTATTAATGTGGATTTAATGACTGTAAAAATATTCCTTTATGAAAAGAATTGTATTCTTTCTTGTTCAGCTTCACTTGTAAGGGAGGTTAATTAAAGCCAGAACATCAGGAATTCTGTAGCACTACAGGTCATCCATCTGAACCAAAGTGGAACACAATTCTGCAAAATCTCCTTGACAGGGATAACATAAAACTCTCTGCTCCACTGCTCAGGAGAGATCACTGGGCAGCCTTGTAACTTGGCCCTGGCTTTCATGATCCAACAGCCACGAAATCTCCCATTAAACACAGGATTTCTCTGACCCTTTTCACGTTATTCTTTGTAAATATACATGTAGAAGGTGTTCCACAATTCCAAAAAAAAAAA